>CM053620.1:25815586-25883445 GCA_028646535.1 Procyon lotor
TGTGATATTTTATTAATTATTACAAAAATAAACTGCAGGGCTGAGACTTGCTACCGCAAAGCAAAAGTGTGAAAATCCCACTTTGCTAGTGAAGAAAAAACTCCTCGTTAACTATGAAGATCTTCCCTCAGCAACATGTAAAGTAGCAGGAAAGAAGAGAGCACAGACATTATCAGCATTTTAAATAAATGAAAAAGTTTACCTCTGAAAGGTGACATTGTAAATCATATTTCCTTCCATGTTAGTAGTACATTCGGCAGTCTTGGATATTTCCCTTTCAAATATTTTTTTTTGGCCCCCAAAAGCATCTAGGAAATAGGTTGACCATTGATTCATGTCTTCTAGTATGTTAGCTATTAATAACATGCTCATTTCATAATTTTTCCCTTTTGAATGCATTCCAGATGTTCACCTTGCCAATCTGAATTTTAAATGCTTACTGTTGCAATCATTTTCTGTCCCAGGGACTTCAACACACTTGTAGCCCTCCTTTCAGAACCTTAAAGAGATGGTAAAAAGCTCAGGAGAGGGGGGGGGTAAGGGGGTGGGGAACATGCCTGTGATAGAACACAGAACTATGGATCCAGATATGAAAATAGATACATAATTTTGACTTTTGGGCATCTTATGACTATATGTCTTCATTTAGTTTTTTAAGAAATTGCTTTTATGCTTTTATTTTTAGTAATTTTTTTCAAGAAATTGAGAAAATAGATTTATTACCAAGTGACATTAAAATATGTAAAACTTAGGTTCAATTTGTGGTTCATACTACTGTTTTCACACACACACAAAATGCCAGCTGATGAAACTCTCAAACCATCCTGCCTTCTGTGTTACATAATGACCCTTTAAATCAGTGTAGTGTGACGACAGTGGTCATAGAGGAGGTGGTGAGAACAAAACGACTTTTTAAATAAAATGGACTTATTATCTAATGCATATGTGTTGGGTCAAAAGTAGGATAGAATTTTTGATCAAGAAATGATTTCAGGTTCATGCAATTTGATTCATGAGAGTAATTTTCTCTTTGAACCAAGTCTGTGGTTTAGAGTTTGGTTTATGACTTTCTGGGCCATTTCTGGGGAGTAATGTAGATGCTTAAGATGAGCAAAGCTTTGAGTGCCATGCATCAGTTTGCTGTATTGATTAAGGTAAGGTTTTGCTGCTGTAACAGAGACCTCACAATACAAGAGCCATAAAGAACAAAGGAGTTGACTTCTTTCTCATGTACCAGTGTGTGGTCTGCTGAGGCAGGCGAGCCCTGCTCCACAGATCCAGCTTCCTGCCAAATCATTTCTCGTTACACCCACTGCACTGTCATCATCTTGGGGTTAATGCTGGGTTGTTGTCATGATATTCAAGTTCCAGCCAGTGGGAAGAACAAAGTGTAGAGGAGGGATACCCAGTGTTTTAATAACCAGGCACATGACTTCTGGGTACATTCCACAGGTGAGAACTTTGTACCCTGGCCAGCCAACTACATGGAGGTCTGGAAAATGTGGTCCAGCGGCTCAGTGGAAGCCCTATTGCAATTCTATGCCTACGTAGGGAGGAGAAAACACACTGGATGGACTTCCAGCAGTCTCCATCACAACCAGCGTCCCCCACCCCAACACACATAGCTTCAGGTCCGTGTGCCCGTGGGCCGTCCCCTACCCCATTGCACAGGGTAACCCAGGCTTCAATTGGGTAATCCTTTTCCCTCGCTTCTACTCTCTCCTCTCCCCTTCCCCACAGGAATATAATCTCCAAGTTTCCAAGTTTTCACATCAGCTTTCTCTATCCCAAACCTGCGGGGCACAAACAAACCAATGAACACCGCATCAGCTCTCCCACATCCATTTATTATTTTGTCTTCCAAATTGACCCAAAGTTCCTCTCCTCTAGCCCTTTCTACTTCACAAAACCTGGAGATAGCCTTGAAAGAAACAAATTAAATAAACCAAGGCATAATCATGCTGGATAAGTAGAAGTTCTGTGTCTTTTTTTTTTTTTTCCTATGTCGCCTTTATAGATGGCATTTCCTCTTTGGTCTTTGAGGTTTAATTTGCAGGACCGATATGGACTGTGTGGAAATATCTATTGCTCATCTTTGCAATATCAGCTTCCAGAATCAATGAGAATGCTCTCCTGTGGGAGCTGGCATGTGTAAAGAATATGGACTTTGGAAGTAGACAGGTCTGGGTTTGACATTCATTTGCTGACTGGCTATGGCTACATTTCCAATTCAAGTCAATTCAGCCTCAGTTTTCCTATTTTTTAAAATCTCTCTCATGTGGGCATTGAAGGAGTTAACAGAGGTCAAGTGTCTGGCATGTAGTAGGGTCCAATGGGACTAGCCACGATTGTTACAAAATTAGTGGGATCAGCCACTTGAGTTCTTGAGCCTCCTTTGCTGTTGACTTGTTAATTCTCATTTGGGTGAACCATTTGATCCCTCTAGGCCTCAGGCTGCTCTCCTTTAAATCAGGAGACTTGCCTTCCTTAGTAGAGGGTGCTGGTATAAGGAGCAAATAAGATGATGGATGGGAAGGCACCTAAGGGGGAAATAGAAGCAACAGATCATAAAAAGCACTCTACTAATATGAATCATTTCTTATCAGTGTCCTCATACTGAGATACTGGCTGCTTTGGTTTCCAGCTAAGGTATGGTATTCTTCCAAATATACACTGGATCCAGTGTGTCCTATAGAATTCACAGAATATGAAAGATCCTCCAGGCAACTATTATTATATCAGTTTAATGCCAAACTGTGTCACCTGAAGGAGTAGGTAAAAACAATTTGTTCTATAGATGGTTCAGACTGGCCTAGTATTTTCAGCCTTTAATCTTACCCAGTGGAGACACCCTCCATTAAATGAACAGGCTGGAGAGAGTGGAGGGAAATAAACAGAAAGTTGATGATAGCTCAGCCCTATTAAAACATACTATAAGCTTGTCCTCTGGTTTCCTTTTGGTGACATGATCTTATAGCCAAGTGGGAATGTTACGAACAAGACTTTGACTCTTCCTGCCCATGATGTGGTTTGTTGTTCATTATTGCTGTAGTTGGTTTTATATCCTAAGGTTGGCCTTGGCAACTGAATATTGACAAGTCTTCTTCTCTACTTTTTTTTAATGGGTGATGTTTGTTTATTTTTGGTTTGGGATTGTGAAAATGTTAATCAGAAAATTTGGAAAATGTAGAAAGTTATAAATAAGAGACTTGTTTAAACACCATAACTCTTAATAAATTAGTTTATTTCTTTCAAAATCTGTGTATTTCCTAACTAAGGATGTGGAATGAAATGGCAGAAGCAGGGAGGAAAGGCATTAAGGGTTTGAGGTTAGAGAAGTATCTTTGGATTCTCACTTTGTGGGGGACAAAGATTGGGGTAGGTATTTGTATGGTTGCTGTGGCCAATGTAAAGTAAGTAGAAGGATAGAAGCAAACTGTGGTGTGTATGTGTATGTGTATGTGTATGTGTGCATCTGTGCATCTGTATTGGTGGTTCTTCTGTCTTTCATTTTCTAGCCATCAGTAAACCTTTGGTCAGGTGTGCCCTGGTGCTACTTTACAGCCTCTACAGTGAGACTAGATTCTAAAGCTAACCCATCTTATTCTGTTATGAGTGAGAATTACTCCCCAAATCCATTCTGCATTTTTTTCTTCTGGACAGTTTTCATTCTCCTACGATTATGCTCATTCTCACATTCTCATTCTTCCACTTCCTCCCTCAGCATGGCCTTCCAATTTGAGCAGTAGTGTTAGCAAGACTGATGGGGAGTGTTACTTACAGATCGTAAGTCCCCGAACCTCAGTGGCCTAACACACGAAGCCTTTTTATTTATTTATTTATTTATTTATTTATTTATTTATTTTTGGTATAAGTCCTCCACAGGTTAGCAGGAGGACTCTGCTCATGATAGTGACTCAGGTATTTAGGCTGACAGAGGCTCCATTGGATATATATTTCCATGACAGGCCAAGTAAGAATCATACTCTGGCCCTTTAAGCATCCTCTGGACCTGACAAGCATGTCATCAGGTTACATTTTATTAGCCAAAGGAAGTTATGTGGTCACATCTAATTTCATATGCCCAGGAGGAGAGAACTAGGATGTTTGCAGAAAGTCCTAATGACACCCTCAATGGGCAATGTGAGTGCTGTGTGCCTTCCAGGGAGTTCCTACCATGCTCAGCCAAGCTTCTTGCAGGTGTGGGTATACCTTTTAGGAGTTCTGCTGCCATTGGTCCTAAACCCTTGCCAGTATGATTATTACCCTGGAAGATACTAGAGCTCAGGGCCTATCTGTTCATTTTCTCTATCAAGCCTCCAACTCCCAATCTGTCCGAGGTAATGGGCTATGCCCCAACCAGAATCCATTACTCTTCGGTAGAATTACCCCATATACAAACTGTTTTTGGAGTTAAGGCAATCTGCTTTGATTTCATGGCTTCACATTTGAGGGATCAGTGATTCATTCCAAAGCATATGTATTAAACACTTACTATGTGGCAGGCATATGTTCTGCACTGTCAATGCAATGATAAAAAGGAAGAGTCCTTATTTTTACAGAACTCTCACTGTGTTAGGAAAGGCAGACACTATGGAAATAATGACCACACGAATGTAAAATTCCAGCTGCAGTATGGGGCTATGAAGGGCACTTTGCCCTGGTGTGATGAAGATTAATTGTTAATGAGGACCAGTGGTGTAGCTAGGAAGAGCATTGAAGGCCAAGGGCACAGTATGGGCAAAAGCTTGGTAGCAGGAAGAGAAAGGTGGCATTCTGGAATCTGGAAGAGGACTTGGCTGGGTGGACAAAGAGAGAACAGCATGGTTTGCTCGTGAGATCTGGTAGGCAGGGTTAAGGATTACTGTTTTAATCTGAAGAGTAGGAAAACTAGATTTGCATTTCAAAACAGAAGCTCTGGAGTCGATGTAGAAAATGGAGGGCCAGAGGGTGCATGCTGAGCTCAGGACCAGGACAACTGCATTGCCCAAATAAAACCTGAGCTTAGAGTAGGATGTGGTGATAGAGATACCTAACAGACTTCTCAAAAATCTTGCTCTGCATGCAACAGGGAATCCCCAAGGACATAATACACAGAATGCCTCTTTGTCGGCCACTGTATCATATGTGTGAATGGCCATGTTGAGTGGAGAAATGGACAGTTTTTTTATTGATTCACATTTCAAGGGTAGAAAGAGGTGGGGTAACAGTGAGTCCGAGAGTGTTGAGTAGCCAGCTAATAGTGAAGATTGCTTTTTCTCTTGCCCAAACACTCCCAGATATATCAAAAAAGAGGACCGAGTGAAGATTGTACTTTAGTCCTCTAAATATTTCTTCTTCGATGCAGAATTTATTGCATTGTTTATATAGCTCCTGATAAAGATACAGGGGCCTCCTGACCATTGTCCTGATGCTTCATGGCCCCACCACTGATGTCATTTGACTGTGTTTTACCTGGCTTAGTGGAGGAGTTGTAATTGTTCTTTATGATACAGAACTGAGCCCTAAAATTAACTTTGGGTATAGACATCTGGCCCATACTCTTAGAGCGGACCATATGTTTAAAATAAAAATGAAAATTTCTGCATGACTAATGAGATAGGGTCACAAAATATAGTCAGCAGGGAACCAGATGTCAACTCTTCACTGATCCCCTCCCTAAAACCAAAAAATGTGCTTCTAAGCTAGCCTTGTCCTCTGTATGTTTTCTTTACTTCCATAGTTCATTATGCAAACTTGCATTAATTTGTTGACAGTACAAGGCAAATCCATGATAAAACCAGAAAACTTCTCCAAAGTAAATATTTGGTGCTACAAAATAGGGGTTTTTTGCACATTAATCCAATAATAAAATATAGTCTGTGGGAGGAATTAAGGAGCGTTTGCTAATTTCCTAAATTGCTGTAGGTCCCAGAAGCCTCTAACTGATTTGAAAAATTATTTTGTTTATGAAGAAGTAATATTCCCAGTCAGGAGGCCCAGCTTCTTAATGCTGGGGGCAGCTGCAGAGGCCCTCAGATGCCACGCATTGGTGGGGTGGGGGAAGGAAATGTGGATCCAGCTTGGCCCAGTCTGTGTCCTGGATTTTGAAGGCAACATAGGACACACAGCTAAGAGGACAGATGTAAGTGGTTTATGAGAAGCTAAAACTGCCCAGAGTGTTAGCATCTGGAGCAACAAGTGGCCTTAACACTTGAGTCAGGGCTTACTGTTCCCATCCATGCCTATGTCACAGCATTTCTAGACCTTGACTTTGCCCTGGCAGCAGCTCAGCAAGCAGAATGTTCAAAAGCAAGGGATGTATAGACCCATGAGCTGAGTGTCAAGGAGGGAAGATATGCATATTGTTACTAATTACAAGATGGCGGTAAGCTCCCTGCTCGGAGTGCTAGGATGAAGGGATACTGAGGCTTCACGTGCATTCTCTGTCATGGTGACCCAGAGGAAGTGAGGGACTCAGGACAGTTGGGGAATTCAAGGAGAGTTTCTTAGAGAGGGCAACACTTTGACTTTGGAGGCAGGAGGAGGGATTTGCTAAGAGAAAAATTTTATCCATTAATCAGTGAACTTAACAAATAAGCTGTGTAAGCCAGCTTATAGCAGCAACTCTATCATAGTTGATGCTTAGAAGGAGACGGGATTAAACATAGTAGATATGATTTTATAAATATTTATGATGTGCTAGGCACTGTGCCAAGTGCTTCCCATACACTGTTCCCATTGGATAGTCCCTGGTGTTGAGGGAAAAACTAGGCTGAGCAAGCTTAAACAATTCTCCTACTCAACATAGCTTGGTGTAAAATCTGACCTGAAGCTACAGAGAAGGGGAGCCTTATGCTTTACCCCAAATACTCTCCTGCCACTTAAGCTGACCCCCAGAACATCTGAGGCTGAAGATCAAAGACATTTCATGGGCTTCCCCAACTGAAAAAGTTTTAAAGCCTTAGTAACATAAAAACAAAATGAACACTAGAGACTGGGAAGTGTGTGACCCTCGGCGACTGCCTCCTTAAAGCGGCCACGGGGACACAGAAGTTCTGTGATCCTACAATGTTGTATTCTGTGGCGCCTGGATCCCCAAGGGTGGTTTGGAAACTCCTGATAGAGGAAGTTCCAAGGGCCCATTTAGAATTAGTTGAGGGCATATTTAGGGCAGGTCTCACTCTCGCTAATGGCATATATTTCCTTCCATCTTGTGACTTCCCGCCTAGCTCTATGTAGCACACCACTTCAGTGGGCACTGCAGTGGGGGGAAATCCATTAACTTGCTTGACTGGTGTCATGCCGACACAGGCAAAATAGACCTTGGCTTTCTTTAAGAGCTCTAGGAGATTCAAAGAGACCAGATTTGAAATGTAGACAAATGAAATTCAGCTTGTTTAGCTCTGATGGGAACTCTGGATTGCCCTTCTTTCTGGTTCCCGGGGGTCTCCTTTTCAGAAAGGATTTTTTAGTTAAGTGTCTCCCTGGCCTCGCTGGTACCCTTTTGTATTAGAAGAAAATTAGCTGCAAGAAAAATCGAGGTTTGACAATAGAAGGCCAGATGCCACACCTTGTAAATAAATTTTTTTTAAAAAGCATGCAATGTAGGCAGCTGCACCATATAAACTCAGGTTTTTATATCACAGTGTCGTGTTCTTTGTATCCTCATTTAGTTCCAACATCTGTTCATCCCTGTCCATTCCTCCCATATATTAGTTATAATTACATACACGGGAGCTTGTTTATGAGCCTGAGAAACTGACCCAACAGCAGTACTTCGATGGGTGGTTCTCTCGAGAACTCTGATAAAGACACTGGTGGTGGGTTTTTTGTTCTTTTTCTCTTCTTTCTCTCTCTCCCTTTCTTCCTCCCTCCCTCCCTCCCTCCCTTCCTTCCTTCCTCCCTCCTTCCCTCCCTTCCTTCCTTCCTTCCTTCCTTCCTTCCTTCCTTCCTTCCTTCCTTCCTTCCTTCCTTCCCTCCTTCTTTCCTTCCTAGGAATTAAGCTTTGGCTGATTTTCTGCAGAGCACAAACCCAGATTTGTTTGTCACCTTCCTAAAGTAGAGAAGTACCTCCTCACTTTCTTTTATTCCTCATTCCCCAAAACCCGCTATCTCCTGGCAGTACTTTTGCCCAGCTCCTTCTTTTTCATGTTGTATCAAAATGTTACTCAGTTTTACTCTTTTCCAAGTTCACCCAGCTAAAAGAGACCTTCCTTTCTTTTCTCCAAATATCCATTCAATTTCTTGCCTGTAGTGCATATTGACTCCTTGGTTGTTTTTTTCTTGAATTATGTCTGTGTTTAAGTCATTACTTCTTGGTGAAGTCCAAGTCAAAAAATGTGATTGAATGTTTCCTGTTAAAGCTAGCACAGATTTCTATGAATACTAAGTATTTTGTTTAAAAAGACTTATTTGTTTATTTGAGAGAAAGAGAGCGTGTGTGCACACATGGGGGGTGATGGGTAGAGGGAGAGGGAGAGAATCTCAAGCAGACTTCACACTGAGTGCAAAGCCTGACATGGGGCTCCATCTCATGACCCTGAGATCACACCCAGAGATCATGATCTGAGCTGAAACCAAGAGTGGGATGCTTAACCGACTATACCACCCAGGCACCCTGAAGAGTAAGTATTTAGGAATTGTCTTTGATGGGCACGTGGGTGGTTCAGTGAGTTAAATATCTGCTTTTGGCTCAAGTCATGATTCTGGAGTCCCAGGATCAAACCCCACATCCCTGCCCAGCGGGGAGTCTGCTTCTCCCTCTGCCTCTCAGCCAGCTCTCGTGCTCTCTCTCAAATAAATAAAATCTTTAAAAAAAATACTCTTTGAATAAATTAAAGTGGGCATGTGGTCTAGTAAATAACAGATTTTAAAAGAAAAATTAAGAGAGATTAACATATACTAGTTTATGGTTGAATATAATCTGGAGATACTTTTCCAAGCCCAGATTGAAAAAATTTTCTAAAATTAACAATATTTAAAACTCAGACAATTTCACATAAATCTCCACATTTCCAGCTTCAACTGGTAAGTCTAAAGATGGATAATGTATCACAATTCCCTATGTAGAGAGAGTATGCCGTTTGCACTCTCTTACCTGGCACACTTCCCCCATTTATTTTACCTGCCTAACCTCTGTAGAAATTTGAGTTTGCAATTCTTGCACTAAGATTATAGGTTTCTATGATATCTGATTATTATTATAGCCAACTTCCTACTAGCTTGTATCACACTAACCCACTTGCTGAGAACAATTAGAAAAACTGGATAAATGTTTGAGAAATTCATCTGAAGGCACTGGAGCACTAATGAGGCAACCAGAATTTAAAGAATCGTGGTCCCGGAGAGAAGGGAAATGTGCAGAATTAAACCTGAAAGTCTGCAGCACTTTTCTACCTGTGACACCTGCTAATACATAAACAATGAGACATCACAGAATTTATATCTTAAGTAGAAAATACCACCTACAAGAAGAATCTGAGCAAAAGTTTTTGCTTATAAAGATAAAGACTGGAATTTAGAGTTTCCAGGGTAACCAGGTTTTGAGAGGGCAACATTCTAGAGCAGAAAGTGCCAAGAAATCCACTCAATATCAAACATGACTTTTTCAGTTAAGGAATTTGACAGTTTATAAGCAACAGCCCAGAGGCTAGGACACTGGGCAGACTTTTGATAACCTCACGGTGCTGGAAAGACCGAATTGAAGTTTGGAGCTATCCAAGAAGAGAAGGGCTTTTGGCAAACATACCTGGCTTTCAGTGAGTACCACTGAATGACCCATCCTGGGGATAAAGACAAATTAGACATAGTCTCAGTTTCAAATGTGCTTCATTCCACGATACCCCTCCTCTAACTACCTGATATAGATAACATCATCTGGAACCTCTGTAGATTTCATGCGCAATTCTCAATAAAATGGAACCAGACTATAAGGATATAGGACTAAATAAGCAGAAGCCAAAAGAAAAAGAATGCTGTCAATAAGACAAATCCATAGGTAGTTCAGATATTGGTGTACTAAGGTAAAGATTTAGAATGACTGTGACTAATATGTTCATTAAGGTAGACAGGAAGATGAACAATATCAGAAATATAGAATCTACACAAAGAATCAAGTGAAAGTTATGTTACTTAAAAATAATTTAAGAACTGTATATAGGTTGAATGGCAGATAAAACAAGCTGCAAAAAGAATTTGTGAAATGAGAGACAAGTCAGAAGATGTTCAGAGTGAAGCATGGAGCACAATGAAAATGGGTAACACAAACAAAAATCTAACACACATGGAATTGGAGCTTTAGTACACAGGATAAAAAATGGAATAAAATCAGTATTTGAGAAAATAATGACCAAAAATTTTCCCAAACTGAAGAAAGTACCATCCTACAGATGATTTAAACTCTATGAACTCAAGCAGAATGAGCCTTAAATTAAAATTTAAAAAAAAAAAACACATATCTAGGTGCACACAGCAAAACCACTAAAAACCCAAACCAAAAGGAAATGTAAAGGCAGCCATTTGGGAGGCGGACGGTGGGAGTGTGAGAAAAAAACACGTTGCAGGCAAAGAAATAAGACAGCAATTTTTCAACAAAATAATGGAAGTCAGAACACAAAGGAAGACCTTTTTAAAGTTCCAAAAGGAAAGACTGTCAACTTAGAATTATATATCAAGCAAAAATACTTTCCAAAAAAGAAGGCAGAATAGACACTTCCAGACAAACAAAATCTAAAATAATTAGCCAGTAGCAGACGTCTAATAAAGAAATGATAAGGTGGTAGTTTCAGATAGAAGTATGAAGATGAATGAAGAACAGAAAGGATATAAATAGATGGGTAATTTAAATTAATATCAGTGTTTTGTGGGACATAAATATAGGTAGAATTAAAAATACCTAGTGATTATACAAGAGTTATGAGATAGGAGATGCAATTAAAGTTTCCTAAGATCTTTGTGTTAAACACAAAGTTAGTAAAAATCCTGAATTTTATTGTCCCTATCAAATCACGAATCCATATTGTCATATCCAGTTTACTGAAAGAACAATGAAATTATATATAACCAACAAATAATAGAGTGACAACGGAATAGTCTAAACTGTTTTATTTTTCCAAAAAGAAACAGGAAAGAAGATAAAGGAACATAAAACCTGTAGAACAAATAGAAAACAAAAAAACTGAGATGGTAGATATAAACACACATGTCACGGGGCGCCTGGGTGGCTCAGCTGTTAAGCGTCTGCCTTCGGCCCAGGTCAGATCCCAGGGGCCTGGGATCGAGCCCCGCCTCGGGCTCTCTGCTCTGCAGGAAACCTGCTTCTCCCGCTACCATTCCCTCTGCTTGTGTTCCCTCTCTCACTATGTTTCTCCCTGTCAAATAAATAAAATCTTTAAAAAAAAAAACAAAAAAAACCCAAAAAACACACACATGTCAGTAATTACATCTAATTTATTCAGACTAAATGTCCCAGTTAAAAGACAAAGATTGTTAGGCTGAATAAAACTGCAAAACCTAATTATATGCAGCTTACAAGACAAAACTTGAATATAAGGGTATAGATAGGGTGAACCTATATACCATTGAAGACATACTATTCAGCCACTAAGAGAGAGCTGGTGTAGCTAGGCTGATTATCAGAAAAGTAGATTTTATGCAAAAGTAAGTAATAAAGAGGGATATTTCATATTATTAAATGATGTAATACATCAGGAAAAAATAATATTTTAAATTTGTATGTACCTAACACGGAGCCTCAGAATACACAAAGCAAATATTAACGGAATTAAAAAGAAGAAATTTTAAAACACATAAGCATATTTGGAGATGTTAATGTACCTTTCTCAATCACTGAAAAATGAATAAGAAATGATAACATGAGCAACCTGAACTACATGACATTTCAGAATATTGCACCCACAACTGTAGCACTGCACAGATACATATTCTTTCTTAAGTAAGCATGGAGTATTTACCTATTTTGGGCCATAAGGTAAATATCAATGAATTTCAGAGGACTGATATTATCTATGGTATGTTCTTTGACCACAGTGCAATTAACCTAGGTATTAGTTTTTTAATTATTAGAAAATCCTCAAATATTTGGCATTAAAGAGTGCATTTATAAGTAACAAGCATCAAAGAAAACATCAGAATGGAAATTAGAAAATATTTTGAGCTTAAGAAAAGTACAATATAGTCAATATTTTGTGATGCAGCTACAGACGTGTTTAGTGTGAGACTGATGGCCTTACAGGCACTTGTTAAAGAAGATAGATTGAAAATAAAAGTATCCATGTCAAGAAGTTAGGGGGAAAAAAGCAAATTATACTCAAAATAAGAATGATAGAAAGAGCAAATGGCAGAAATTAATGAAAAAAAAAAGAGAGTCAACAAATCAAAAAAGAAAGAATTTCTTTAAAAAGATCAATATAATGGGTAAAATTTGGCAAGAATGGAGATGATCAAGAAAAGAAAGTATGGAGGAAAAGATGATCCAGTAGATTTGGCCCAAACCCTGCACATCCGTAAGAAAGGCCTGCATTTCGTACGGGCTCTTAACCAGCTCCTGGGAGATGAGCTCTGAGAAGAATATTCTAGAATATTTTGCCTGTTAAGAGTGCTACAGGTCTGAGGCCTTGAGCCACTCAATACCAGTTTGATCAGATCATTTACATTGCCAATGTAATTTATGGTGAGCACCTGCTTTTCAGACCAGGAGCAGGAATGTGACTGAGTAGCTGAAGTTAGTCTCACACATGCCTCATGCATACATGACTGATGCCCAATAAAAACCCTGGACCTCAAGGCTCACGTGAGCATCTCCAGTTGATAACACTTTGCACATATTGTCACACATTATTGCTGGGAGAATCAAATGCATCTGTATGACTCTACTGGGCAAGAACACTGGGAAACTTGCACCTGGTTTCTCTTGGACTTGTCCTCATGTACCTTTTCCTTTTGCTGATTTTGATCTGTATCCTTTCACTATAATAAACTGCAACCATGAATATAACAACAACTTTACTGAGCCCTGTGAGTCCTACTAGCAAATCATGGAGACTGAGGGTAGTCTTGGGGACCCACTACAACACACAAACACATACACACGCAGGTCAAAAGTTACTGACACTAGGAATATAAGGATAGTAAGAAATTATTCTGACAATTTAAAATAGCCTACATTTAAACTAATAACATTTAAAAACTTGAAGAGAATCAGCAAACCAATACAAAACACAACTAAAAATTTACAAATATATGACAAACCATATATCTACTAAAGAAGCTATATGCATAATCAAAAAATCTATATACAAAATAAAGCAATTCCTTTTGAGGGTCAGTAAAGTGAAACCAGTTTGGAGAAAAATTAACGAATTTACACTTCCAGATATCACCATCATTACAAAGCAATGGTAATGAAGAGTATGCTTTTTCCCCCAATAGTAGACAGACAAATAATGAAATAAGATAGATGGCCCCCAAACCCCAGACCAATGGACAAAAGTAATACTTTAGTGCAATCGAGAAAGAGTAAATTTTTTGATAAATGGTATTAGGCCAGTTGGCTATCCATGAAGACAAAGAAGTAAATCTTGGCGTCTATTTCCCACCAAAAACAAGAATGAGGTCCAAGTTGGTCACAGACTTAAGGGTAAAAGGTAAAAATAGTTTTTTAGAGGTGATTTAGGAGAATTTTTTGGTGATGTAGACCCCTGGAGACCCCTGGGTTTTGCATACCTAGTGTCTACCTGGCAGGCGCACTCTGGGGGCATAAGACAGTGAGAGCTGAGTCTGCGGTTTTCTCAAAACCCAGTGATTCCCTGGGGTGCCTGGGTGGCTCAGTGGGTTAAAGTCTCTGCTCTCAGCTCAGGTCATGATCTCAGGGTCCTGGGATCGAGCCCCGCATCAGGGTCTCTGCTCAGCAGGGAGCCTACTTCCCCTTCTCTCTCTGCCTGCCTCTCTGCCTGCTTGTGATTTCTCTCTCTGTCAAATAAATAAATAAAATCTTAAAAAAAAAACAAAAAAACAAAACCCTTTAGCCAACAAGGAAGGCTTGCCCTGCTGAATTATTGTCATTCTTCCCTCCCCTTTATATATATCCCACAGTGTGCTCTTCCTTCCACACAAAGCACACACCAAAAAATGGGGGATGCTTTTGGGAAAAGAAACTTTCACTTCCATGAGGTGGACTGGAGTGCAAGGGAGTCATCAAGTCTTCTGGGAGCTTGGAAAGACTCTGAAAAAAATAACTAATATTTAAGTTTGGAGCCTCTTCTGACAAGATGCAATCTGGGATTTGGGAATTTGAGTTCTTAGCAGTAGGCAGGGCCAGGTGGGAGAAATAAATCCTCACAACAACAGTTATGAGGACATAACCAACTATATCCTTAGCTATCAATAATAACATCAACAGAAGCTAACACTTCTTGAAAACTCAGTATATGTCAGGCACCGTGCTAATCATTTTACAAGCACCAGCTCATTGAATCCCTCCAAGATGGTGCCAAGATGGACTAGAATATCACTTTCATCAGAGTAAGAGATTTTGTCTGTTTTGTACCTTGTGTCTCAAGGCAACTTAAGAGACTTCCTTGTTTGTTAGTAGACAGTTCATGCTCCATAAGCTGGTCAAATGAGCTTGTTGGCTCTCATCACTATCTCTACTGCATGGATAACATGGGGATTAAGTAACTTGCCTGCGTCTAAGAAGTGATCAAGCAAGGATATTGTTCAGGTCATTAGACTCCAAAGACCACAATCTTCACCATCACCCTATTTTGAAGTTTTTTATTTTTTATTTTGAAAATAAAACTGGTCAAAAAATGGAAAGAGTAAAAAAAAAAGCAACAACAAAAAAGGAAAGAGTCTTGGTGGAGCATTACACCCAAAGTGCCTTGCTGACCCGAATCTTCTATGGCTTTAGAGCTGTCCCCTTGTTTTAAAGCCAAGGGATGATGCCATCATAATGTTGTGAAGAGTCAGGAAGGAAACAAGAGTATCACTCAATACTTGTTCACAGGATGAAATGAATGTCTTTCAGTTCAGTCAGGGAACTTTGTTGATCTTATTGATGAATTCCCTTAAGTAGTCAATGCAACATGTTTATCTGCTCATTTTTCAGGATCACAGGAAACTTCATATTTAGACTAATTGTAAAGTGAAGACTATTGTGAAATTGAACTGATCACTTATACATATTGAGGGAGGAAGAAATGTACACACAAGCGGACCCTCATTCCTAAGTAGTCATTTCCCTTGAATATTTAGCCCCTGGTGACCGAGCCGTCTAGATCAATGGCGATTTCACTCATCACTAGGGTAGCTATCACTATTATTCTGTCTACCCAATATTTACCTTCATGACCTGCATGCTCCCCTTTTTGATGAGTTGTAGGATTTGCCACAGGAAGAGGTTTTCCCCTCCTGAATCCCAGACTTTACTCTCCCAGCACTTCTCCCTCCTATATAATAATTTCTCAAATAACGCTCGGTTCAAATCTTTCCTCTTCTACTTACCAGTTGATTGACACTGACCAAGATAAACACTGTGGGCCTCAATCTACTCATCTGTAAAATGAAATTATGTATACTTACCCCTGAGGATATAGTGAGGTTTAAATTGGACAATGTGTATAAAATATCTAGACAATAAGAGATGCCAAGTACTTTTCCTTTATTTATTGATTACTTGCATTACTTTATTTATTGATTACTTGCATTTATTGAAATTATGTATACTTACCCCTGAGGATATAGTGAGGTTTAAATTGGACAATGTGTATAAAATATCTAGACAATAAGAGATGCCAAGTACTTTTCCTTTATTTATTGATTACTTGCATACATGTGCCAGTCCTTATTTTAAGTACTTTGGAAGTTTTAATTCATTTAATCCTATTTTTTAAAATTAACCCTATCATTATTTTATAGACAATGAAAAGATATGTTGAGAAGTGCAGCAAGTTGCCCAAGATTACACTGCTGGGATATGGTGGGAGTGAGATTTGAACCCATGCAGTCTGACCGAAGTTCTGTTATTGTAATCATTTTTTCCCTCTCTCATCTACTTCTTACCAAAAGAAGATGGACGTGTGATCAGAATTGAATGAGAGGATAGGATGCCATCCCTCCCTTTTTAGTGGAGTTTGAGTCCATCCTACTACTCAATGGTGTATTTGCCCAAGGAAGTATTTAGTTATGGAGAGTGGCAACATTTCTCTAAGACTTGCCATTACCTTTTATGCCTTGCTCTGAGTAATAAAGATACCAATTGCTCTTCATGGGGCAGGTACCACGTGTAATCATTGATGACGCATCATCAAAGCTTCACAACCATGCCGTGAGACAGCATCAAACCCCTAAGGTTGCTCGGTCAGGATATGGCAGATCCATGATTTGATCCCAAGACCCTTGGTCTTGAAAGGGCTTGCTTTTAATGGTCATGCCATACCATCATTGGTGTAACAAAGAACCTTGGGAATACAGAGCAAATGTCCTGTGCATTTCTGTGATGGCTCCTTGTTTTTAGAACTCATGTTAAGATCTTAGCTAAGTGGTGCCTGCGTGGCTCAGTTGGTTAAGCATTAGACTCTTGATTTTGGCTCAGGTCATGAGCTCAGGGTCATGAGATTGAGCCCTGTATCAGGCTCTGCATTGGGTGTGAAGCCTGCTAAAGATTCTCTCTCCACTTCCCCTTTGTCCCCCCCCCCCCAAAAAAAAGACCTTAGCTAAAGGAATACTTTTACTTATTTTTTTTCAACATGCATTTATTAAACATTTACCATGGCCTAGACAATAAGTATGTGAACCAGGAAGGAGAGATCTCTTTTGACCTCTTACACTGAACTTTGAGCCATTGCACCGATCACATCAGCTTGCTTTAATTCCTGCCAGCCTTGCATGATGGGATGTACCAGTGTGACTTTAGGATACATCAATTATCCTAGTTACAAAACTTAAAAAAAAAATTCATGTTTCAAGTTCCTGCAAAACAAGAACTAAAAGATAAAAAGGCTTAAAATGAGTAAAATAACTTTTAGATTTACTTTCCTAGTGGTGGTCATTTCATAGCAATCATAGTAAACATAAGCTTTATTGCAGGGCACAAGAAGAACGTGATGGTTGATTTCACAAATATTGGACCTCCTATCATCCTCCTCGTCATGCATTTTAGATTATGTACTAGACTCAAGGATATCAAAGTTTGCATGGATTTGAGGATGAACAAAGCTAATACTAACTAAGGAGTTGTAACTTAGAGTTACAATTAGAAGGTAAATATTGTACCAGTCATTTTTGACCAACGTTAATGAGCTATGTCTGCCAGTTCGACAATAGGAAAATGCCCTTTTCTCCACTCTTTATCTCTGGAACTTTATTTGTTTCTTAGCCCACTTGGGCAGGGGCATGTAAATTTGGGGGATAGAATCAATAAATGTTTGCCAGAATGGTTACAGTTTACTAATTTCCAAATGACCCTGTGTAGCATTATTCTAAACTTTCTCACTATTAAAATCTGGGCTCTGCTGTCTCAGAAGTGACCCCTCTGGCTAAGAAGACCATCAAGAATATGTGGCATCTCAACCATCTCCCGCCCACAGACCAGCCTGATTAATCCCGATTGAGTCTTTGGAAAGCACACAAATATAAACTATTCATTTATTTCAAATCGGCGGGCGCCGTGGGGAAGTTATCACATATAATCTAGTGTTAGTCTATCCACTGCATCATAAAAATTAATTTGTCTAATTAATGACATTAGTACTTTTATACATGCATAATTCATATTAATTGATAGGTCTTCCTAAAAAGAATACCTTTTGGAAGAAAAATGATCCCATTAGCACAAGTTTAATCCAAATCAGGGCTGACAAAGCATGGAGCCTTCAAGGCGTATCTTCAGCTTTGTTAATTGTCATAAGCATTCTAAATTGATTATTCTTACATTAGCATGAGACATTTCATTCATCAATGCTTTGCTGTAAAGGAAATTTGTCTAATGGATTTGGGTAGCTCAACTAAATAAGTAGTATTTTTTTTTTCCAGGGTAGCTAGAGGGGCATTTGAAGCATATTAATTCCCTAATACTGGAGGGAAGAAAAATTAGCAGTGGAAATATATAGAAATATCATACAAAATTAGATTTCTGACACTGAATAATTTTTGTGATATCTATTTCAATGGTAATTGAGTGAGCGTGCCTGCACTTTTATTGCTTTTCTGTTTGCAAGCTCCATGATAAACAGCTAATGTTAATATTTCTTATGAGTTATGTTCCTGCACCTGGTAGGGCCACAGGGGTATGAAGTGGAGGATGAATGAGATGAATATGCATTTTTTGGGGGGGTACTGCTAGGAGGCACAGGGATTATACAAGGATTGGCCGTAGCACCATGGACCTTGGGTTACTGGGAAAATCATCTGCAGCCAACTAAGCCAGGGAAAGACAGTAAACACAGTCCCCTTTCAGAGAGCCTAGAGATCTGGAGATTCATTAAATTTGGGCACCGTCTCTTCTTTTTCAGGAGACACTGAGGAATTTGTTTAATGGCCAAAACCAAAATTACTGGTTCATGGCCAAAGATTTACACAAAACTTTGTTGGGATCCTCTGTTTGGGAAGCAATAAGTTAACAATGAGCTAGGCAGGTAACAGTTGCTTCTATCCTCATTTTGGACTGTAATCAACTTCCACACTATGGGTTTGGGGTGTGCATAAGAAATTTGTCTGAGGTCAGCTATACTTGTGCTGTAAGGATCTTAGTTAGCCTAGGACATTGTCCAGGATAGTCTCCTCCTTGGAGTAGCTCCTCCTACTTCTTCTCACTAGAATGGATTTGAGGTATTTCCAATACTTTAGGCTCTCATGGGCACTGGAGACAGCTATTAGAGCCTTCAAGCTACTCAGAAACTATGTGACCTTGGGCAAGTTGCTTGATGTCTTTGAGCTTTAGTTTCTAATAGCAGCAATTTCATTGTGGTGTTGTTATGATCATGTAAATGAGATAATGCACACACAAAGGGTTTAGGATCATGCCTGACTTATCACAGCTGTCCAATAAATTGAAACAAATATTATTCGCTATTATTTGGCTAATCTAAATGGAGACAGAGAGGCTTTCTTGTGTTCTTACTCCTTTTTAAAGTTTTCTTTTCCTCCTTTCCTGAAGGATTTTTGACTCCAAGTGACATTTTTTTTCATAATCTCAATTTCCAGTGGGTTTCAGAGTGGACTCTTGTGGTCACTCGTCTCTCTCACAGAAGTTCTGGAAAAAGTGGTAACCACCCCCATCAACCTTCCAGAATGCTATCACAGTCATTATTCCAAGTATATCACTTACTTCAAGGCCTCTGTGCTTTGTCAAAAGAGCCAGCCTTGTGGGGTAGATTAAACTCAGGTTTCAGATTTAGATAAACCTGAATTGGAAACCCCTCTCATTCATTCATTAATTTATTCAGTCGATGTCGAATGAGTACCTATTGTGTATCAGGCACTGTGCCAGGCCTTGGGGATACTGATGTGCACTCAAGGATCTGACCTTCTAGTCAAGTTGGTGGAAAATTCACTAGTGAGCACCAGCATAAAGACGAGGATTGAGAGAAAGAGAAAAACACTGAAAAGGGAGGTAGACCAAAAAGGTAGCGCAGAGTGGCTGGGCTCTGAGCAGAGCGAGTGGGGAGATTTCTGTCCATCAAGGATGGACAGAAGAGGACTTTGCTGTGGAAGCAGACCCACAAAAAGGAGCCCTCTTTCCAAGCAGAGGGAACACCAGGTGAAAAGCCTCCACAGATGGAAGGTCTTGGCTCATTTAAGGCACAAAAAGGAGGGTGTCACTGCAGAATTGTCATCAAAGGAGAGGGGGACAGAAAATGAGTCTCAGGGTAGGTGGGGACCTGAATCAAACCCATCTCTGCCATTTACTAACTGTTTTTTCTTGGGAAGATTTCACAGACTTCTCTAAGCCTCAATTCCCTCATCTCCAAGATGAAACTGATCATGCTTGTTTTCTCACAAGGTTTCCTTCACGAATAAACGAGGCATCTCAAGATTAGAGATCAATCTGGACTCATCAAATGTTGTTCCCTTGTCTCCTTCTGCTCCCTGAGTACTGCTCAGTGGTCAATATTGAAATATTCCCATTGCGTTGAATGAAAACCTAATTTATTTGGGGGTTTTCACACAATTCAGTAGATAGTTGCATATTTCCTTCAGCCAGAGAAACCATCCTCTACTTGGTGATGGTATGTCTCACTCAGTAGGACTGTGAGAGTCTGGAATAAACAGTGAGGACCAGAAAGAAGCCTGCCCCCCCATAGCCCCCCACTTCTAAAACAGAGCTGCTGCAGTCTACACTCTGGCCACATCTTTGGGTCTGTTCATCTTCTAGCATCCTGTGCTCACTGCTGGCTCCTCTGGGATGTTTTCAGGAAACTCCAGGACCTGCATATCCCAAAATGTTCTCCCTGATCCTTCAGAAGTGGAATCATTTCTTCCCTAGGCTCTAATCTCTAATCTTCTTGTTCTAATAGCTAATGATTTTCACATCCATTTTCAGTCTGTTCACCAAGCTCTCTGTTTAGGTCTCAAGTTACAGCAGAAAGGAAATACTTCCTAAAGTTGTTCATTTTGGTTTCCAGTAGACAGAATTTGGGAAGGATAGAGATATTACATATCCCACAACTAAAGTATACCAGATGTGTGGCTTTATTCTGGTTTTTAATGTATAATATCCCTGTTTTCCTAAATGTAACTTAATATTGCTTTCAGCATGGAATGTGATACCCAAATTAGACAAAACATAAGCCACACCACTCCCTGAATATATATTTATACATAGACTAATGGAAGGGGCTAGGACAAATGATCTGTGTTAGATATTCCAAATGTGAAAAAATGAGGTTTGTAGTGATAGATTTAATAGCTATTGGGGGAGTGCTTACAATAATTGGTTATTGTTGAAAAGAAATGTCAGATATCATTATTGGCATTTACAATTTTAATTAGCTTGATCCCTGAGTCCAATATGTTATATCTTCTTCTTTTCAATTTTTTTTCTAGAAGAAATAAAACCAATAGGCTTTCACAGTTATTTAAGGAAATGTTATTAAGACCCACAATGCTGGGATGTACTAATAGTTTAATGGATAAAGAATATGGGTCATTTTTCATGTTAAAACCCAGGCTTGAAATGAAATACTCCCCCCCATTTCCTACAGAGCCAGAGAAGCAGAATGCTCTATTTCCTCAAAGCCCTTGGTTTGTTCAAGGTTTCCTGTAGTCTTTGATCTCTGTGCCATCCACTCCCCACCACCCATCCTTGTTTCAGGGAAGAGGATGAATGGGGACTGCTCCAGGAGATTTTGAGTGGGGGAACCGAACTCTATTATAAGGCAGGGCTCTTAGGCTTAAAAGGTAAAGGTGTCGTTCCTTCCAGGCACCTCTGGAGTTAGACGTATATTATCCAAAGGTGGTTCTATATATTGTTGGTATCATCCTATACATGTCCTTTCATTCTGCAAGGTGTTTAATAAACCCCAAATACACATAATTAACAGAGTCATCTCTAATCATCGCCACATAGAGCATTTTGCTAGTGAGGTATAGTATCTGCTTCTCCTTAGCTGTAACACTCCTAACTCACATACCTCAAGTGATCACAAGGTCATCTCTTTTCTGAAGCAAGCAATTGGGAACATAGATGGGCTTTCAAAGACCACTTCAGTATTTATCCATTGTGATCTCATGACATAATAAGAGATACATACTCCGGCTTCATTCCCAACTCTTGGGCAGAGCTCTTAACGCTTTTGAAATTTCCTATGCAATAAAGGTACTAGGAGCATCTTTTCTTCTGGTTATTTGTTCTTCGACTTTGGTTCCTGACACAGAGCTCCGAAATTCCTTGTAATTTCTTGGGTGATAGGAGAATTTTTGTTCCAATGAGGTGACTCTTGGGGTCCCGGATAGCTGCAGATGGAGGCTGATCCTCAGACAAAAGCATGATTCGAAGCTTGGAAATTTCAGTCCCACCTGCTATCCTCTGGGAAGGAGAGGGGCTGGAGGTTGAATTAATGATCAGGCCTATGTAATGAAGCCTCCACAAAAATCCCAGAGCTACAGAATTTGGAGAACTTCCAGCTGGTGAACACTTCCATATGTCAGGGGGGTCATGCACCCCAACTTCATGGGGATGGAAGGCTCTACACTCAGGACCTTCTGGAACTTGCCCTCTTTATCTGGCTGCCCATCGATAGCCTTTATCATATCCTTTATAATAATGTTATTATTTTTTTTTCCTGAGTTCTGGGAGACATTCTAGCAAACTATCAAACCCAGTGAGGATGTTGTGTATCCATTCCATATAGCTGGTTGGAAGGACAGCCTAGGACTTGTGATTGTCATCTGAATTGGGGCCCATCTTGTGGGACTGAGCCCTCAGTCTGTGGGTCTGTGTTAACTCCAGGTGGCCAGTGTTAGAACTGGAATGAATTGTAGGACACCCAGCTGGTGTCAG
This sequence comes from Procyon lotor, assembly GCA_028646535.1. Lineage (NCBI taxonomy): Eukaryota > Metazoa > Chordata > Mammalia > Carnivora > Procyonidae > Procyon > Procyon lotor. Next base: position 25,838,088 of record CM053620.1, read on the forward strand.
AGAATAGTTGGTGGGGGGAAAAACCCAATTTATTTGGTGACCAGAAGTATTGTGAAGGTTCTGGGAGTAGAGGACAGAGGAAAAACAGACTTTTTCCTTTTATACACACATACATGCACACACATACACAATTTATATACAATATGTATAATGCATACTATATCCTTGAATAACTTATTCAAACATTGTGATACATGGAATTTCAAATATAACATTCTAAAGCCAGATGGAAAAGCTTTTCCACTAGTCTTGCTTGGGGACTACCAGTATTACCTTATACAGGTGACTAAGGACAATATAACCAATACAAAGACCATTGGCTTCCTTGTAACATTTGTTGGAACTTGGGGGAAGGAGGCAAAAGAGGCCTATATACCATATGTTTCAATATTTAAAATTACAAATCAAGCTAACTATTTTTTTTAAGATTTTATTTCTTTATTTGAAGGATAGAGTGAGCGAGAGAGAGAGTGAGCACACGAGCAGGGGCAGAGGGCTCAGCAGGGAGCCTGACATGGGGCTCGATCCCAGGACCCCAGGATCATGACCTGAGCTGAAGGCAGATGATTAACCGACTGAGCCACCCAGGTGCCCCGCTAACAAACTTTAATATGTTCTATCCTTGACAAATATAAGCACAACTTCTCAGAGTCACACAACAGAATGTGGCAGTTCCCTGAGAATGAACTTCTAGCTCCAATCTATGGTACACAATCTACCTTCTTTTCCTTCTCTGGTTTCCTCCCACACAGACAGAGCTTCTAGCTTCTGAGTGTGGACAGTCTGGCCTGCATTCCTAATCCCCTTCTCCTTTTCTCTCTTTAATGAGCCAGCCCTTCAGGCCTAGGTATATGCACACGGAGTGCGCCCCCCAGGAACATCAGAGCCCAGGAAACAGACACAAGTGTGACTAGTTAGGGGCTATCAGGGTCCTTGGTACATACAGGGTGGTCCAGAGAAGACAAAAAACTCAGCACAGGTCCAATTCCTTGGCCTCAGTGGTATTTTGGCCAGAGGAGGCCAGAGTTGAGACACTTTGAAGGATGAGGCTCAGGGTAAGGGTAATATTGAGGAGTGTCTTTGCATGGTTAAATTCATTGTCTGGATGTTTTAGCCTTAAAAGCTCCCTAAAAATCAGTCATTTTAAAAATTAGAGATAAGGTTAGCTTTTATCAAATTATCCAGTAAGCAAGTTGTCTCTTTGTTGCCATTTCTTCAAATAGACCCAAACTGTATTGTCATGGTTCATTCCTTTGAGGATGGGAGGATATGAGATCTCACTTTATTGGAAAGAGTGGGAAATTACAAAAAAAAAAAAAAATGACATTCTAGTATAGCTTATGGAAAGAGTAAGAGAAGCTCAAAAGATGGAGGTATGTACTGTTGGCCAGAGGAAGAGATTACAAAAGTTTTGGAAAAGCCAACCTGAATCTTAACTCTTATTAGAAAGATATTTCCATCATGCTTCAATCCAGGGGCCTTCATCTTGTCCAAGTTGGTTGCATATTCTTTGATGAAATTTCTGTGCCTTCTCACTTAATGGATCTCAAGGAAGTCACATAAGTGAAGGTTGTTTGTGTCAATGTCTAATTTCGGCAAATTCAGTAATGGTAGAGTTCCATGTATTTTCCCCAAGTGTAATGAATACTGTATAACTGTGTTCTTGGTCAATGACGTCAGGTTTCTTGATGATTGGAAGGAAGATTTAACCCCTTTGTTGGCTCTGCATCAGGCATCCATTTCCTCAGCACATTTTATCTCTGCATGGGATTGGTGGAGAAAATGTTAGATCAAGTTCTTCAACGCTACCCACGTCTTCTTGGACAGTTGGGTTGAGTGGGCCTGGAATCCTTGGTTGAACGGAGTGGATGAGTTCCTGGGAAGAGTTTGGAAGCACCCACTGGGGCCACTGTGTCATCATGAGCACTTAGGAAGTGCATCCATGACAAAGTGCAAGTGGGGGCAAGACCTGGGAACAGCCTGAGGCCTGCCAGTCTATGGAGGAGCTGGCTCTGGGTGGTTGAGTTTTAACTGTTTTGAAGCAAGAAAACTTCAAAGACATTCTTTTTATTTAATTACAGATTTTTATTATTAGAGAGAGAGAGCATGAGCAGAGGAAACAGCACAGGAAGAGGGACAAGCAGAGTCCCCACTGAGTGGGGAGCCCAACACAGTGCTCTATCCTAGAACCCCAGGATCATGACCTGAGCTGAAGGCAGATAGGTGCCCCCAGAGACATTCTTGTTAGAATATTTGGGCTCAATTTTCTCTTAGGAAGGCCTGAAAAATAGCAGATTCCTCACCCTCCTTATCTCCCTGCTCTTCTGGTTTTGTATGCCTGAATGAGATGGAAAGCTCAGGGAACTCCTTGCCCAAGGATTACAGAAAAGGGATGGATGGATATCTCAGGTCTGCAGGATCCTCTAGGATCCGGGGCTGTCCTCTTCATCACCCTTATCTTATATTTCCCCTCTTGTTTTCTCCTTTCTAGGCATATGAACTTTCTTTTATGTCTCCCAAAAGCTGGGTCAGCTCCTACGTCAGTACCTTTGCACACACGGTTTTCTCTGAAATGATCTGTCTAGACACCACTGGACTCCTTCCTCATTGCACCTTTGCCCTTCTCACTCCCCTATATCCCTCAGGTCTAAATTTAGGAGCAATGTCCTCAGGGACCCTTTTGTTTACCCCTCATGTTACATTAGGTCCTTTGTGATATGCTGCTTGCATAGTGTTCTTGTATGTGGACTTTATAGTGCTGTGTATGCTTCTAATTATTTGGTGACCTCTTCCATTTGTTGAGTGTCTTGTGTCACCAACCAGACTGTCAGAACAACATGAGAACACTACCCACTGCCTGGCACAGTGCGGGTGCTCCGTATACCTATGTATACATACATATGCATTTGCATATACATTTCACAGTGTGGATATTGACTTGAGGTCTGACAGCCAAATGGAGGAACATCTCTCTCTTTGGAGGGAGGCATCAAAGAATAGTGTAAAGGACTTTGGTCTGGAAGTCAAGAATCGTAAGCCCTAGTCCCAGGTCTAAAGCTAATTTCTTGGGTGACTTTGAAAGGTTAGAAGAAGAAAAGTGCCTAGAAATTCCTAATATTCTGGCAAAGTAAGAGTAGAGAAGAATTATTTGAGTCAACCATATAAAATTGCTGATTTTGACTTTTTTTTTTCTTTAAACTTACTAAAGTGGCAATTTCATAGGGTTTAAACTAAGGGAATAGAAGGTCTCCCTAGAATCCCCATTCTGTTATGGGGTCATTGAGTTTCGTCTGCAAAGCCTGGGGTCCCCATTCTTAACGGAATTTTCTTCCAAGATGGTGGGGCCAGACAATGGAGAGGAAAATCCATTGTGTCCAGGACACAGAGAACTGGCCCTAGCTAATCCTTTTGGGCAAAAAGGCAGGCTGTGGTAGCCACTGCCACATAATCACATTTCCTCAGTCCTGGTCATCAACCCCAAATCTTCACTTTTAACATGCTTTGAAAAAATGATCTTTTCCCATGTTCTCACGCCTGCCCCTCGGCCTTTGTGAAGCAATTTCCACAGAAACAATGGTCTGCCACCAAATAAGAGTTTACTAAGAATAAAAATTGAATTTCGTCTGCCAGTTGACAAGCTGATTGATCTGGGGGCTCTCGTGACTGAATCCTCTCCTAAGCACATTCTCATTTATCATGTACAAGATTGTTTCAGAATCGATAGCAGCCCAGCACAGACGCGTCTCTGCTGGGGACCTGTCAGGGCCCACAGCCTTCCCTGTAATGCTGCTAATTTTTTTGACAGAATTATTTCAACAGTTAAATCGTTCTAGGTCTGTTGGCCGCAGACTTTTCACTGGAGTCGTTTGTTGAGGTCATAATTTTTAATATATATATTTTTTAAAGATTTTATTTATTTATTTGAGAGAGAGAGAGAGTGAGAGAGAGCGTGAGAGGGGAGAAGGTCAGAGGGAGAAGCAGACTCCCTGTGGAGATGGGAGCCCCATGCAGGACTCAATCCCAGAACTGCCGCATTACGACCTGAGCCGAAGGCAGTTGCTCAACCAGCTGAGCCACCCAGGTGCCTCATAATTTTTAATATACTTCTTATACATGCTGAGCCTTAAGGAGTTTGCCCTTTCCCCCCCATGAGGTTCATTTCTTGCCCCCACGAGTCTTCCCAAACAAAAATAAATAAATAAAAATCAGTGTTTGGGAGTTAGGTCATACTTGAAGATGTCATTCAGGCTCCACTCTCTACAACTGATCTCAAAGGACACACCGTACAGGAGTAGGAGTGAGGCATCTTGACCTCAGGACTAACTGAGAAATTGGGTCAAATCAAGTCTTAAGTACACTCTGTGTTGGACAGACTATTTGCCCAAGTCAGAGAATGTGAACTGGGAGTTTCATGGTTGGGATCGGACCTACAGATGGGTTTCATTTGGCCTCCAAAGTATGTTTTTCCGTTGCTTAATTTGACTCAGCTTTTTTTTTTTCCTACTTTTAAAAAGTAATTTGTTAAAACTGTAAATTCACATATAGTACAACTCACCTTTTTGGGTGTGTGCTCTTTTTGGTGTAAGTCTTGACACGTGCATGCATTCTTGTACCCACTGCACACAGGATCTAGAGCCAGTCCAACATTCTAGAGAATTGCTTCATGCTTCTCCCTTATAACCAAGCCCTGCCCTCACTCTAAGCTCTCATAGCCAGCTCTGCTCTCTGTTCCCACTGTTTTGCCTTTTCTAGGATGTCCTAGAAATAAAACCATACCGTTCCATCACCTTTCAAGACTGAGTTATTTTACTTAGCATCATGCATTTGAGATTCATCTATGTCGTGCATGTCACCAATTTGCTCCTTTTAATTTCTTTCTTTTTTTTTTTTAAGATTTTATTTATTTATTTGACAGAGAGAGATCACAAGTAGGCAGAGAGGTAGGCGGGGGGTGGGAAGCAGGCTCTCTGCTGAGCAGAGAGCCAGATGTGGGGCTCGATCCCAGGACCCTGGGATCATGACCTGAGCCGAAGGCAGAGGCTTTAACCCACTGAGCTACCCAGGCGCCCGCTCCTTTTAATTTTTGAATAATATTCATTGTACGGCTGTATATCACTGTTTGTCCAGTCGTCCACCAAAGGATACTTGAGCTCTAAGTTTGGGGCAGTTATGAATAAGGCTGCTCTAGGCTGTGTCCAGTTTTTCGTATGAATGTGTTTTCAGTCCTTTGCTATAAATACCTAGAAGTAGGGTTGCTGGGTCATACATACAGTGTGTTTTTAACTTTTTCAGGACCTGCCAGAGTATTTCCCAGAGTGACAGTGACATTTTGCACTCCCTCCAGCCATGCATGGGAATTCCTGGCTCTCGGCATCCTCACAGACACTGGTACTGTCAGTGGTTTTTTTTAATTTGATTCATTCTAATACGTGCATAGTGATATCTCATTGTTATTTTAATTTGCATTTCCCTAATAACTAATGACATCAAGCATCTTTCCTTGCGTTTATTCAGCTCCATAGATCTTCTTGGGTGAAGTGTCAATTCTGATATCTTGCCTGGTTTTGTTTTGTTTTTTTGTTTTTTTGTTTTAATTGGGCTGTTTATTTACTTATTGTGCTTTATGAGGTTTTTTTTTCTAAATGTGTTTTAGATACAGGTCTTTCATTGCATATATGATTTACAAATAATTTCTCCCAGACTGTGGCTTGTCTGTTTGCTCTCTTAATTGTGTTTTTCATGGGAAAATGGGAAAAGAGAAGTGTTTCATTTTACCAAAGTCCTTATAATTTTTCTATTTATCATTTTTTTCTTTTTTGTATTGTGCTTTTGAGGTCAAATTTAAGATGTCTTTGACTAAGCCAAAGCATTAAGATTTAGTTCTATGTTTCCTTCTAAGGGTTTTATAGTATTATGTTTTGTACTTGGGCCTATGAGCCAATTCAAATTAATTTTATCTAGGGTGGTGAGGTGTGGGTGAAGGTGCTTTGTGGTTTCTTTGTTTGTTTGTTTGTTTTGCATATGGATATCCAGTTTTTTACAGTACTATTTGCTGAGAAAGCTATCTTTTCTCCATTGAGTTGTCGTCAAAAATTTAAAAGTCAGTTGATATTTGTGTGCACCAGAAAATTCCTGGATTTTCAAGTTCTATGCCATTGGCCTGTGAGTCTCAGTTGTCACCAATGCCACCCTGTCTTGACTCCTATAGCTTGATGGTACAGCTTAAAATTTGGAAGTATGAGTCCTCCAACTTTGTTCTTTTTCAAAATTATTTTGACTATCCTAGTTCCTTTATCTTTCCATGTAAATTTGTGCATTGGTTTATTGTGCCTTACAAGGAATCTTGCTGGGATTTTGATTGGGATTGCATCAAATCTATGAGTCAATCTGGGGACACTTGGCATGTTTACTATATTGACTTTTGATCCGTAGGCATAATATGCCATTCTCCTTATTCAGGCCTTTTTTGTTCTCGTGTATCAGTATTATGTAGTCTTAGCATATAAATCCTGCACATATTTTGTCAGGTTTATATCTATAATTTCATATTGGGGAGCTATTGTAAATGGTACTATTTGAAAATAGTTTATGTATAGTAGTTCGTTCACTGCTAGCACATAAGTAATACAATTGATTTCTGTATATTGATCTTTTATTTTCCAACCTTGTTAAACTCACTTGGTTCTAGGAGCTTTTGTGTATTTTCCTTGTGCTTTTTCTACATAGGAAGTCATGGTATTTGTGAATAGGGGTAGTTTTATTTTTCTTTCAAATCTGAGTGTCTTTTATTTCTTTTTATACATGTATTGAATTTACTAGGGCTTCCAGTACAATATTGAATAGGAATGTAACAATGGATATCCTTGACTAGTTCCTGATCTCTTATGGAGAAAATATTCAATATGATGTTGGCTTATAGCTTCTTCATAGATACTCTTTATTATGTTCCTTTCTATTCCTAGTTTTTTCTGAGTTCTTATTATAAATGCATGCCAAACTTTGCCAAATGCTTTTTCTGCATCTACTAATATAACCATATAGTGTGATGAATTTCAGTGATTGATTTGTGAGGGTTGAAATAGGCCTGCAAACCTGTGGTAAACTTACTTGATTATGTAACAGATTTGAAATGAACACTTTGAATTTTTAGTTCCTCCTAAAAATTCAGATGATCTGGCAACATGGAGTCAGAGATCCTGCCTGGTCACAAACTAGAGGTGAGAAGAGGCCATCCACTGGTGGACTGGCAGGTGCCCTTGGTAAACCACAGTAGAGGCCAGAGTCAAGATTTATTTACCATGGCATGTGCACTTCTGGTTTTTTAAGGCAAAGAAATACTTATGACGATGTCTCCAAAAATGTGGAAGTGAAAGATAGACAAAGAATGTTGTGTATTTCAAGGAAAATGGAAGAAAGCATATAATTTCAAGCATGTGATCACTATTCCCAGATATTTTTCTTATCCCTGCCTACTTCCATACCAGCTCTCACCACCTGGGCCCCTGGAGGCAGTTGGATTTGAAACTGTAAATGTTTGTCAAGGTGTCACTCTTGTATATGTTCAGCACACAACCATGCCAGACATCAGCTCTAGTCATGGTTCTAAAAAAATCATCTTAAAAAACAAATATGCACATAGTAAACAAAATTGTCAGAGTTCCTGAAAGGATATGCAGTAAAACCTAGGTGTCCCTCTCACTCTTAAGCCCATATCCCCTGGTACTTGTCCCCAGAGGAGACCACTCTTTCCAGTCTCTTGACTGTCCCTCTAGAGGCCCTCAATGGAGCGTGTGCTTCTACAGCAATTCATACACAAGGGAGGATGGACCGCACATTTTCTCACCTTGCTGTTTTCCATAAATACAGTATAGGGCTGTCAATGTGGTTTCTCTTCCTCAGGACTTTTTTTACTAACATTTTCTTTCCTCTGCCTACTTTATTGTAAGAATAGTGTATATAATATGAACATACAAAATATATGTTAATGGGCTGTTCATGTTATCGGTAAGGCTTCTAGTCAACAGTAGGCTATGAGTCCTATAGTTAAGGTTTGGGGGAGTCAAAAGTTATACACAGATTTTTGACTGTGTGAGGGGTTGGTATCCCCAAACCTCCACACTGTTCAAGGATCGACTGTATATATTTATATGTATGTATACACATTTATATATATTTAAGGTATTACATTAGCATCATATGCATTGTGCTAGATGGTACTGAGTGTTATTGTGATGGGAAGATAGGAAATATTGAGAAATAGAGTTGTAATCTTAAACTGAGTAGTCAGCAAAGGCCTCACAGAGAATCTTTTTGGGAGGGAGGGAATTGTGCACCTAGATCTACAGATGACTTCCTTCTTTTCTTTTCTTTTTTTTTTTTAAAGATTTATTTATTTGACAGAGAGAAATCACAAGTAGACAGAGAGGCAGGCAGAGAGAGAAGGAGAAGCAGGCTCCCTGCTGAGCAGAGACCCCGATGCGGGGCTCGATCTCAGGACCCTGAGATCATGACCTGAGCCGAAGGCAGAGGTTTTAACCCACTGAGCCACCCAGGCGCCCCGACTTCCTTCTTTTCAAGTGCAGCATAGTATTCTAAGTGAATGATGTATGGTACATTTGCCAATCTGTGATAAAGGACTATTAGGTCATTTCTGCTGTATGGCCAATAAACAGTGCCATTAAGATTATCTTTGCAGCCACTCTTGGGATATATGAGCCAATTTAACTATAATGGGAAAAGTCTTAAAAGTCGAATTATTGCACCAGAAGAAGGAATAATCTGTATACATTCCCTTTTCACCACTTGACTGAGTTTCCTGTGGATGGGGACCATCTCTTAGACATCTTTGGATTTCCTGAGGTAAGAGTTTGGTTTTTTTTATTTGAACACAGTACAGCTCAGAACTGACAAGGAGCAGAGTGGTTTGAGCATGGCTTTTCATTCTTCCAGTAAGCAAACCAGCTTTCCCAGTTCCCCAGATTATATCCTCCAGCTTCAGTGCACAGCCACCACCTTGCACTCTCATTGACATGGCTGAGCTGACCTTGGGAAGCTACCTAGGAGAGAAAGTGAAAAATCTATTCCATTAAGCGATAAGCAGTATGTTTTCGCCTCTCTGTGGAATGGACCTTGTGCCTTCAGGGTGTTAGTCCTTGAAGACTCACCGCAAAAGGTAAAAATAATCATTCAGGGGCGCCTGGGTGGCTCAGTTGGTTGGGCGTCTGCCTTTGGCTCAGGTCATGATCTCAAGCGTCGTGGGATTGAGCCCCATGTTGGGCTCCCTGCTTGGCGGTGAGCGTACTTCTCCCTCTCCCTCTGCTGCTCTCCCTGCTTGTGCTCTCTCACTCACTCTTTCTTTATCAAATAAATAAATAAACAAACAAATAAATAAAATCTTAAAAATAAGAATAATTCACTTAGCGTACTGATGCACTATAAAAGTATAAATATCTCCTTCCCAAAGCCATTTCTTTGGGGTATCCAAAGAAGTTACACATCTTCAAGGTCAAGATAACTAAGGAAGCTGGCACATTCCAAGGACTGTTAAAGTTAAATCAGCCTCCTTGAGGGAAAAAAAAATACAAAAACAAAACAACAACAACAAAAAAAAAACACCCAAAAACTCTCCTGGCCAGGACATGATGGATACATACCAACTTAAAGCCCTGATAATATTTTCAGAGGATGTCAGAACATTTACAATTATTCAGCGCTTAGAACTCATTTGCTCCCTGGCATTATCTTTGTTGGTCACAAGAGAAAGTATCCTTGAAGGGGATAGGGAAAGGTCAGCTCATAAATATAATAGGCAAGCTCTTTGCTCTTAGTTTGGGGAAAAGAGGTAAAATTATATATACAAATCAGGAAGTCAACTATAAATATCTGGATGGTATGCCTGAATTTGTAGGGCCCCAGACGCTTGCTGGCCCCAGAGCCTAGTGTTCCCAGGTATAGCAACAAGAAGCGATTTTCTATTAAGCCCTCATATCTTATTATTTTTATAACATAAACTGCCGTTAGGCCTTCCTGTGGAAGAGACGATGATGATAATTTACACATGCTGGACAGATAAATGGTTCAATTCTTAGTTACAAGAGACTGTTGACAGTGATTACTGATGCTCATTTCTTTCACGCACATTATGTGGGGCAGGAAACTCCAGTTTAGAGCCTTTCATGTTTTTTCAAAGTAAATCAGTCACTCCCATAATAATTATTTATTATTCCACATTGGCAGACAGTTGGATGCATTTATGACAGTTAAGAGCTTTAGACAAAATGCTGCAAAGTGGTGCAACCGATAAAATATTTTACAGCACGGGAGATAGCAACAATAATTAGAAGGCCTGGGTACATCGTGAGAGAGGAGACAGCCAGACTTTCCCGGTGACTCCTGCTGAGTCCTCACCTAGACCCTTGGCTTCTTCAGGACCGGAGTGCCAGTGTTCACCCAAGCTTTGGAATCAGACCACCAGGGATCTTCATAAAGAGCTTTCTTCCCCAAATATCATCCACTCTCCCATCTGCTCGTATGTCCCATTTTTTGTTCATGCCTTCAACTTTTATCAAGCATTTTCTCTGTGCCAAGTATCCTCCAGAGTGAGACCTGTATCTGATCTTATTTGCTGGAAGGACCCTTGACTGAGAACTGTGTGCCTTCCAGTCATAACTGAGAATGGTGTACCTCTCCTAGTTCACTGTCCAGCCATATTCTGCAGGTTCCTTGGTGTTATGTTTCTGGGCAAACAGGAAGTTTTGAATCTGAGTTCTTTGGTCACTAGGCTTGGTTGATGTTAACCTTCTTTCTCAAAGTGATCTCTTTTTGAAAATACATCACACAAGAAAATACAGTGAAAAGCAAAGTTTTAGGCCTCACATTGTTGAGGTTGCCTCAACAGGTGCCCGTTGCCTCTCTGAGGTACAGGTTGCTTATGTCTCCTCTCAGAGGTATTGCATGAATAGTTGGTCCTGCCAGGATTCCACATATGCATTCCTAAGGATCACCACACTGTGAAAAAATGCAATAAAACCCACAGGGCTTATGGGAAAAATGGGGGTTGGGGTGTAAGACTCAAAAACATCAGTAATATGTTTTTTAAAGAAGTATTGTAAGAATATAATAAAAAAATACTAGCACAGTGTTACCCATGTTGAATAATTAAGAAATACACAAAAAACTCCAAGTATGACACTTTGCCTTGGAAAGGACCTGAAGCTGTCTTGTAGAAATGAATGTTGGAAGGATTGTCGTCTGTGAGTTCCTGTCAATTAGTAGGAGCAGGGTCATCTGAAATCAGACAGAAAATTCAGCGACCGGATGAGGGTGGAGGTGGCTCCTAACACAGAGTGAACCAAGCTAGCAGGCAGAGGTCTGATGTGTGTGCGTGTGTGTGTTTGTGTATTCCTAGAAGGCTCCCGATGGTCGGGTACCGTGTTCTGTGTCCACCCACCATTTTTTTTTTTTGTAAGAAATGGTGCATGAGCAAAGTTTACACGATGTTCAAATTGTTCCCTAATAGATCCGTCACCTTGGAAAAAGCTTGTGTTTTCAAAGCAAGTCTTACAGCAAGACTGTATCTATGAGAATGTGTCTTTTACTCTCAACATAAACTGCAATGTAGAGTGTCTGCTTTTTTAAATGTTTAAAACACATAAAATGGGAAAGATAGGTCGCTTTTAATCTCACAATGACCACAGTGGCTTTTTTTGTTGTTGTTGCTGTATCTTTTTCTATTTTTGAGGTATTTAATTTACATATATAATTAACCTTGACTGACAGAGAGTGCCTACCAGAGGGATTCGTTGAATTCAAGTAGAGTCGTTTCCATGCTAAATGGTAACACTTGCTCAAGAACTAGTTTCATTTTAGGTGAAAACAGCCCAAATGTCCACCAGCTGGTGAGTGGATAAACAAATGTGGAGTATCCATACAACGGAATATTACTCAGCCACAGAAACAATGAAATACTGACACATGCTACAACATGATGCTAAGTGAAGGAAGCCAAGCATAAAAGGCCTCATAGTATATGATTCCATTCATGTGAAAATCCAGAATAGGGAAATCTATAGAGACAGATAGGAGATTAGTGGTTGTCTAGAGCTGAAAGCAGGGATGGAGAATATAGGATTGATAGCTAATAGGTATAGAGTTTCTTTTTAGGGAGATGAACATTTTCAAAAATCGTGGGGATAGCTGCCCGTATCTATAGATATGCTAACAACCATTGAATCGCACATTTTAAGTGGGTGAATTGTATGGTATGTGAATTAAAATAAATCTATTAAAAAATTTCATTTTAGGTTTTATCCATATGGCACTGTGAGAGGAGGTACTAAGACTTCCACGTTCTTGGAAGCTCATTAGTGTGATGGGCTCAACCAAGTCTGGTGTGTAGAGGTGATGATTATTTGCAGACCTCTAGATGTTTGGATATTTTGCATGTTGTTGTATGTTGCATGTTACATGCATGTTGCATGCACGTTGCTCTTCCACCGAGAAATGTTCTGGTCCCTTTCTACGTCATTGGGATTTTGTCCATCTTCATTTTGATGTGTTCCTTGGCCTCCTGTGGTATATCCCCAATCTGTTTAGGAAAAGCACACAAGAGGTTTGTCTTCTAAAGTCTCTCATATCTGTGAATACATTTGTCTTCCCCTAAGCAAGACAACTTAGATGGGTAGAAAAATATTAGATTATTATCACATTTTTCTCCGACGTCTGAAGATTTGGTAATATTGTCTTCGGCCTTCCAAAGTTTCAGAGATGGTTAAGAGCAGCCTGATTTGTTTTCTTTGAAGAAATCATGAGCTTTCTGCTTGGAACTTACAGCATTTTTCTTTGTACTTAGAATTTTGAAATGTTTCCAAGGTGAGATTTAGTATTGGCCTTTTTCATTGATTTCTGCTGGGATTGTGAAGAGCCTTTCCGATATGCACATGTTTTATCAGCTCAGAAAGGCTTCATGTCTACAAGTATTTGCTACAGTTCCAATTATTTTAATTTCTTCCTTTAGAAGATTTGTATTTTTAACATTTTAAAATTTGTGTTTCTATTCTTTATCCTCCATGGCTATTATCTTGAATATTGTTTTTTATCCTTGTGTTATTTTCTTTTGCATTTTTAGGAGAGCTTCTCAATGTCATACTCCCTTTGCTGACATATTTCATACTGCCCAGTTCTGCCTTCACTACCCCTTATGAAAACTTATGATGCTTTATTTTTAATTTTTCCTTTCATCCTAATCCACTCTGGTCTTTATGAATTTCTACTACAGCTTCAAAGAAGCTATGTCTTATGGTTTCCTTCTAAATAAAAAATGGACTTAACAGGATATAGGGTTTTTATAATAAATGATTTTCAAAATTCTGTTTTTCATTTAGATCTTCAGAAAAGCAGAGCTTTATTTCCTCTTTATTATTTCACAGGTTTTAATTTTCTTGTGGACTCAATCGCAAATGAGGCAGTAGAACAGAGTTCTCAAAGGTAAAGGCTCAGATATTTGACGGTTTGTGTCTGAATCCTAGCTATCTCAGTGACTCTCTGTGTATCTTAGGTCTAGTTATTTATACTCTTCTAGTTTAAGATTCATCATTTGTATGACAGGAATATTTATACATGTATGACAGGAATATTTATACAAATATTTATATATGACAGGAATATTTACACATTTATAAATATGTAAGTATTTATACATATTTATACATGTAATGGAGCTCTTTTCAGTATTGAATGAGATAATGCATGGAAAGCACTTAGTGCAGTGCCTGACATATAGTGAATACCATATAGAGTAAATATATATATATTTTTTTTTTCTTTTTTTTTTTCCCTCCCAAATGAGAAGAAATCTATCTGGATCCAGAATATGGCAACAAACAAATTGTATGAACTTTCTCCCTGGTTCTGCTTTCTTCTCATATGAGTGTGTGTTGAATTCTTTCCTGGTTCTAGAGCTGGACGGTAGGTTCCTGGGCCCACAGCCTAGCAGATTTTTATCGACTATGGCTCTGCCTACTGGGGTTCTCTTTCTTCTTTCAGTGCCTAGCACTATGATCCTCTGAGCAAATGGGATACATGAACTGTTCCTATCACAGAGTAACCTATCTTCTTTTTACCTATGACTCTTAGCCAGTCAATTTACTGTCCCTAGTTTTCTTTGCCCTATTATATTTAGGTAGTCTTCAGAAATTATCATCTATGAATGGAGATCAAAGCACAGTCATTCGTAAGAGCCGATGAAGGAGATCCACAAGTCTAGTTTTTTCAACTAGAAATATTCATGGAAATAAAGAGACAGCAGTTTTCTAGTTGGAATGGGCCTTGGAATTTTTGAACCAGTGAACAGCAGCAAAAGTTGAATGAAAAATCTTTCTATACTTGGGTGACTTGGGTTCTTCAATCCTATTGTGTTGCCTTTGGTCTGTGAGAGTTGATTCTAGATTCTATCTATTGATTTGCAGGCCTTATTATTGGTGATGGTGGTGGGGTTCTTACCTTCTCCCATATTCTGCTCAAACTCGGAGCCAGCAGAAGACTTGTAGAGCCTAAACACGTGTGCTATTTGGTCCTTTGATGTTTGTTGCATCGAGGACATTCTTTCAAGGGGCTGACTGTCTCTTTCAACAGTCTCACAGAGGCCACTTTAAAAGGAATCAGTTGTCCCCAAATCAGAGAATCTCAGAGTTGGACAGGGCATTAGGAATTATAGAGCCTGGTGGTCAAATTCTCCTCATACAAACCCTTTCATATGGCTTGACAGTCTCTTATTCATAGAACTGCCTTCTATGATAGCAAGCTCACTAGCCGTCAGCCCTTGTTGCACAACTTCCTTAACCAAACTGAGATCTGTCCCCTTGTGTGTGGTCTTCAAATGAGGAAGAAAGTTATTATAGTGGGGAAGGATATGTGCAGGAAATAGAAAACTCTTGAGCTATTACGAGCAGAGAGGTATTTAATAAAAAAGGCCTAGGTATTTCAAAATTATTATAAAAATTAGGTAGTTCCAAAGTCAGGGGATTGATATCAGATTTGATTTTCCTAACTTTAACTTTTATTGAACTCTAGTATACATAGAGAAAATGAAGTTGATTTTTTACTTAGAGGTCAACTAACAGAGAACTGTTCTTTCCCCACTTCTCCACAGCTCTCTCACACCCACAAATACAGTTCCCAGGCAAAAGAAACTGGATTGGAGCAACTGCCAACACTCATGTCCATTGTAGGTTGCTTGTCCACCAGCTTTGCTAAGGCAAGATGGCTCTGTCTACTTGCTCCTTTCCATATCTCAGAGGGTCCATCTTATCCATAGAACTCAAATCACAGTGAGTGCTCTGACTATAAGATAGTTTCGGAAAAGTAGCTTTTCAGCTTGCCAACATCTCGAGAATGTGTACTGAAGGACAGTAGACAGTTTTAAGAAAGTTATCTAAGTGCTGAATGGACAGAAGTCTCTCGCCAAGTATATTTCTTCCCATGTCTTTAATCATGTAATCTACAGCAGTGGGATTCAAGAAGAGAAATCCCTTGATAAGTTATCAGTGTCTTCTGAGTAGGAGAAATGTTTTACCACTTTAATACATTCACAGCCAAGTTCAAAATAGTTTTACAGGATTGTCAAGGATCTGACGAGTAAGAAATTGACATCAGGGTCCTGAGATTTAATAAGGTAACAGAGGGAGGGACCAGAAAAGGAGAATTAAATAGTAATGAGGGGCGCCTGGGTGGCTCAGTCGTTAAGCGTCTGCCTTCGGCTCAGGTCATGATCCCAGGGTCCTGGGATCGAGCCCCACATCAGGCTCTCTGTTCAGCAGGGAGCCTGCTTCTCCCGCTCCCATTCCCTCTGCTTGTGTTCCCTCTCTCACTGTGTTTCTAAAAAAAAAAAAAAAAGTAATGAATATATATGAGGTTTTGTTCCCCAAGAAAAGATGGCTCCAATGCCTTCATGAATCTTCAGGAAAATAAAGGCAAAGGACCTCAAAGACGGGGCCATCATATAGATTATCAAGAGCATTCCTCTCTAGTGGGCATGTAATTCAAATTGTACGAATAGGCAATGAGGGGCCACCATGAGCAAACCACCACAACCACACTAGGCCAGTAGAAAATAGGATGAAATTTATGTGATGCCAAGGACATCTGCCTGTTCCCTCTCCATCTCTCTGGAGACTAGCAGTATGATCAGGAAGTTTATTCACTTGTAAACACACCTTATTTTTAACATCTTAGTCATATTCAGCTGAGTTATCATTGCTTATGTTATTCAAATGACTCATTTCCTCTTGCAGCCT
Organism: Procyon lotor; assembly: GCA_028646535.1. NCBI lineage: Eukaryota > Metazoa > Chordata > Mammalia > Carnivora > Procyonidae > Procyon > Procyon lotor. The sequence goes on from CM053620.1 coordinate 25,854,380, forward strand.
GCAAATATTAGACATTATCATATCCCATATCTGTCTCATTCTCTGTATCCCTGAGGACTATTGTTTAGTTTATCTAAAAGAAGAATTTTAGAGGAAAATCATACCAAACGCCAAGATCATGCAAGAAAGAAAAAAGCAAATTGTACATGTAGCTTTTTGTTTGAAGCCTCAGCACTCTAGAAAGGTTCTGTGAGTGGTTGTGGTAGAATATAGATGGATGGCAGCAATAAAATCTGATCCAGGGAAAAAGCAATCAAATCACCGAGTAGGTCACATTCAAAATATATTATATCTGAAAGGGGAGAATCTACCTTAGGGTGTATGTTGCCTCCCAAAAAATGTTTCTGTATCCTTCCCTTCAACCTAGACATGCTTGATGTGATACTACATTTCACGTCTTTTCCTGTCCTCAGACCCTGTTCTGATTGTTCCCTAAAAATCTTATGTTCACGTCTACATTTTTGTCTTCGCTGTTTATAATAGGTGCTAGTGTGGGATGTTCCCATCAAAATGCCCTTTACCAAGCCAGTGCACCCATCATCTGCTGCGGAGCTCTGCCTCACTCATGAGATTACCCCCTGATGTCAGGGGGCATCCGTAACCAATGGTTGCCTGGTGTGAGGCTGAAAAGGCCTGCTCCCTTGCCCTGAAGTGGGGGACAATTCCATAATGCATCCTAATCTGTATCTCATGTCCTCCTTTCAGGAAAATGGACCTCAGATATTGCTAATGCAGCTTTCTTTCTTTTTATGCTTAAAACTTGGAGGCCAGGTCCTTCTGCTTCTCCATATACTCAAGATCCACTTTAGTTTCTACTTCCTTTTGGCTTCCTTCCCTGGTATTCCCAATTCCAGCTCTCTCTCCTCTCCTTTGAGCTGCTGGGCAGTGACACTCAACTCGAGTGCTCTCATAGCTGCTGTCTTATTGGGTTAGCTGCCAGCTTGGCCTATATATAAGTTACAAGTCCCTTAGGGTGGATGCTGTTGAGGTAGGCAATGTGTGGTCAATAAAGGGTGTCCGTCTAGCTTCATCTGTGGTAGATTTCTCAGGAGGGGTTGAACTTCTCAAATGAATGTCTAGAAACTGAGACATTAGGCCCAAGAACCTGGTTCTGGGATTAAAAGTAGACTATGTATGGGAGACTCTTCTCCATGTATATGGACCGATCCTTTTAAAAGCAAGGTAGGGCAGTCACTTTTCAAGATGAGAGTTTCTCAAGCTATTTTTTGAAACAATACTCTCAGGTAAAGTGAGGAAAAAAAGATTTGATCTTCAAGTGGATTTGGAAATACATGCTGTAGCCAATGGAAATTCCCAAAGTACACCCAAGGCTGTGAAAAATCCTGTACATTTTTTTTTTAAAAATCTGTCTAATTTCATTTAATGTAGCATTTTCCCAGATTTGTGTGACCATAGAATTTATGTTAGCATAACAAGAATTATCTCATGGAACTACTCTTCTGTGGAAATATTTAGGAAAATGCCAGGGGTGATGGTGGTGATGTTGGGTGGGATGGAGTGAGAGCTAGTGAGGGTCCCAGTCACCCAGGAGCATATGAGATTTGCATGAACCCATTCTAAATACATGGGGCATTGTGTATGAGGCCGCTCATCTTCCTTTTCTGTTTGATATTTATCAGGAGAAAATTCATTTAGCTAGAAACAGCATGAGATGTCTCAGAACTTTTGTCATCCATCCTATAGATGACATGCTCATGAAACCCCATCCCACTTCCTCTCCCCAATGTCAGTGACTCCTATGGTAAGTTGGGATTGAGATTCTACAGAACTAGGGGGAGTTGCTTCCTAACTTAATGAAGATACAAGTTGTTTGGGAGACAGCAGCTGGGTAGAATCTATTTTATTTCCAGGATCACTGGTTTCTATACACATTCCTTCAAATGGTGCTCCAGGAATGATATGATTTGTTCCTCATAAGAAGCCCATAAAATCTATGGAACAGGTGTTACATCATCCCCACATTATACGTGGGGAGAAGGAAGTTTAGAGAGAAGACAAGTGTCTTGACTAGGTAAGACTTTATTCGATTTTCTATCCATCCATTCATTCCCTTAGGAAAGATTTATCAAGCACCAACCCTGTGGCACCAACCCAAAAAAGCTCTGGGTGCCTGGGAAAGGTTATTAAAAAGCTTTGGCCCCTGCCCTTGCATTCTGCCCACCTTTGTTTTGTTCTGCACAGAAAATGTACAGGTCTCTCCTAGCAGACAAGGTGCTTGGTCTGGCCATCGTCTAGCAATACGATGTTCAGTTCAGCAAACAGGTCAAGTCCCTACCCTGGGCAGACCCTGACTATGGGCTATTTCTTTGGGAGAACTTTGGAGATCTAGAAAGTCTAAAAAACAAATTCTTGGTTCTGTTTTTCACAGGCTGGTGTTCCAACCAGTTTGCCTTATGTTTTCTTTGAATACAAGTAGGAAGTCTTAAAAGGTTTATACTTTTCCCAAAAAGGAAAAGTATCCGATTTTGATGAAGTGACTTTTAGCTCAAGAGTAGTGGATATAAAACCAACTGGTGTTGGTACTGTTGACATTCTGGGACAAATAACATTATGAGGGCCTGTTCTGTACACTGGGGGGACATTTAGTAGCATCCTTGGCCTCTACCCGTTAAATGCCAGGAGCCTGCCCAAAGTGGCCACACCAAAAATGTCTCTAGACATTGGCAAATGTCCCCCAGTGGGGTGGGGGTGGGGGGATAGAATTAGCTTCCGTTGGGAGCCACTGTCCTAACATGCAGTCAGGGTACTGCATGGTCTTTAAGTCTAGGATCTGCCAGCAAAGGAGGCAGATAAGATGGTTGAGGAATGTGTAACAAGTTGTAAACCAACTAGTTGAAGGTCCAGCTGGCATTGGCTCCATGGTGAAGGTTAGAACCCATGACTTCTGACTCCAACTCAGTGCCAGAAACAGCACTCCATCGTGCTGTTTGCTCCATCGTGGCAATGATCCTCAAGTGCGTGGTTTCTGCCAAAGCCCTCACCTCTGCAGCCAGAGGTGAGATGATAAGGGGAAGAAGAAGTCCTTACTCCTAAATGGAGAGGATCATATGACTCGGTCTCTGGAGCCTGTGATGTGTGCTTCCCAATTTTGTCTAGAGTTGCGACTGTGTGCCCTTGAATGGCCCAAAGATCATCCTGTTCTTCCAGTAGGACAGCCTTAACCCATCATGGGGTCTGGGGATAACGGGTGTTGGGCTGATGACAATCAAACTGTCCTTTCCCCAGACTCTGGTCAAAGACGGTCAAATTGACTCTCTTGTGGGCAGCAGAATAACTTTCTACTCTCCTGCTCTTCGTATCTGTGTACATCCTGTCTTGAGTTAAAAAAGAAAACAAAAAAAAAATTGGCTGGGCAGGACTTGGGGTTGGTAGGGAGCCATGGGCCTAAGCCTCTGTTTATGACACATGTCATATTTCATGGACCACGTCTGGACCCCACCTGCCTCCTTAATCTCCTTGGAATGCTGGTGCTCCCTCTGTGGGCTGTGTGTTATTCTGATGATTTCAGTGGGTACTGCAGTTTCCAATTTCCTAACCTTTCTATTAAAATTAATATTTAGATTTTATAACTTGAAAACTGGAAGAATGATGGGAGCAGTATTTGATGTTTATGTCTCTCAGTCACGAAAATGCTCCCAATTTCACTCGTGCCGGGCCACACACATGTAGTCACAATAAATAGCATTTAACATGTTTACAGAATGGAGAGGATGAGGAGGACTTCTGTTTTTATATTGATGGACTCAGCTGGGCTGGGGATACTATTGTTTACAATGAGCTACATTTTTTGTTGTTCTGATTTACCCGCAAATTAAATCTTTATTTCAGAAACCAACCCCAGGGAGTCCCCGTAACGAGGGAATGTAATAAACAGCATTAGGGAAGGGCCCAGAGCCGCTGCTCCCTGGTAATTAGTCCAAATGTCTCAATCAGAGCAGTTTTCAAAGTTTTATGGCTGCAGTTTGGCCACAAGTTTATTTGTAAAAGCTGGTTTGGCATTTTGCTCGGGGTGGCCTTTGCCCTTTGGGGAGGGGTTGTTGGGGGTTTGTCGACATGGAACACGGGGAAGTCAGACTTTCAGGTTTGCTTGGGGGCGATGCCCATGTTTCTTCTAGCATCCGTTTCTAAATTAAAAATTGTCCAAATTTAAAGAAACTGGGACGGGAAATAAATATCAGGCCTTGGTTTTTGAGGATACACAAGGGAAGAGAAGGGGCCGAGGTTGGGACCGGGTGTGTGGGGGCATTCCCACCCGGGGAAGAATGTCGTCTAAACTCTGGCAGGAGGGAAAAGGTTATTAAAAAGCTCCGGGTGCCTGAAGTGGGGCCAGACCCTGTGCAGTGCACCTCCCACTTCCCCCAGCTCAGTGGGGGCCTTGGCGGCACCCCCACCCATCCAGAAGTTCCCTGAGGGCCTATAAGCTGGGAAACCTCCAGGCCTCCCAGAAGAGGGACCAGAAAGCACAGGTAGAAGAAGCAGCTATGGTCAAACTCCCATTTCAGCCTCCCTGGCCAGAGGAAGCAGGAAATGCAGAGAGCCCCAGCTGGTGCCTCCATGTACATTTCCACTTGCATTTCCTGCCCTCCAGACTTATCTTCATAAGGCCTGTTTCTTTACTCAGTCATTAACCCCGTATCCTGGTACACCTAGCCATATTTAGCCATCTGGTTTTCTGAGCTGAATGGTAAGACGAGGGTGTAAAGAGGTAGCAGGTTTCTTAGAGCATGATAGATGCACATCCTAAATCAGGAAATCCAGAAAGCATAAGGTCTGTGTTTAAGACCCTCTGCCTGCCACTAAGTCACTTAGCCTGGTTGGAGGACACAGTGGGGCCTGGAGACAGAGGTGGTCAGTCAGATGGACCCCTCTATCCAGTGAAAGGAAAGTACAGTCAGAGGGTGGGAAGGGGCGCAGGAGGACAAGTTTAAGCAGACTCGTCTCTCCACACCCACGCTGCCATGTTATTTTTGTACTTTTAAATAACATTTTATAAGCCCTATCTTCTGAGGAACTAAGAAATCATCAGTCACTCAGCCCAAGGGTCTGCAGACTTTTTTTCATAAAGGGCAGGATGGTAAATATTTTAGGTTTCAGGAGCCACAAGTCTCTGTCACAACTGTACTGTTAGGGGGAAAGCAGGCCTAAGCCTCACCTAAATGAAGGGGCATGGCTGTGTTGCGATAAAACTTTATTTAAAAATCAGGTGATGGGCAGGATTTGGCCTATGGTTTGCCCACTCGATTTAATGTTTTGTTCCTCCTTCTGCAATAACTTTTATTCTTTCTTTACTCTCCCTCCCCTAACTTCCTTCCACCTCTCCTTCCTCTTTCCTCCCTTCTTCTCTCTCTCTTTTTTCCTTCCTTCCTTCTTTCCCTCACTACAATACTGTGATAGGCACAGATGCCCATGGAGCTTCTATTAGGAGCTTCTATTAGGGAATATTAATGAGGAAGCAGATCATTAAAATATTGTAGCTGATGCTAGTTACCCAGTATTCACCTCCATTTCTTTCTCACTATTAGACAATTTTGTTCAGAGTGGCAATGTCCCAGATTTTTAAAAAATCACTTCTCCTGATTCTCTTGTAGCTAGAGGTCGGTGGCCACATGACAAGGTTCTGGCCGGTGAGACACAGGTAGAAGTTCTTTGAGCTAGCATCCCTTCCCAAATGAAAAGACAACCCTCTTTGCCTCTGACTCGAGGCCTTTCCATTTTCTTTCTACCTGGAATGCTGTTATGATTCTTGGAATCACAGGAGCTCTCTTGAGAGCATGAGAGTAAGAGCTATGTGCTAAAAATGGGGGCAAGAAGGGGCAAGGAGCCTGATGACATTGCTGATTCTTGGTACCAGCTCTACACTGCCTACCTCTGAATTTCTTGCTGCCTAAACATAGAAAACTTCTCATTGTTTAAAAGCTAATACCGTAGGCTTTTCTCTTTCGTGCAACCCAAGGAAATTGTAATGGATCAAATTATTATTATAGCAGAGCTATGGATTAACATTTAGTGCTCAATAATTATTTGCAGGGTCTTAGAAAGAAAATAAATGTAATGACTCTTAGATTATTGAGGCATCACCTCACTCTGTGTACCTCAATACTTAGCAATGTTGCCCACCATTAAAGGAGGCACTTTGCTGATGTGCCAGATCAGATCCAGCGTTGTTTTAAAAATGATTTATGGTGATCACCACTTTGTAGTAATGCTTGAAATCAGGCAATGTGATGTCCCCAGCTTTGTTTTTCTTTTTCAACATTTCCTTAGCAATAGATCAGTGGAACAGAATAGAGAGCCCAGATATGGACCTGCAACTCTATGGTCAAATAATCTTTGACAAAACAGGAAAAAATATCCAGTGGAAAAAAGACATTTTCTTCAATAAATGGTGCTGGGAAAATTGGACAGCTATATGTAGAAGAATGAAACTTGACCATTCTCTTACACCATACATGAAGATAAACTTGAAATGGATAAAAGACCTCAACGTGAGGCAGGAGTCTATCAAAACCCTAAGGAAGAACATAGGCAGTAACCTCTTCAGCATCAGCCACAGCAACTTCTTTCAAGACATGTCTCCAAAGGCCAAGGAAACAAAAGTGAAAATGAACTTTTGGGGCTTCATCAAGATAAAAAGCTTCTGCACAGCAAAGGAAACAGTCAACAAAACAAATAGGCCACCCACAGAATGGGAGAAGATTTTCGCAAATGACACTATAGACAAAGGTCTGATATCTAAGATCTATAAAGAACTCCTCAAACTCAACACTCAAAAAACAGATAATCACGTCAAAAAATGGGCAGAAGACATGAACAGACACTTCTCCAAAGAAGGCATATAAATGGCTAACAGACACACAAAAAAGTGTTCATCATCTTTAGCCATCGGGTTTTCAAATCAAAACCACACTGAGATACCACCTTACACCAGTTAGAATGGCCAAAATCAACAAGACAGTAAACAGCAAATGTTGGAGAGGATGTGGAGAAAGAGGAACCTTCTTCCACTATTGGTGGGAATGCAAGTTGGTGCAGCCACTTTGGAAAACAGTGTGGAGATTCCTCAAGAAATTAAAAATAGAGCTACCCTATGACACTGCCATTCCACTACTGAGTATTTACCCCAAAGAAGCAGATGCAGTACAAAGAAGGGCCACATGTACCCCAATGTTCATAGCAGCAATGGCCACAATCGCCAAACTGTGGAAAGAGCCAAGATGCCCTTCAACAGATGAAGGGATAAAGAAGACATGGTCCAAATACACAATTGGAATATTATGCCTCCATCAGAAAGTATGAATACCCAACTTTTGTATCAACATGAAGGGCACTGGAAGAGATTATGCAGAGTGAAATAAGCCAAGCAGAGAGAGTCAATTATGGTCCCATTTACGTGTGGAGCATAAGGAAAAACATGGAGGGCATTGTGAGAAGGAAGGGAAGGGTGAATGGGGGAAATCAGCTGGGGTGATGAACCATGAGAAACTGTGGACTCTGCGCAACGAACTGAGAGTTTTGGAGGGGGCGGTGGGGGTTTGGGTGAGCCTGGTGGTGGGTATTGAGGAGGGCACACATTGCATGGAACACTGGGTGTGGTGCATGAACAATTAATCTTGTAACACTGAAAAAATAAAATAAACATATTTGGGGGAAAAATAAATAAATAATAAAAATGACTTATGATTGGGGTGCTTGGGTGACTCAGTCAGTTAGGCATCCAGCTCTTGGTTTCAGCTCCAGCCATGATCTCAGGGTCTTGAGATCAAGCCCTACATCGGGCTCCAAGCTCAGTGGGGAGACTGAGATTCTCTGTCCCTCTGCCCTTCCCCTGTGCTTGTGCTCTCTCTCTCTCTCTCAAATAAATAAAATCTTTTAAAAAATGTTTTATGATGACTGAGTTGTTTACCAACTCTGGGAAACCAGTACAGTAAGTTTAGATGTGAATTGAGGGGGACAGATCTTGTCTCAGTTCTGGAAACTTCTCATTATAAAAAATTTCTTTCCTTTCACAGCTCAGGACTTGGTCATGGACTCAGTCTCAATTTTGACTCTGTCTTTTGACTATCAAATATGTGACTCATTTGGGGACATTAGTACATTAAAAATAATGTGCATGTGAACATATTTGGGTATATATCCATGCTTTGGGGCGATCGAGGTCATCATGACCACAACAGCAGATTATCTTTAACAAACAGCTTTCAGAAATACCATTTCTAACAGCTCTCAAGAAAGACATCCATCATCTATAGAAGCCTTCAGTTGAGGCCCCTATTCCAGCTTAGCTGGAGGGAAATGCACAAACGTCCACATTGCTGGTGGGCCTCAGATGAGCTGTTGGCACGATACTTCATTCTCCGAACTTAAGCACACAGCTCAGATTCACCGATTGTTGGGAATTGTGGAGCAAGTTGAGGGACAGGCTATGGGATGAAAAGCTACAAGAGAAAGTTCCTTGAAGGAGTTTAGTCCGAAGGAGGGTTCCCCAGCAACAAAGGAGAGGATCACTGTAACCTCCTTTTGATTGAAGGTCACTTACATTAGTTAACATTCCAGAGACACACCCACTTTGATTCCTATAACAGCATTTAGAAACCAGGGTCTCGGCTTAAATGCCCGAATTTCCTGTATTTGTATCATCCACGGGCCACACCTTGGCCCTCAGTAGCCCTTAAGTATTGCGGCTCTCTTCTGTCTGCTTGACCTCCTTTTCCTACCTTCCTTCTTAGTTTATTGATCTGTGGAACAGGCCCAGGCTGCAGAACACAGTCTAGATGCTTTTTCTTTTTTCTTTCTTTCTTTTTTTTTTTTTTGCAGAGAATTGCTATATCGTGCCACACCTGGGCTGCATTCAGAAGCTTTCTAGGAAACTTCACTGTACTTTGCAGAAGACCTCAGCTTTTGGGTCAGCATTTTGGAAGGAGAGACAATTGATTCTCTCAGCGTTGCTGAGGCAATTCTTTTTGATGTGTATCAAGTGTGTTTTGACACAATCCCCTGAGTCATTGAGGTTTTCAATATTCCTGGGCCTATAATGAAAGTCACAGAGAGGGAAATCTTTCCACTTAATGTTGATTTCTGATATTGATGGCACATTAACCCATTTGTGTTTCAGAAGCTTCAAGGGATTGAATTAACCCCTTGAGTCTCAGATCAGGTATATCTCTTGTGGGACTGTGGCTATCAAAAGCTGATACTGTCACTGGAGACAAAAGAACTTCCTGGGAATGACACGCCATTCTTAGGCAGGTAAAAAAAAAAAAGAAAGAAAGAAAAAAATTATCATTATTAATTTTATAGTACATACAACAGCTGCAGAAGAATTTGTGGCTTTTTTTTTTTTTTTTGGCTGTAAGGCATCTTAGAGAGTGTTTGCCAATTTTCTGTCTCAAAAAAGGTGTCTTCGCATCTTGATTTAGCCCTGAATAATTCAACAGCGTCTCTAATAACAGACTTGCATGTTGCAAAGCCCCAAACCATGTTGTAAGCTTAAAGAGGCAGCAAGAAATTTAGCATCGCAAACAGAAGTCAAAGAATCAAAGCTAGGAGGTCTTTAAAGGGTTGGAGTCAGTGCTTTACACATGTGCTGATGCTTATTTTTGCTGACAGTTTCCTTGTTTTTCATAAAGCAGTGGCTCCTAAAAGGGACAAAAAACATTCCTGGAGGTTGGCTGTTGCTCTTAATTCCCTTTTTTGCTGAGAATTCCCTTCTTATGGCTCCTTTCTTCCTTCTTTCTTCCTCCCCCTGTACCTCCCTTCCTTACTCCTTCCTTCCTTCCTTCCTTCCTTCCTTCCTTCCTTCCTTCCTTCCATCCAACACATAATTATTCAGTGCCTATGGGTTTCCAGCCACTGTGTTAGAGCTTGAGGATCTGGTGATTAATAAAGACAAACCCAGCCCCTCATCTAGAATATAATAGTGTTCTCCCTCCCAAATGCCAGGTACTGTTGGAATTCTCTTGGATTCTAAGATAAACCAATGTCTTTCCAGCAAATTCCCTGTCATCCTACTGCCCCCTTCCCACCAATTTTCCCCTTAATCTTCTTAAGTGGCTTTTGTTTGGTGGTTTTCCACCAAAGTAATGATGAGTGTGTTGGGAACCCTGACATACATATAGGGGAGTATGGGAAGGAACCGGGTGCTGGGTTTGGGGAGATTTTAACTTTGGAAGAGGTCTTTATGTATTTATTTTATGTATTTGAAGGATTGTCATTAGAAGTGGAATTAACTTAATCTATGTCTTTCCAAGGGGCATATATAAGACTAAATGGGAAACAGATTTTGGCTCAAGGGAACAATAAATTTTCTAACGATCATGGTAAAGGAAACTGTGCCTGACTCTGAGCTAAGTATGTGTGTGTGTTTGTATTTGCACGTATTTCTCCTATGTATAGACCATGGTTTCTCAACATCACCACTATTGACCTTTTGGTCAGATTATGGGGACTTTGTGGGAAGCTATCCTATGCGTTTTGGGATTTTAGCCTCCTGATTTCTACCTTCTCAATGCCAGCAGCATCCCTAGTTATGGCAACCAAAAGATCTCTAGTCTTTGTCAAATATCCCCTGAAAGGCAGAATTGCTTTGGTTGAGAAAGAAGAAAAAAAAATGTATATATAATATCATATATCATTATTATATTACATATCAGATATATTATATAAATATATTAATTATATAATAAATATATCATGGTATATTTGTAATTTTAATATTTGGTATATTTATTATATTGGTTATATAATGTATCATTTATGATATGCATTGCATATTATATTTTTATATATTATATTCGTATGTTCATATATACTTATATATGGACATTGAGTGGATGGATAGACAGGTGGCTAGGTAGGCTTGCCTGGGATAAAACTAGATCTCTGACTTAAAACCCACAGATTCTCTGAAAACCATATAGCTTCTCTGGGGTGTTGGGGCTCCTCAGTTCTAGAGTTACTGAAGCGGACCGCCCCATGTCAGGTAGAGTAGAGTAGAGTAGAATGGAATATTCTTCAGGTAGGGGGTCAGGCTGTAATTGCCCCACCCCTCCCCCGCTTCCAACTAACAGATCTTACAATTCCATGAGACCAGATTTCAGTTAATGAAATTGGTGTCGGTTTCCAAGGGAATATGCCAAGCTAAGGTGATGTCAGTGGGCCCCACAGTGCCGTTTGAAATATGATGCAGCTTTGTAGGGCGGGATGAGTGGAAACAGTTGAGCTTGTTTGGGGTTTAATTGGCAATCAAAAATTTGCCTCCTAGATGCAGGCATGTCACTGTAAAAGCACACCCAGGACGTCCTTTCTCTGGCTAAGGTTATTAATATGTGTGGATTGATGTCAAAATGAGAATTAAATCATAAACGTGCTTCGGGGCCTCAGGCTGGTGGCCTGGCAGATTCTTTAGCCTTGTCACTTTGGAGAGACAACTCACAGGTCCCTGCCTCATTTTTTCTGATGATTACTTAAAGATTTCACTTTATCATCATTTGTCTGGGAACGGGCTTCGCTCCCCATCCCATTAGTATTTCCTCCGCCACGGTGAGGTCAGAACCAAACTTGTTACCTGCAAAGGAACCCAGGATGGCTTTCCTCCTTGAGCACAACAGTGGGGTCCTACACTCTGTAAAGAAAACAAAACAAAATAAACTGTGCCCAATTAGTGCCATTTACAGACTTGCAACACCATGGTTGCTGATCAGGAGTATGTGTTCCTTTCCCAAGGGAGTCCCAAAATTCCTAGCACCCGCTCACAGGCAGAAAAAGGCATGGTCTTTCTCATTTCCAAGTTAATCCAATTTGAGTGTGGGCTGAGAGGGACCAGAGCTTCCCGAAGGGCCTGGCAGAACCGGGCAGATCGGCATCATTACCAGACCACACACGTTATGTTTAATAGCCAGACTGTGCACCGGACCAGAGAAAAATCAATGAATTAAAAATGCCTTAGGAACAGCCACTCTCTTCCTCCACACTGTGGAGGCTGGCGTTCTGAGTCCATCATCTCTTACCCGAATTTTGACCATCTCTTAAAGGATTCATGGAGTCTAGATGTGGTTCATGGAAGTTCACGTTCCCCAGTGTCAGCGAAGTGATCTCCTGAAGCCTTAGTATGAACGTGCCAGTTCCCTCCCTTAATACCAATTCCAGTTCTTCCCCGCTTACAAGACAGAACTCAGAATCTGAGCGGTTGAGATAGATGACCCTTCTGACTCTTCAGACCCAGCCTCCGCCATGGAAATCATCTTGTCCTTGTGGATCTTGCCCCATGAAACACTTTCTAACAGTGACCCTATTTGATCTGTGGTCTCCTTGGCTGTGAAACTTTCTTCATGTCTCAGCTGGAACACAGTTTTTACCCTCCAGGAGTCCCTCAGCACAGTATATCCAATCCATCATGTGATATTTTAGATTTATCTATTTACACGTTTGCTTATTTATCTGTTTATAAGTCTCTCTCTTTTTTCCCCTCTAGCCTTGATAGGTAGAGCAGAGGCTCTTTGATACCTGGGACATACGTAGTTGCTCATTAAAATGTTTCGGAATGAATGCATGCGTACATAATTGAATGTAAATGTGAATAAGCAAGCAGGTTCTTCTCATCTACAAATCATTGCTTAGAATAAATAGGGGAGCCTGGGTGGTTCAGTCGGCTAAGCATCTGACTTCAGCTCGGGTAGTGATCTCGGGGTCCGGGGATTGGGCACTGCATTGGGCTCCTCGCTCAGCAGCTATCTGCTTCTTTCCCATTGAGCCTCCTCCCACTTGTACTTGCTTGTGCCCTCTCTTTCCCTCAAACAAATAAATAATACCTTTTTAAAAAAAGAATATAAATTGGCAAAATTCATATTAGTATAGCATAAGAGTAGTGACAGAGAGCCCAAATTCTGGATTGAATCCTAGCTTCACTACTAGGATTTTTCACTACTAGGATGTTTGACCATGGCAAGTTACTTACCCTCTCTCTGCCCTCAACTATTTTATCTGTGAAATGGGGATAATAATATCATCTGGTTCTCAGAGTCATCAGGAGAATGAACTAGATAAATGTGAAGCCTTTAGAACCTGCAGTAGTAAGTATTCTGTTGGCACTATTTTTGGAGATACCAACGCTTTCCAGGATCTCTCGAATGCAGGCGTTCCCCACCTTATACAATGGAATCATCAAGAGTGATTAAGAAAGATATAGCTGCTGGGGCCTTACCCCAGGACAACAGATTCAGAATCTCTAGGGAGAGGCCCAGGCAGGAGGAATTCATTATAAGATATTTAAGGAAGAAACTTGAATGAAGTTTGTTTATGGAGGAAGATTTGGGGAGGCACTCAGAAGCTAGCAGCAGTTGGAAGCCATTAGCACCATCAGCATCATTCTGATGCTGCTAAGCATCAGAAGATCCTTCTGATTTGAGGGAAGAAGGGCGAATAGTGTCCGTGGAGCCAAGGAGAGTTGGGGCCCCGGAGGACTGGCTGCAGGGGACTGTGGTCACCCACACTTAGCCTGGAGGAGAGACAGCACTGAGGCAGAAGGACATGGGAAGGAACCACCCAACCTTCTCCCCTCCTGCCTTTCCATCTCCAGCTGGTGCCTCCCCAGAGGAGGGCGGAACTCAGCCATAATCCAGCTGGCAAGGGAGGTCAGGGACCCGATCATCAGGAGTCTGCCTCCACGGGCATAGCCCAGGAAGAGAAGTACAGGGAGTGAGTTCGAGAAGACAAAGGGGGAAAAGCCAACAACATACCAATTTTAGGGGGGAATAAATCCCCGGGTGCTTTCGATGCCTGGGTACAGAATGAGACCCACCACCTTGACCAGACATCCTCATGGGCCCTCTCCCCAGCTCCTCCAGCAGCCAGCGAAGAGAGCCATCCGTGGCCAGAATCAGACACAGAGCTGTCCCTGACCACAGCTCTCAGGAGAGAGCTTTCTGTCGCCGTCCTTTTTCCAAGACACTGGGGACCAGAGCAAATGGTTTCTAGGTAGTACCCTGGGCATATAAGCTTTATGCCCAAGCTAACAGCTGCCTTTCTTTCTGGGAATGTGGATGCTGGACACCCAGGAGCCTGCGTCGAGAGGAGTTTGTCATACATCCCCTTCAGTGTGGGAAGGGGGTTCACAGCTCTTGCCTTTTTGTTTTTAATCCAAGCAAACATGCCTGAGGAGACCCTTGAGATTTCTACCATATGTCAGATCATGTGACTCAGCCTAATTTGCATAACCCCCTGGTGGAATTTGGGAGCGGAAGGGTGCTTGGTGCCCCAGACGAAGTACTCCAGCTTGCATTGAACCCACCAGCTTGTTTTCCCATCGACTGTGTCGGCACGTTTCAGAAGACTTCATTTCTGCAGCTTCCTCTCCAAAAGGAGGAAGATATAAATCACAGGCGTAGAAGTAACTAGCAGTTGTGACATTTTGTTACAGAGTTTAATTACATGAATCATAAAATATTGCTACAATTTTCCAAACTGTTAAACCTTAATTAATATGAACCCACAGGGACCACCTTGATCGTTCTAAATATTCTGAATCACAACTCCTACAGTAGTGTTTCCATCCGCCTGAAGTGCTTTGTAATTTGCAAAAAGTGATTAATTATTAGAAATGAAACCAGACAAATTAATTTAATATAAATGAGGCTGTACATGATTTGATTAATTCTTTTTAATTACCTATATGTTATTTTTTCAATAGTTGAACAAAGGACCCTATTCTTCTCCTGCATGTTCATATTCATTAATCTCATTAGCACAGAGTATTAATATAATTTTATCGCACATTCCAGAAGTACAGCACATTGACAAACCATAATGAATCGTGGCATTAGTGTCCTATCACTACATTAATTTCAAGACATGCTTGGCTCATCTGCAATTTACTTTGAGACTTAGTTTAAAATGAGCTGAATAAGCGTGTAATTATGACATCTGCTTCTTTTCAGGTACCTCCTTTGTAAATCAGTGACAAAGGAATAGCAGGTTTAAATATGTGTTAACACTTGGATAGCATGTATAATTGCAATATGGCGATGTGTAATGAAGATTAAATTAGACTGTACTATACCTGACATATGCAAGAACATAATTGAACTGTAGTCAATTGTTATAGTTAAAACAGCTGCACAAAACCAATATTTGAATTGAGGACAGCGAAACCAGGTAAGAAAAGGTAAAGAGGATATTCTCAATGAGTTACGGGGAAAAGAACCATATGCAGATCGTAGGATTTCAGTCCCTTCTCCCTTTGTGGTTGATGACAGTTGGTCATGAATTTCATGAAAAATTCCAAAAGGGTCCATTTCGGATGTCGCTGGGGCATGACCTCACACTGCATATCTTGGATGCTCAGCACTTCTGCTCCGGGCCGTGGGGTGGGCACCATGCCCGACTTTCCCGTCTTGAGCCTCCGGCAGGGAATTGGAATTCTGGGATTGATGTCTAGTCTCTCCGCATGGTTAACCCTAGATATCCCTGAGCAAGACACCTAGGATGACAAAATGATTGGATATTGCCTGGGAGTACAGCAACCCTCGAATTGGCCCCTTGGGGGGAACTTGGAAAGAAAGATTTAGGGGTTCGTGGTAATTGAGAGCTATTCAAAGTTGGGATCCAGAACGAAATTTCATCTTCTATCACAAATACATTCCTCCATCTTCCCTGAAAATGACCGCTTAAGGCAGCATTTAGGATTTGTTCAGTTTTGGGTAAGGAATTATCACATGCCACATCTACCGTGTGCCGTGTGCCTTGGGTATTCCTGGGCAAAGTGGGGCCCACTCAGCTCAGTCTGTGGCTTTTCTCTCTTGTAAACTCTGAAGTGCTTGAGCACAGAGCTTGACAGGGGCCCAAAAATATTGCTTTTGAGTTTAACAAAGCAATTCCGAAGGAATTGGGGGCTATATCTCCAAGCAACTTTAAGAAATTGGCTTATCCAAGGAAATCACCACGCCAGCCTTTTGAAGTTGCTGGTAAGGAGAAGTGAAGTCAAAGGAGATCAGAGGAACAGAACCTCACCAAAAGGTGCTCGAAAGGAAAGTCCGATGAAGGGACTTCCTGGCAGAGTTGACGAGAGGAAGTAGGGATCATTACTTACATGGGGTAAGATATTCAGCTCCTTGGGACTAGAACTCCAATTCCTGACTCCTGGGCCAGTGCTCTCTCTTCTGATGTTGAGTGTACATGGGAAGGAAGAGGCAGATCTGGCAGATTGGGGGGCCCCTGTGCCTGCCAGACTTTGTTCCTTGAGTTACAAACAGATGTCCTCATGTTCAATGACTGTGTGCTGGGGTGGGCAGGCTTGTCCCCAACTCAGGAGTGCAGCCGAGCTGTGCTGTCAAGTGCCCACCCGTAGAGACGATGGTCGTGGGGATTTTGCTGCAAAGGTTTACGACAAGAAAGAAAGACATGCAGTGAAGGGTATTTTGATGCCCTTCTTTACTCCCTGCTCACCCATTTATTCCTTAGTGTATCTATTAATTTCACAACCCATAGCAAGCTATATGCCAGGTATGACATTAAACTCTCAGATTATAAGAACGAACAAGAGAGAAGCAGTTTCTGCCCCCAGTAGGAATCCTGGAGATCCTAGCTGTTTGGCTGGCAAAGATAATTTGTAATAAAGCATGCCTATTATATGGATTGTTTCTCCTTTTTCTCTGTGCTCACAGCTGTGTGAACCTAGACTTCCCAGGATAGAAAGGATCGTCTGGGGAGTACTCATGCTTTCCTAATCCTTCTCCCCGTCCACATCCCCCCTAAATGTGAGCGAGTGAATGGAAATCATCTTTGAGGACCAGCCTGAATAATTGATCCTCTGCTTTCTAAATGCTCTCAACTTCTGCTTGTCAACTCTGCCCAGAAGCCCCTGCATCGGCATTTCCCTGGGAGCACCTTCAGATGAAGCCCTGCTCCTTTGATCTCCTTTACTTCCTCATCCAGCTTCCTTACTAGTTACTGACAGGACTGCTTGTGTAACACATGTAGAATACTTATTGTTTAAATATTGAATCCTGGATGGCACACTAAGTACGACATTCAGAATGACGTAGCTTTCATTCTCCATTAGAGCCTCTCTTGTTTCAACTAAGCCCTATTTTCGAGTCTCCAGTTCCTTACGGATTGAAATGAAGGAGCCGGCACACATTTGAGCAAGGGTGTAAACTGAATGAGAGAGACAGTGTACCAACTGGGACTAATCTATGCTGCAGTGACAAGAAACACAAACATCTCACGGACAGCGAACAACAAAGGCTCCATCCCCCGTGGTCAGCGCAGCGTCCATCTCAAGAGGCTGAGTGAGCTCTGACGGGTCTGAGACCACAAATTAAAGTGCCAGTCCAGGGACGCCTGGGTGGCTCAGTCGGTTAAGACTCTGCCTTTGGCTCAGGTCACAATCTCAGGGTCCTGGGATCGAGGACCCCACGTCAGGCTCCCTGCTCAGCGGGGAGCCTGCTTCTCCCTCTCTCCCTCTGCCTGCTGCTCTCCCTGTTTGTGCTCTCTCCTTCTCTCTCTGTCAAATAAATAAATAAAATTCAAAAAAGTTCCAGTCCAGATGTGGCTCATGCCACTTCAACTCACAACTCCTTGGCCAGAGTTAGTCATATGGCCCCCTCCAAACTCCAGAGGCCAAGAGCAGGATACAAGGCTTTGGCAGATAGCATTAATGACTAGCAGAGAGGGTAATCAGTTACGAACATCCTTATTGAAGTTTCAGATCTGCTTACTAGAATGAGGCTCCGAACTGGCTAACATGTGTAGCCCCCGCCTGAATTTCTTTGCTGAAAATCAAACATCCCACCTTCCCCAAGAAACTTACTGCTGACCTATTCTCTGTCCTTGAGTCGAAGTGGAGTTTCTTGGAAAGTTACAAGGAAAAAGCAAGTCCGTCGTGTTCCTAACTATGAATTATAGTGAGGAGTGCGAGGCAGTGAGGTCGCAATCAGCTTTACATCATTTCTTCCGGTGTGTGGAAACCTGAGAGAGACACCTGTCGTCGGTATGGGACACTTCTGGCACAATGAGTAGTCTTGTCTTGAAGATTCAGGTGACAACTCCGCCGGTCAAATGCTAGAACAATGGCTCTTTGGAGCTGCTGAGTTTTTTATGTTTGTTTGTTTGTTTGTTTTTGCTCTTTGGAACTTGAAGCGTTCCTTTGAAACCACACAGAGTTCTCTAAACAAGGCATTCCTGACAGCAAGAGCTATTTCTGCCCAGAAGAGGAAAGGTTAACGTTTTTCATAATAATGGGTTTCACTCTCATGACACGGATGAAGCCTGCAATTGTCTTCCGTCTCCTGGGCTTGCCTAGCTATCTGAAAGTCATCGTAGTGGGTGGGAGCTAGGGAGAAATCACCACTGAACTCCAAGCCCAAGCGGCCTAGGGTTTTCCGTGCTCCATTCGCAAGGGCTGGGATCTTGCTCTCATGGATGTCTCACTGCACCCTCGTTTCTTAATACTGAAATCCCCTGAAATACCTGCGTGATTGCGGTGTGAAAGGAGACGCCGGAGTCTCGTACGCTGCTGGGTGGGACCATAATTTTGTACGAGGACTTCGAAAGACCATAGCGATACGTACTCCAGCCAAACATAATGCTTCGCCTTTGACTTAGGTCCACGCCTAGGTACATTCCCAATATACTCGCGAATAGATGTGTATAAACGTCTTCCTAGCAACAGCAGGCATAAAAGCCCCAAACTAGAACTGGTATCCCATCCATAGGTGAATGATTGCGATGTGACCATTCCAAATAATGGAATGCTCCACAGTAATGCGAAGGCTGAGCTCCTACTCACTGAATCTCCAGATGTAACGTAGAACAAAATAAGCTAAACCAAACAAAAGTACCTATAGTATGATTCTACTCGTATAAAATGTGGGAAACAAAATAGGTAAAACTATTCTGTAGGGAGGGAGGTGAGAAGAGTTGTCAGTTGCCTTTGGGGATAAGGAGGGGGCAGGCAAGAACTTTCTGTGGTGCTGAGATGTTCTCTGCTTTCTTCCAGGTGGGGATGATGTGGGTACAATATGCATAAGGATACATGCATTTACCGTCCCACACATTATAGGAAGTGAAAAATAGATATGTGGGTTTACCGAAATAATCTTTTAATGTAACCTCTACAGAGCATGTAGACACACAGGGGTGTATATGTGTGTGGGGTGTGTGTGTGTGCACACGCATATCTTAATTAGCAATGTAACATGGACATTTAGTAACCTGCGTACCCAGTTACTTGCTCCATCTCCTTAAATTAGGATAACAATAATACTTTCTGCTTAGGGGACTGTTGAGATGGTCAGAATGAGAGATGTGCATGATATATGTAAAAGAGTAGCATAACCGTGTGTGTGTATTTATCTGTGGGAGTGTGCACACATGCGTACACATTGCACACACCTATATCTCCCGTGTGAAGGAAGGAAAAGAACATTTGCTGGTTGCCCCTCCATTCCATTCACTCACTTATGGAGCAAATACATATCAAGCCAAAGGCATACCATGTTGGGGTCCCTGTGATGGAGAAGCAAAGAACAGACTCTCAGTGTTTGTGCCCCGTGAGTCAGTACCTCTCCTAGAGATGACTGGACACACACTCAGCTTCTAGCTTTCGGAGCTGTTTCCTCCTATTCATCCGGGTTTTCCCACAGGCAGGATACAGGGCCCGGAACTGGGTTGGCATTTACAAAAGTATCATCCTATCTGCCTGCCCAGAGATGCTATCTGGCTTAGACTGATTAGAGTCCCCGTAGACCTCCACTTTGTGTGTATATTAGAGGTGGTCTGAGGCCCCGACTCGGGTAAGACTCCCTGGTCCAGATCCCACTCTGCCTCTTACCAGCTGAGCGACCTTGGCAAGTTATGGAACCTCAGTCTCTGCCTCACTTTCTCATCTGAAACAGGGGGTTTTCTGGTAAAGACTTCATTTAAAAAATATATATGTATACATAAATATCTTCAAAGTTATTTTATATGTAGTGTGTGTATATTTATATTACAAAATATATACACAATCACTTCTTATGTGAATTAAAATATCTACCTCATAAGGTTTTTGTAAGGAGTAAATGAATATGTAAATGAATATATTCATTTATCTATCTTCTAAGTGATTATATACAATGTGTATATGTGTTGCAACCCTAATTGCCCAGCATATACATACATAATACATAGATATCATACACATATATACATATACAAGTATATATACACACATATCACTTAGAAGGTTGTTGCCTGGGTAGATACAATTATATCTGATTTTTTGTGGCTTGAACTCAGCGCAGCCCCATTTCCCTCCTTTTTGCTTTTGGAGCATTGGGGTGAAGGTTGTAAAAAAGTGTGGAATCCCAGCCTTGCCTCTCGCACCCACCCAGCCGAGACATGTTCCGGAGTTAGGGAAGGACAGATACCCAATAAGGCTGCCTTTTATCCATTGCCTAATGTGAAATATAAAACAGCTCAAGTCATTGAATAGGTAAAAGAAAATAAAAAAAAAAAAGAAAGCCAACCAACTCACCAACCTTCTAAAACAAGAACAAAGAGGGATAGAGTGAGGAAAGCAAACACGGCTGAGGGCTGGCAGGGAAGGCCTGTGTGGGGTGAATAGTGAACACAGCATCTCATTGAGCAAGTTTAATGGGCTCTGGGGGCCCCCGAAGTGGGTAAGAACACTGTTGGAAAAGGGAGAGAAAACGAAACTGATAAATTGTGTAGAGGGGATTACTCTTTGGTTCAAATTTTATTTGAAAGAACTGGAAGACAGGGTCCAGAAGCCCAGGGCTTTGGCTGATGAAAAATAACCAAGCAAAACATTTATTTTCACTAATTGAAAAGGACTTGCATGACTCTGGGGCCAAGAAACAGGCCAGCAACCGAGGCCCAAGGCAGCCCAGCCTGGGCACGCTGGCCATGTTGGTATGGAGGGAGAGCGAGAAGCTGCTGTAGAGAAGAGATCGCTCCCGCCCCCTAGCCCCTCTGCTGAGTGCCTCTTGAAGAATGTCAGCTGATCCCCCTGGGCAGAAAGATGATTCGGTCCCTGCCAGTTGGGTAGGTGAGGTTTCCCCAAACAGGGATGGGCATTCCCACTGCCTATCACCCAGGTGAGAGAAGGTCTGATGCTAAGGATCAGAACCCAACAGCCTAAAAATCAGGCCAGTGACTCCCTCATGGTCCCATGGGTCTGCACTGAGGAGTCTGCAGGGTCCCGGGGAAGATTTGGGGACAAGCCTTTGCCACAGGAGTTATGTTGGAGGCACCCTTTTAATGAAGTCAAACTAAAGACGAGGCATATCTTGAAAGCCAATTAGCTAGCGTGAGGTGTCTCTCTCTGTGTTTCTTTTCTTCTCCCAACAGCAACTGGACACTGTGTTTGCCACCCAACCCACCACCAAGAACGGCTTCCTGGCTCCCCCACCAAGTGTGGCTTCATGGATAGGCAACCTGTATATTTGAGCAGAGCCTGGTGCTTAGAAGGGCCCTATGCCTAGTGCACTCTGTGGCCATCTTGAAATTCTCAGTAATTGTGAACAAGGGACTCCACAAAGTAGGTATCTTGTCTTTGGGACCAAGGCCCTCGTTCCGCCAGCAGCCAGGACTGCTGCTGGCTGAGAGCTCGCTCCTGAGGCTTTGCCCTTATCTGAAGACAGCCATCTTGCCCAAGGTTAAACCCTCTTTTCAGAAGCAGAGCAGCATAGGGCAGATTTGAGGCTACAGAGACCCAACCCCTTTGTTCTAGCCAAGACAACTGGCAAAATCCATGCTGGTGCTGGAGCTCCCCACAGGTGAGCCTTACAGGGCAGTGTCTCCCTCTGGCCAGCTCTGTGTCCCTCACTCCCTGTCAGGTGTTGTTCCCAAGGGGGCTCCCCGTCAGCGTCCCGTATGCAAATCTCCACATCAGACTCCATCTCTAGGGAACCGGATCTAAGACACTCAGGTTTTTGGTCAAGTGGTGCCTATGCGTTCTGTTTATCTCAGGTATGCTAGGATTGAGGGAAGGAATCTTGCCTCCACATGTGGACCAGAGAGCGAGCACGGTGGTAGCAGCAATAATCAGGGACGGATTCCCCAGGGTAAGGTAGAGAAAATGGGGTCAGAGAGGTTAATGAGTTGCCCCCTCCCAAGGCCCTCCAGATGGTAAGAGCCTTAGCTAGGAATTCAGACTTGGGCTTCCTGACCCCTAATTAGATTCCTTTGCAATAAGTTGTCACACTTCTTAACCCCACGGGGAGCCTGGTAGTACTGACCGAGCCCTCCATGCAAAGGACTTAGGAGCCTTCTTTCCGTCTTTGAACTTCCAAAATACTTTCCTGGGAACTTGCTGGTGGCTCTTTGTATATTACTTTTTATAACCTCGAAATCACTCTTCCCTTTGAGATTCAGAGAAAATCGCGTTATTTCCTCCCCCTCAGTTAGTAAGGAACTCAGTGTGGCTCCACTATCTGGAGGATAATTCCACCTGCAGCAAATCAGCTCAGCTGAGGGCATCAGGAAGGCAGCATTTTCAAGTCCCGGCACCCCAGACCTCCGGGATCAAAGCCTGGAGATGGAGTCCAGCAAACCTTCCAGAGGATTCCGCTGGCTAAAGTTACCCTGCTCCACAGAGCTGGGCTTGGAAATTGGCCCAGCCAGGCCCAACTCTGAGTTTTGCCAGATGGTAGTCTCAGCTTATCTGTCGGGCTCCAAGACCTCCCAGTGGATGTCCGTAACCGTAATAGTACTGAGCCCTATATATACTGCTTTTTCTCCTACATATACTTACCTGTGATAAAGTTTAATTTACAAGTTAAGCACAATAAAAGATTAACAACAGTAACTGTTAATAAGATAGAATAAATATAACAATATACTGTAATAAAAGACATGTGATTGTGGTTTCTCCCTCAAAATATCTCATTGTCCTGTACTCTTTCTTCTTGTGATGATGTGAGATTGACCATCTCTTGACCTTCTGACTCCACATCGGAAGGAAGATCATGTGCTTCCTGATTGTGGATAATTGAAACCTCGGATAAGGGGAATTACAGGACCCCTGCTGACAGTCTCCCCCATGTCTCCCCTCTTGCAGCTCTTGCTTATCTTTGCTTCTTGCGAACCCCAGCAAGCCACTCAGCTCCATTTTTCTGGATTTCCCCCAAATACCACTTACCCAATGCCAGTTGAATGTGGCACATTTTACCAAAAAAGAAAAAAAAAGGGGGAAATAATGGGGGAGAAGATCACCTCCACAGTGCAGCCCAGTCCAAATGTGGAGCTAACTGTGAGGCATTTGGTCCCGTTCTAGTGAATTCCCCAGCCACAGGGGATTTCCTCGGGTTGGCTCTTCGTTCCCATCCTCCGGCCAGCTTCCTCCCTCCTCATTACTCTTGGGCCTCCTGGCTTCTCTTCCTTTGCTAGTCTCCCCTCCCTCAATCAGTTCCTCTTCGCCTATTTTCCTCTTCGTGTCTTTCCAGGCCCCTCTTCATCTCACATGAGGGTTATCTTTCCAAAACCACAATGGCCCATCAAGAAGAGTTGGATGTCTGTCCTTCCAGTAGCCATGATTCCTCAGGCACTGGTAACTCATTCGGACTGGTCTTCCGGCCCCGCCCAGATTGTGTCTTTGTGCCACCAGTGTCCCCAGGACAGGTGCTGCCACTTAGGTGACCAGTAAATCCCTGTTGGCTTGGGGTGACCTGGATGGCATTGGCTTTGATAGTCCACTTGAGCTCTGGGGCACCTGCTGAACCACAGAACTTGAGAATGTCCAAGTCAAAGAGTTTCAGATAAGCCCCTCTGAACAGGGAGAGTTGAGAACAAACTTTCTGAATGAGCAGGACCAGCCCTGATCAAATTGTGGCGGAGCTGTATTAACACCTTTTAAGTCCTTTCTCACCCTGCTCCCTACCCCGCCCCCTTTGGCCCATAATTCCACTGCAAGGGCCTTTGTCTCGGTTCTCTGGGCTCTCATTCACTCGCAGGAATTCT
This sequence comes from Procyon lotor, assembly GCA_028646535.1. Lineage (NCBI taxonomy): Eukaryota > Metazoa > Chordata > Mammalia > Carnivora > Procyonidae > Procyon > Procyon lotor. The sequence continues at coordinate 25,878,356 of CM053620.1, forward strand.
AGAACTCCCCCTGTTCAGGGCCTCTTTCTCTCAAGAGAAAGACAATGAAGCCCTCCCCATCCACCTGTCCTAATTCTCCTGAGCTTGGTAAGGACCCGATCCAGTGAAATTAGTCCATGCTAGGTAGCTACGGCTGATGAGTATTTAAACAAGACACCTCCAGGAGACCCTCTCTGTTGTGGTGGTTTATTATGTCTTCTTCTTCTTCTTTTTTTTTAAATCAGGAGACCTCTTTGTCTTATTCTAGGACTTCAGGGCTCATGGGGCCCTTTCTGTGTGCTCACTCTTCGTTTTAGCATTTTCACTGGGAGGCAGCATAGCATGCCCAGAGAGGAAGTCTGCAGGCTCCCAATTCCCATTGCCAGGATTTAAACTCTGGCTTACCTCCTGCCATCTTGCCAGCTTGGATGCAGCCCTTCATCTCTCTGTCCCTCCACGATTTCACCTACGAAATGGACATGATAATAGTATAGAGCAAAGCAATAATTCAACACGAAATTTAGGACTCCATGAAGCGAGGGTTTTCTTACTGTTCTGAACGTAGGTGGCCCTGTTGATCAACGTTAGTGCTGGGGTGACTGCAGGAGTTCAGCAGCTGCCTTGGAATCCGGTCCCATCTGAGATCACACAGTGCAGCTAAAGCAACCTCCTGGGGTCTCCGGAAAGCAGGGGAGACATCTTGGTTTTGTGTCCAAGGTACCTGGTTTCAGCAGGCCCTGCTTTATTCCATCCTCCCCAGCCCAGCTGCTTAGGCCAGGCCGGGCTATGCTCTTGGCGCTCTGCAGGTGTCTCCCCCACAGCCTGGCTGGGATGCGCAGAGTGACACAGGACATCAGTTGAGAAATGAGTGGGTTAGTTGCGCTGACAGGCCAGACCGCAGTGCTGTCAAGCAGCCCTCCCTGGAGGGGCCCCTGGGAGCGGATGAGAAGTCCCACAGTCTTCCTCTAACGTGTACCACACCCGGGGAGGGCAGAGTCGCTCCCCATGAGGAAGATCCCGAGAGACCAACTCCGGAAACGCTTCCCAGGGAAATGATTAATAGTAACAGGTTGGAATGCTTGAGAATGTCGTTCCATACCCCGCAGATCAAAATCCAGCGCCTGAAGCAGCCCATGATTTATATTCCACAACAGTTTCCTAACCATCTGCCTTGTCCTGGTCACGCTAACTGAGGCCGAGGAGTCGTTGGTTCATAGGGGCATAGCTACCGTTTATTGAGCTGGAATTATGTGCCAGGCTCTGTGCTACAGTGTGTGTGTGCAACTTCTGGAATTCCAGCACTTGTCTTGGGCAGCGTGTCCTGTTAGCTCTTCTTACAGATGAGGAAATCGCTCTCTAGAGGTTAAGTCGTGTGCCCAGTGTCACACATTTCCCGGTGGAGTTGGGACTGGAGTCGGCCTTCCTACTCTATCGTGCTCCATCTTGTGTCCCAGTAACCAGCACTCCAGGGCCCGGTTATTCAAGGGTTACCTCTGATTTTGAGTCAAACCTACTGTCTCAAGAGGAACCAGAAATTTTTTTCCTTCATACTCCATAATATCCTTTTTTTATCACTGTTCCTAATACATGGTACTGTAATTACTTGGTTATGTCCTTGGATGTTCACCATAGCTGCCTGACAGCTAGGACCAGATTGCTTTAGCAGATTTACATTCTGAAGCCTATTACACACAACAGACATACATGAATGAATGAATGAATGAATGAATGAATGAATGAATGAATACACGTCCTCCTGACTCCCTGTCCAGTGCTCCATCCACCATTTTCTACAGACTAGATTCTATTTTGTGGCCCTCACATGGTTTTCCCCTTGGGATTTTCAACAAATTGGAATAGAATTAACATTTCCTCGTGATGTTCAGGACTAATAAAAATAATTCCCCCTGAGATCTCACAAGACATTGTCCAAGTTTACAAAACAAAGCATCTCGTTTTCTTTCTTATCTCCTGAGATTCCCATGCCACTCTCTCTTGCACTGCAACTGGGAGAAAGAGCAAAAAAATGATGGGGATGCTCTCAGGCTATTTGAAAATATTGGCCAAAGTGTCATCTTCTTAAATGATTTTAAGCTAGACGTATAACTCTGGGACTGACGTTCCCCGGTGATTTATACAATGAAGGGTGATTCTCCCAGGGTGATTATTTAACATTCCTGTAATAACCTGTGCACATGAACTTTGGGGGGGGGCGCTGCCTGTAAGCATCTGTGCTAAGCCACTTTAGTCTATTGGTTGTGTCTCTTCCTGCCTTGTCTTTTTCTGATCATTTTCATATAATTGTCCTCATGAAAGTTAGTTTTGTGTACTGTGCTATTCAATTAATGTTGTAATAGGAGCATTTTCCAGGGTGCCATAAAGTGGTAGATGCTCTGTTTTAGTCATCCTTAATATTTCCAAGTGAATGTATCATAATTTAGTTAGCTTTTTCCCTATCGTAGGGCATTTATGTTGTATCCAATATTACAATCTTACAAAACAGCAACGTGATAAATAACCCCAAGGAGAAAGCTTTCTCTGAGCTCTCTCTTTGGACTGTTTCCTTAGGGTCAATTCCCAGCAGCTTGCCATTTATTCTTGATAACTGGATTTGTGAGCAAGAGATGAGCTCGCCAGGGGACACAGAGCAAGAAAAGAAAGTTAACTCACTAGTCGCTGAACACTTTGAAGGTTATTATCTAGCTGAGATGTATGCCCTATCCTAGGGGAAACATCGAATTTTGTTTTAATCTTTATTTTCCAATACATTTTTTATTCAAAAGCAATACTCTTGTTGTAAAGAGTGAAGCAGTAAAGAGAGGTATAAAGGATAAGTTGATGACTACCTTCTGCCAAAACTCCTCTATCCCCAGTGCACTGTGAAGACAGATTTTAACAGCTTGGTGTGTATCCTTCCACATGTTTCTCCATGCCCATACAAATAAACACATGCTTATCAACACATTTTTTTAAAAAATGAATAAGCTTCTGTATATCACACTGTATTCTAGATAGCTTATTTTGTTTTATTTTTTTGGATTTGACAATATACCACAGAAATCCTTTTAGGTTAATATGTAAAGAGCTAGCTCATTCAAACTGAATAATACTCCATCATAAGGATATTCCACAGTTTATTCTGCTATTTTTAAGTTCCATTTTTTTAAACAAAACTTTAAAAAAGTTCACAGGCACCTGGATGGCTCAGTTGGTTGAGTGTTACCTTCAGCTCAGGTCATGGTCCCAGGGTCCTGAGATTAAGCCCCATGTTGGGCTCTCTGTTCAGGGGGGTGTCTGCTTCTCCATCTCCCTCTGCCCCTCCTGTTCGTGCTCTCTCTCTCTCTCTCAAATAAATACATAAAATACATGTTTTTAAAAAGTTCACTCATGTGTCCCACCCCAGCCCCCTGCCTCTGGCAACCATGAATCTGCTTTCTGTACCTGTGAGCTTGGTTTGTTCGTTTATTTGCTTATTTTTCAATTCCACATATGACATCATATAATATTGTCTTTCTGTCTGGCTTATTTGACTTACAATTTCTTCGAGGTTCAATCATGTTGTCACAAATGGCAAGATTTCTTTTTTTTAATGGCTGAATAGTATTTCATTACACACACACACACACCACAGTTTCTTTATCGGTTCATCCACTGATGGACACTTAGGTTTCTCCTCTATCTTGGCTATTGTAAACAATGCTGTAATGAACATGGGGAGGTGCGTATGTCTTTTTGAGTGGATGTTTTTTGTTTTCTTCAGATAAATACCCAGAAGTAGAATTGATGGATCATGTGTTGTTCTATTTTTTATTTTTTAGAGTATCCCCATACTATTTTTCATAGCAGCTGTACCAATTCACATTCACACAAGCAATGTACAGTGTTCGCTTTTCTCTACTTCCTCATCAGAACTTGATATTTCTAGTCTTTTTGATAAAAGCCATTCAAACAGGTGGGAGGTGATATTTCATTGTGGTTTTGTTTTTCATTTACTTGATAATTAATGATGTAGAGCATCTTTTCATGTACCTGTTAGTCATCTGTGTATCTTCTTTGGAAAAATTCAAATCTTCTGCCCATTTCTTAATCAAATTGCTTTTTTCCTATTGAGTTTTATGAGTTCTTTATATATTTTGGATATTAGCCCCTCATTAGATATATAATTCACAAATATTTTCTCCCATTTTGTAGGTTGCTTTTTCATTTTGTCGATGGTTTCCTTAGCTATGCATAGGTTTTTTTAGCTTGACTTAGTCCCACATGTTTATTTTGGCTTTTGTTGCTTTTACTTTTCGTGTCATATTATAAAAATCGTTGCCAAGACCCATGTCAAGGAGTTGACTGCTTGTGTTTTCTCTTAGGAGTGTTATAATTTAAGGTCTTATGTTCAAGTCATTAATCCATTTGGAGTTAACTTTATGTATAGTATAAAATAGTGGTCCAGTTTCATTCTTTTGCCTGTGGCTGTCCAGTTTTCTCAACACCGATTGTTGAAGAAACTATCCTTCCCCCATTGGATATTCTTTATTCCTTTCTTGTAAACTAATGGAGAAGAGGGTCAATTTCCCTATTTTATTCCATTGATCTATGTGTCTGTTTTTAAGCCAATAGTATACTGTTCAATTACTATAGTTTTGTAATATATTGAAATCAGGGAACATGATGCTTTCAGCTTTGTTATTCTTTCTTAGGATTACTTGGGCTCTTTGGGGGTCTTTCATGGTTCCATTCAAATTTTAAGATTCTTTGTTCCATTTATGTGAAAAATGCCATTGAAATTTGGTAAGGATTGCACTGAAATTATATATTGCTCTGGGTCGTATGGACATTTTAAAATGTTAGTTCTTTTAATCCATTCTAATCCAATATCCATTTATTTATGCCTTCTTCAATTTCTTTTATTAGTTTATTAGTCTTCTGGTTTTCATTGTACAGGTTTATCACTTCCCTGGTTAAATTTATCTCTAGATATTATATTATTTTTGATGCAATTATAAATGGAATTGTTTTCTTAATTTCTCTTTCTGATTGTTCATTATTAACGAATAGAAATGACAACAGATTTTTGTGTATTGATTCTGTATCCTGGAACTTTACTGAATTCATTTATT
>CM053620.1:25883945-25975204 GCA_028646535.1 Procyon lotor
GATGCATGGGTTCATCTCTCCCTTCATTCACTGGGCACCAACCTTAGGCAAGGTACTGTATGCACACTGTGAATACAGCAGAGCACAAGGCCAAGTACCCTCCCTATTGGAGTTATCGTCTAGTGGAGGATGGACAAGAAGAAAGAACCCTCAGACAGTGAGAACTATAAAGACAGCACAGAGGGGTGATATGCTAGAGAGGCCTGAAGGGACAGTCCAGATCAGACAGTGGGAAAGGTCCGGCGGTGGGAAGGGGAGAGGCAATGGTGTAAGGAGGTCAGAGGCAAGATCGGATAGAAATGTCTGAATTTTATTTGCTCTGCAGTGAGAATCTACGGGGTGTGATGGGAAAATGGTAGATAGAAGGATGGCAGGGTGTGATGTAATCCAACTTGAACCTTCGAGCTCATCCTTTGATTGCTGTGTGGGAAATGAATCATGGAGAGGCAAGCGTGGGAGCTGAGTGCGCAGGGGGGAAGCTAATGCTATGGTCCAGGTGAGACCCTAGGGTGGGCTCCGCCCAGGTAATGGCAGCGAGAGGACACTTCCTGAAGCGATGAGCCTCCCATAGGCAGCGACTTGACCCCTCAAAGTGCAGCGTGCGTTCATCTGTGAGGTGGGGGGGATACCGGCTTTCTGAGGTTGTTGGAGGGAGGGGCGGTCTGGAAGCTGTATGCCAGCACCTAGCACGGTGCCTGGCTCATGGTTCCTGCTCTCTGCATGCCGTCCCCACTCACTCCGCTTTACCGAGTTCCAGCTGGATTGCGAAAAACAGCCAGCTCCGGGGAATGGCCATAGGGTGATAGGATGCTGACCGTTCTAATGGCTTAAAATGAGATGAAAATGTGGAGAAAAAAAAGGGAGGGGGAATATAAGGAAAGTTACATCGATGTGCTGAAGAAGGTACCAAGAGGCAAATGCAAATGCAGGGTTTCATTCCCATCCACGCAATCGTCACGTGTCTCAGGGAGCCGGGCACACAATCACCAAATGTAGAGAATCCTATTACAGGGGACAGACAGAGAGAGCTGGCAGAATGGGGCTTTGTGTTTTCATCCTCCCCTAATGGTCTGTGAGTGGGAGAGACCCTTTATGTCCCTGGTAAACGTGAGCCCTACTGCAGGTGTTTGAGTTTATCACAGAGAGGAAATGACTTTTTTTACACCTAATTTAATCTGAAGCTATTCACAGTTTAAAATGTTTAGTAACGGTGACCTTTTTAATGACTAACACATTGCAGGTGGTCCTGTGTTGTAGCCAGCAGTTAATGTTTGCCATCAGAAAGAGAGAGAGAGAGAGGGAATTAAATGACCACTCCATGGCAATTGTCTTTGCATTGCAGGGTTCAAAGGACAGCTGGTTCTGAATGGAGCCAGAGTTAAGGATCTGTGGGGAAAAAAAAAGGATGGGATTGTTTCTCTCAATGGGAGAGCAACTCTCCTTTTCTTGGTCTTTCTTGAAACTGAGCTGTGGGCAGAACATCCCAGAAAGAATTGTAAACCAGACACCACGAGCTGCCTATCCTGGTTCTGGGTGTGTTTCCTTTTTCCAAGGACAGCTGAGTCTGATATTTCAGTGACCCAGAATGGGTAGGGAATTGCTTTGGTTGCTGACCATTGATTGGATTCTTGGGCTTTCACACCATTTCGCATTGAGACTTGTGGGTCCAGAGGATGTCCAGGTAAGACCTGCTGTTTCAGATGAGTGAAGGAGGCCCAGGAAGAGAAGAAGGAATGGACCCAATGGGTTATAACAGATCTCATACCACATCCCAGCTCTCTTGGCAATGCCTTGACCCCCTTCTGTATCTCATGCACCCCCAAGGGGCTTTCATTTTTCAGCCACTCCCACCCAAGCTAGATGATGTGTGGTGCTGCTTGATAATCCAAATGGCTTGGATAAGGGCCCATACCTTGTCTCTCATCACCTTTCAGGCTCTTGCATCTGTGTCATACCCTAAAAGGTCCCCTTGATGGAGACCACAGTGGTTCATATGTCAAGGCAAAAATATCCCAAGTGTGTACTTGGCTTTCAGAGCAGTGCAGCAGCTCTGTGTCAGCCAATCTCATTTTAAGTTTGTAACTAGGGAAGCTGATCCATAACGCAGCATCTCGAATCTCCCAGTAAGCCCTCTCTGGAGTGAGTGTCCCTGTGACACTCAAAGCCGTGGATTTCATTGTTTTAGTCTTTCTCTTCCCCCTTCTGCTTGGCCCCCACACCTAAGAGCTCCTGGAGGCTACACACTCTCTTACCCTGACTTTTGTGGGAAGAAGCAGCAACAGGACCCAGGAAAAACTGCCTTGCTGACCGGTACCTTGCTTCTCACCATAAATAGGGTTTCCCAAGTCCTGGATGATACAGATGGCCCCCATTTGTTCAGATGGTTCAGCCCTGCTAATTTTATTTTGAATTCATTAACATCCCCCGTGGTCATTCATGTTGGAAGTCAGACTTCTGAGATCTGTGCCCACCAAACTGATTCCAGCTTACTGTCTTCTTAGTTTGCTGGGATCACAACAGTACTTATTCGAGAAGTCTTCCTCTTACTTCCCCCTGAGGGAGCATAAAGAACATGGAAAGACAGAGGTCTGTGGGCACAGGGGCTGTTTTCAGGGCTCCTAATGAGATACCAGTTGGCTCTAAGAAGACTGCATGGTCTTTAATTTTTCCATGCAAGTGCCAAGGATTTAAGCCATTCAGTGTCACATATTAGGTAGGCTTGGTCTCCAAGCTTACTTTCTTTCAGAACTTTTCCTGCCCCATCCTTGCTCCTCTTAGCTGTTATGATTTTCTTAAAAAAGAAATCCTTCAATTCTAAAACTAGATGGGAGTGGTGGCTGCACAACTCAGAAAAATCCAGTAAAAACCATTGATTTCTACACTGAAAATGTGAAAGAAAGGGAACTTCAAAAATCCCAAGCTCTGTACAATTCCAACGTATGCATTTTTGTTTCTTCACGTTCATTAAACCCCAGTAAAAGAGTTTATGACATGGAAAGCTCACCTGAAAACCAAAAGCATGGGGAAACTCACATGTGTATTTTACATCTCATTCAAATCACACCTTCCCAAAGTACTGTCAGAAAAAGAAAAAGTGGCTGATTTCTAGAGCATCTTTTCTTTGGCTTGCTAGCAGTCCCAGAATCTTTAAGCTTATTATAAGGAGAATTCAGAATTCTAGATGATGTATCAATAGATTTAAGATAGCATGAGAAAATAAAACTATATCTTTCACAATATAAGGAATGAACTGTTTTTATCTCGTGACACTGCAAGTGCTTCTGAAGGCTTTATCAACCATCATTCGTGTACTTGGTATCATTTCTTCATATTTAAAATGGTGTCAGGGAAGAAATCGAAAAACACTGGAAATTCTTTCTCCTTCATCCTACCACTTTCTCACCCTGAACCCTATTTTTTTTTCCTGAGCTCAAGAACAGTTAAAGTTGGTACCTATATTAATGTGAGTACTTTATTGTCCTGAAATTACGGCTTTTGAAGTTTCTTCCTTTCTGAAACAAAAGAGAAAAGCTACGGTTGACATCAAAGAGGACGCATTCTCCTCACTAGCAATTATGGTCCCTTAATGTTACTCAATACCCACCCCGTTGCAAACTGCCTTTGCTTTTTGTAACATGTACTTATTTTGATCAACACCTTTAGAAAAAGTACCTAAAAGTACCCAACTACCTATAAAATTCTCGCTGGATCCTTCCTTATGGTGGTTGTTGTGAATCAAAATACTCCTTAATAATGCATTCTGCCATATATGATGGGTGGGTGTTTTTTTCTTTTAAAGAAAACATTTAATTACTATTGGAGAGTTGTAACTGTTAGCTGTGAGTTACCAGATGTGAAACCAGACACAAGGGTGAGATTTTACAATTTTAGCACAGCTGCTTACGACCAAATCTGGTTTAGGACACCGTCGATGGATTTAAAAACATTACATTTATATTAAAAATAGCAGGGCCTCATATGCAACCCAGCTGAAGGTCTCCTTGGCAAACTTGTTAAAATCAGAACGAGTCCCCCAATCAAAGTCCAAAAGCAGCCTGGATGCAGGGGCCAATGACACGGGCTGTCACTGCCTGCCCACCCCACCCCCCACCCGAACATTCTTGGAGAGACACATGTGTCTGGGCCTTTTGTCCGAATTCTAAATTAAACCTCCCAATTCTTTTCATTTGCACGTTATGTGCACTCAACGCCAGAATGGGAAGGCTTAAAAGGCATCAGCAGTGTGTGCAGGCTGGAAAGCCTTGACTGGCTGCACTGAGGATTGAAGACAAAGGTGGTGATTCGTCTCCCTGCCCGCCCCCCCCACCTCCCAGGACGCCCTGGCATTTGAGTTTTTACAGTGGGGGAAGAAAACAGCTCTCCAAAGCTTACTTTCTCTTCCTCTCCCCACACTACCCCCATGACTTCCCAAATCGGTGGCTGTTATTTGGGGCCAAATTGTCGCCATGCTTAGTGAAGCGCGTGAAACTGGGCAGGACCTGCTGACTGGGTCCTGCTGGGACCTGCTGAGCACGTTGCCCCTCCCACCCCCCAGCACCCCGCACCCCGCACATTCGAGAGTGAGGCCTTGGCTTCCTCACTGTGTCTTCCATGATCTTAACAAGAGTTTCGAGGGTTTCCAGGGCAGTGGGAAGACGAGGAGGACCCCTGGTGTCAAAAGCCTGGCCCCTCTAGTAAGTACTAGAGGACCTCTTTAAAATGTATGCAGACTCTACGACCGGCAGGCTGGTGTCCTTCCCTCCCCGGACCCGTCATCTCCCACCACCACACGCTCTCCCACTATCACAAGTTTTCTTTGCAGCCTCCCAACTTTTTCCTCTACACCCACAAGCACAACATGCATTCATGCGTACGTAAATCGAAGCAAACTGGACACGTTGTTGGGTACCTCCTTCGTCGCTTCAGTGTGTCTTGGAGAGCTTCCCATACCCAAACAGCTTACTCGTCTTTGTAGGGTGATAAAGTGCTTAATCCAGTAGACATGGCGGCCATATTGAGTCTTGGGCTTATTGCCCACAGCGCTAACAACCAGCATCCTGAGCCGGGTATCTCTGTTCCTATCTGTAAGTGCATCTGAAGGATAAGTTCCTACAAGTGGAATTGTTGGCTAGAATGGTTTACGTAGACATCTTCAAAAAGGACATAAATCAGTGCGTGTCTTTGTGCCTATTTCCTACAGTCTTTGGGTTGGTGTAGTTTTAAAGTGACAGGTTCAAGTTTAGAAGCCCTTAGTACAAACAGATTGTGCTCCTCTCCTGTTTGAGGCTTGCTGGGGGGGTGGGGGTGGCATTAACATGATTACACCACACGCGCGCGCACACACACACACACACACACTCATGCACGCGTGCATATACACACTCACTCATTCACTTGTAATCTTTTATTTGGGGAGTTCTTAATATGACATAGGTTGGAATGTCTCCTGTTTGCAGCCAACGGTATAGAAACCACACATGTAATGTGAGGATTGGCCTCATCTCCAGGTTGAGTGTATTTCCTGTTCTGAGGGCACTTTTTAGGGCCTTACCCCTTCCTTCTGGCTCCTGTATTTTCTTGGCTGCCCCCTGATCTCCAGCACCTGCAACACCTCAGCATAGTAGGCTTCAAACCACTGTGGGGATTGCCAGCCGGGGCTGTGGACCGACCAGTGGCAACAGAGCCCATCTTTGCAAGAAGTCAGGTTTAGCTGCCATGTGGAAAGATGACATCGAATCCCTAGTGCTGAGTGGGGAATGGATGGCGTATAGGGTGCCCATGCTTTCCCATAGGCTTCGCTCCCTTCTATTCTATTAACATCCTGAGTAAATTAATTTCAGTCATGCAACTTAGGAGCGAGTGCTGACCAGAAGTGGGGGAGGCTGAGTGAGGACAAAGGGGTAAAATTGTATTTCAGTCCAAAGATAAGCCTTTGTATCACTTGAACAATTGGAATTGCTTGGAAGGTACGGCTAAGGAAGTGGTGGGGTGAACTTGAGGAAGTCACTTACCCTCGCTCAGCCTGTTTCCCCGCCTGTACAGTGAGGGGGTTTGACCAATCAGCAGTTCCCAGAGTGTGTTCCACGGACATTTATCTGAGGCAGTAGTATCTCTGGGCCTAGAATTGTGTAGTTAAATAATATGGGGGAAAACACTGAGTTTTGGGACCTCCTGGACATTCCTGAGGTTTAGCCAGTTAAAGATGGAGAAGTCCTCTAGCAAAGAACCATTCACTTTTCTTAGCTCAAGGTTTCCTAATCGTGTTTGACAAAGAAGTGTTTTGCGGATCCCTCATCAGTGGTCTGCAGGGTCCACTTAGGGAAATACTGGAAGTTCTCCGTGGGAGCTTCTAGTTCGGATGTTCTGGAAGGAACTGGCCAGTTGTCACTAGTTCTTGTAGACCAGTCCTCGGTACCTCTGTTAGTACAAGGCTCTCTATCACCACTTCTCACCCTGAATCCAAAATCAGTCTCCTCAGCTAGCCTGAGGGTCCTGACCCCACCCCACAGCACTTGGGCCTACACACAGTAGGTGCGCAACAAATGCCCGCTGTTGGGTAGGAATCACCACCTGGTGGCCTCTGTTGGAGGCATGCGGGTTTAGGGAGGGATCTGATGAAAAGGAGAAAAATAACGGGGGAGGGGGAAGGAAGGAGAGCTAGAGTAGGGCTAAGGTTGGGGGGCAGAGAAAGACACAAGAGAACAGAGAAAGAGAAAAGAAGAAGAAACAGAGAAAAAGAGGAGCTGTGCTTGCAGGAGGAGGGTTTAGAAAGTTTGTAAATTGTATGTCTCATTCCGCAGGACTGACAGTGAGCCACGACACCTCCTGGCCCCATAATAGTGACATCGCCTGGCCCCTAGCAGGTGCTTATTAATATTCGCTAAGTGAATAAATAATGAGCATAACAATAGTAGCTCGCAAGTATTGAGCTCTGTCTGCAGGTTAAACTTTTTATGTGCATGATCCTATTTATAACAGTCCTAGAAGCTAGATGATGAGGCATTTCTCAGATGCGGGAACTGAGGTTCAAAGAGCTAGGTCACCTGCCCCATGCACAGGCACTCACACCAGCTGGCCTGTGAGTCCCCTGTCCTGTGCCCACTCTGTAGGCTCACCTTCGTCTGAGGGACACAGTGTCTGACCGTACTGCTCCCTCCGACTCCAAGGACAACCTTTTCTTTGAAGAAATGAAAACTGTAACCCAATTTTCATCTTCTATGGGGAAGATGACACATTTTCTGGGTCCCCACACTCCTATTTTCCAGATGAGAATGATAGGAGTTAGTACCTGGTGGGGGGAGGGGAAGGATGGGGGAGAATGACTCTGCCAGGGGTGTACTCTGCTTCCCTTACATCTGAGAGAGCCCCTCCGTTGACTGTTGGTATGAGCAGCCACTAAGGATTTTCTCCTAAGCAGCCACCTAGACTCACATCCTGTCTGGGGACGTGGTTTCAATACTGGGCTGCCAAGTGGGTCATTCCTGAAACAAGACTTGGACATGTTTTGGCGGAGGGGGACAAGATGGTCTGCACTTTCCCGTCTGCTGGAATCCCTCATTCCTTCCCCGTCCCCACTGCCCCACCAACCCCCTTGACTCCTTCTCCTGAGGCCTGTGGCTTCTGTAGTTAGGGCTCCAGGGTGAGAAACCTCCCAGGAAAGGAAGTTTATTTAGAAAAAGCCTCCAAATTGCAGGAGTTTTGTTTTGTTTTATCTTTGTTTTAAGATGGGAACATCTAAAGTCTGAATGCTCAAAGACCTTGGTGCTTTTGCAGTGTTTGTTGGGGGTGAACTTGCCTCTCCGGATGTAGTTTCCATAGAGTAGAAGTCCCAGTTAGACCCTCTGAGCTGTCCTGTGTTATCACTCAACTTATTCCCAGACCTTCCCACTTCCCTGCCTCTCAGCCTTTGGGATATGTGTCAACATTCACCTCTTAGTTTCTAGTGCTTTCATATGTACATCTGGACCTGGATCTGGAGGGCAGGGGGTGGTTTAAAGAAGGTCCAAGAGGTTAATTGGCCTACATAATACAAAATGGAGGCCAATGCACTATTATTGTTATAGTTACTATTATTATTTTTCACTTAGCAACTCTTACTGAACCCCTGCTGGGGGCCAGATGGTGTCAGAAAGCAGGTGTGGTGGGCACAGAGAAGCAGACAGAGAATGAGACTCACTTGGAGGGGACAGAAGAAAGAGACCAGGAGACCTTTGAGGCTAAGTGGGATTTTGTGGCTGGAGGATGAAGAGGGAGTTTGGGGTGACTGGCCGGATGAATGTCTTACAATGCAATTCCCCTTATCTTTTCAGGAGAATTTTGCGATTCCTTACATTGCTTTTTGGTTTTTTGGAATGTTAGACTGTTTGTCTAACATTCCAAAAACATTGTCGTTATAGATGGTCACAGGGCACCTCCTTTCATTAAGGATGCAGTATAATAGGTCAAGTGACTTGCTTGGAAAGGTCTCCAGTGTTTTCCCTGACACCATCTCACTTCTCCAGGACTCTGGACTTGGGGTAATGTCTTCTTCTTTTTTTTAAAAAAGATTTTATTTATTTGACAGAGAGACAGAGTGAGTGCACAAGTGGGGGGAGGAGCAGAGGGAGAGGCAGAATCCCTGCTGAGCAAGGGTCCTGATATGGAGTTTGATTCTAGGACTCTGGGACCTAGACCTGAGCTGAAGGCAGAAGCTTAACCAACTGAGCCACCCAGGTGCCCTGGGGCAATGACTTCTGAACAAGGAAGGTTTGAGTGTCCAGGGAGGGAAGGCTTTAGCAGGAAGGATGAGTTAGACTCTGTGCCTTTCTTCACCTTAATCCCCATTAATTTTCCTGTCTCCAATTTCACCAATTCACCCTCTTGTTCTAAAGCTCTCTCTCCTCCTTCCTCATCACATTCATATTCTTCCCTATTCCTCTTCCTTCCCTTTTCCCCTCTCTCCTCTGACTGCTTAACTTTTCCCTTTTCCATGTTTCGTGCCCTCCTCCCCCAGCTAGTCTCCCCCACCTCATTCTCCTTGTATATCTTCTTCCCTCCTCTTCATTTTCACATTTCCCATGTTTTCCATGTTTCTTCTCAGCCCAGTAGCCCACGTGGGCAAGGCCTTTGCTCACTGGTGGTACCATGGCTCAAGTGGTTAAAAAACAAAAAATGAGTTAGTCATTAAGTAAGCATCTGCCATAACAAAATCCTCCCAATGAAGTCTAGAGGTTCAGACACTTAATCACCTCTGTGTATGCCAAATCGCATTCTCCCCATGACGCTGTTACCAGAAAACATGATTGATGGGTGAGGAAGTCGATATGAAGTAGAACGGAGTCTCCGTTTTATAAAACAAACATTTTGGAACTCTCAACTCACTTAGGAAATGGCAAATCCTACCCCAGGCCTTGCCTGAGTAATTGGGCAGGTGCTCCTGAAAAAGCTGTAATTCTGGAAGAACCAGCAGATGGAGAGGGAGGATGTCAGAAATGTAGGAGCAATGAAGGCATGGAGTGTGGCAAGCCTGACCACATGGCTACTGGGATTTTAGACCCACACGGGGCCCCGAGGTGGGAAGGGGGAGACCCTCCCCCCACAAAACTCATATTTGCTGCTCTGCCTGCAAAGCTTCAAGTCAAAAGCAAGGATCTGGGATTAGACTATCTCTGGGATCCCTTTCAATGTCCTGTAATTGTTATGATTAATCTACAGGGCCAGTTCCTACCTAAAATAATTAATGGGAAGGTGATCTTCTACTATCTGCCCAGTACACCAGCATCCTTGCTTTTAGGAAGCTTGTCTAGTTTGGTGGGGAATTGGGGAGTGGGAATCAGGTGGGAGCCTTGAAAGCTTAAGAAAAAATGAGTTTCAGCTAGGAGAAAGGAAGGAAGGAAAGAAGGAAAGAAGAGAGAGGGAGGGAGGGAGGAAGGAAGGTATGAAGGAAAGAAGAGGGAGGGAGAGAGGAAAGAAGGAAGAAATAAAGAGGAAGGGAAAGGAAGGGAAGGGAAAGGAAGAAAGAAAGGAAAGAAAGGAAGAAAGAAAAGAAAGGAAGGAAGGGAGGGAGAAAGAAAGAAAAAAGAAAGGAAAGGGGAAAGGAAAGGAAGGGAGAAAAAGAAAAGAAAGGAAAGGAGGAAAGGAAAAGAAGGAAGGAAGGGAAAAGGAAAGAAAGCAAGTGAGCAGAGGCAACAAGTTATTTTCAACTGAATGAATTAGAGCACGAGTAGTTGCTCCCCAGTAAAGATGAGGCATGACACAGGAGAGACTCCCTTTGACTGGTTGGGGAGGAGGCTGAGAGCCTTCCAGGGTGATGGAGTTGCCAGGAATAAAAAGCAAAAAGAAAAATGATGCCCAAGAGCTTCAGGAACTTGGTGGAATTTTGCTGAATATCCCCACAAGTTCTAGGAGCTGAAAGTAGGTATGCCCAGAAACCTCCCTTGCAAATCTTGAGACAGGTGGCCGTAATCACAGCTCTGAGCTGCACTGTAGCAGTGCCCTATCAGTGAGGTGAGAGCTTCTCTAGTCCAGTGTCCTGTTAAGGTAAGTGGCCCACAGTAACTCGAGAAATTCCACCACAGTTGCTTTAGGTCTCTTGAAAGAACCAAGAAAAGATGGACACTAGGCAAAGCCAGTAAGTTATATTCGTGGCTTAGGTAAGCAGCGGTCCAGAGGCAATGTCATGATTTTGTTTATTTAAAGTTTTCAGTTATTTAATAAATAACTTTAGTTTTTCGAGGGATTAGATAATAAGGTGAGAAGGTGACTTTAAACAGCCATATAAAATGAAATAGGCAGGCTCTGGAGGGAAGAGCCAGCTCTGACTTTAGCTGTGAGATCTTGAAGAACTTACTTAATCTCTCTAAGTACGAATTTTCTATAGGATTTACCCAAGGGAGTCTTTATGAAATTGCAGGAGATAAAATGTGTTAAGCATTTAGAACAAGGCCAATTTCACAGTCTATTAGTTTCCTTCTGCTGCTGTAACAAATGACCACAAACTCAGTGGCTTAAAACCACACAAATGTATTATCTTAGGATTCAGTAGAGTGAAAGTGTGATCCTGGGTTAGGATTAAGCTGTGGGCGGGGCTGCCTGCCTGTCTGTCAGTGTGAGGCCAGAATGAGCTCCCTTTTTTCTCCTCATCTTCTAGAGGCTGCCCATATCCCTTGCCTCTTGCCCCCATCCTCCATCTCCAGGGCAGCCATGTGGCCTCTCTCTGACCATGCTTTCATGGTTGTGTCTCCCTCTGACCACGGTTGGGAGAGAACATATGATTTTAAAGACTTACGTGATCCGATTGGGCCCATGTGGACAATCCAGAATACTCCCTCATTTCAAGGTGCTCGATCCCATCTGCAAACTCCCTTTGCCATTAGAGAAACATATTCACAGTTGCAGGGATTAGGAAGCAGATATCTTTGGGGTTCCCTTACTCCACCAACTGTACATAGTATACGTGTAGAATCCAGTTATTAGTGTTATGAAGTAACCTCCAGAAACACACACACACACACACACACACACTCAAAACAGATAAAGTCTTTTGCAGGGCTACAAAAGAATTTGAAGAGGCAGTTTTGCTGAAGGAAGGGCTGGGAATATGCATTTTACAGCATCTAAATTAGAAAAAAAAATGAGTACCGAGTTTGATGACAAAACTGTCTTGCCTATGAATATACTTTCTCAGTTTAATTCAATAGTAACTAACATTTATGAAGTCTCCACATGCTGAACATGATTTTTTTATTTTAATTTTTTATTTTATTTTATTTTTTTGCCAAACATGATTTTAAGAGACTTTTCTTTCATAAACACGATCTTATTTAAAACTCACAGCAACCTGTGACGTAAACGACATGATCTACTTGGGGACAATGACAGAATAAGCTCAAAGAAATGAAATAACATCCCCAAGGTCCTCCACAGAGGAGGTGACATAGCTGGGATCTTTCTGGGCAATGAGTTTCATCTTCAAACTCCAGTTCAGTCTAGGGGCAAAAAGAATGCTTTTTTTTGAGTCAACTGGACAATCTCTGTGGAAGGACATAGACTTATAGAACTGTTTTTTTCTCCAGAAAGCCAATGTGGGGATGCATTATGAGCAGCCTCACAAAAGTACATCTTAGTCATTGTTTGGGGATAAGAGAAGAGGCATTGGCCCAAAATTCGGTGACCTTCAATATGGGTAAAGCAATTCAATGTTTACCAGCACAACCCCCATCCCTGATGTGTATCTAACCCCTGCAAAATAACTGGGTCCCATCAGAGGCCGGGGTAGCTCTATCCCCAAGAAGCACGGCCACCTGAGTCAGCCTTGGGTTTTCATTCCAACCATGCTCTGTGAGCAGAAGGCAGACTTGTCTGTGACTTACTTGCTGCTTTTCCACAAGACCATATACAATTTCACACTTACGATGAATGCCTTTGGACTAGGATTTCATGAAACCATTTAGTATATCAGAGTCTATTAACCAGCCTGAAATCATGACCCTCGTTCAGCAGTTATAGACTGTGGCAGCATTTAATCCATACCAGTTGATTTGTATAACATTTATGATCTGAACCAGATCCCTTAATGTCTAAACTCATAGCTAGTGGCTTGAAATACGAGCAGCTAGAAAGTACAACGGGCAGAGCCCCATGTGATGCTGGTAGAAGAGAGTTGGTGTTAATAAATTTCCTAAAGCCCAAATTCATGGGGATGCAGAAGTACGTAGCGAGTGGGTATCTCGGTCACAACTGCTCTGTAGATAGAAGATGCTGGGTCACCAGTGTCCGTGACTTCTTCCTATATCCTACCGGAATCCAGATTTTCTTCAGTCCCTACACCCACCCAGTATCTCAAGAGAAGCTGACTTGGCCAACGATTGGTTCCAGATCCCATTAAGTCTTGCCTCTCTCCCTGTGACTGTTTTGTTCCCGTGACAGGCTCATGAGCTGTACTGACCCCATCAGAATGAAGGCTAGGGTTAAGTCTTTAATTAAGGGAGAGATTTTTCTCTCTTTCTTATAGATCCTGAACAGGAAAGCCTGCTACCCCAGTGCTAATGGCAGTCATATTATGCCCTTGCCCGGATCCACTTGCTATCACATGTGTATGAGGAAAGGGCGGATGTTTTACCCCATTGGCAAGCTGAAAAATGAGATTCCCACAGCTTCAGAGATGCTGAAAGATGACACGAGATCTCTCTTCAGAGACGGAAGACTCTATTAGGGCACAGCAAACAGCCTGAGCACGAACATAATTGTATCTGGTCCCCAATCCAGATTCCTCCCGGGCTGCATAGAAAAGGGTGGAGGTGTACATGTTTACACCAGGAATTCTGAGCTTAGGAAACCAGTATCTTTTATAATGGACGGTTAGCATGCCTGCCTGCCCTCTGCCCCAGAGGGAGATACTATCTCTCTTCCAAAGCTATTCACTAGACATACTTTTTTTTTTTTTAAATAAACGTAGTCTAGAGGTGCCTGGGTGGCTCAGCGGGTTAAAGCCTCTGCCTTCGGCTCAGGTCATGATCTCAGGGTCCTGGGATCGAGCCCCACATCAGGCTCTCTGCTCAGCAGGGAGCCTGCTTCCCCCTCTCTCTCTGCCTGCCTCTCTGCCTACTTGTGCTCTCTTTCTTTCTGTCAAATAAATAAAATCTTTTAATAATAAACAAACAAACAAACAAACAAATAAATAAATAAATGTAGTCCAGAACAAAGACAATGAGCACCTGTGCTTGCAAAATGGGAAGAAATGACAATGACCCAGTTGATTCACTCCCAGCTCAAAGCTGGCACACAGAAGAAGGCAATGCCCGGAAAACAGCGAAAGAACAGAGCAAGAGCCCTAAATGTGCTTGGATGGTGGCTCACTTTACCTCCGGACTGTCTATGAACTGAGATAACAAACTTCCTCTCTGTTTAAGGTCCTTTGAGAAAAGATTTCTTTGACTCACAGCCAAAGAATAGTAACTGATAAAGCAACCAGTGGTCTGAATTCCATAGGGAACTCCAGGATTCTCAACTCTTTCAAAAGAACTGATCTCAGCCACGCAGTAGAGTGTTTTATTAAGTTGTGTCTACCTTTGAGAGGGAAAACTGTCTCTGATCTCTACCTGGATTATTCGATACCTCGATCAACAATAGTGTGATTAAATCCAAAGGGTGATTTTCTCAGAAGGTGAAGGTTGAGGGCACTGCTATGATTTCTCAACTTACAACCCTATAACCCAATCATACAAGACATTATACAACGGTCAGGGTATCAGGCTCCCTCTGAAAAGGACACTCAGCACAAGAGATTGGGTCTTTCCACTGCTCATGGCTGTCACGCATTTGAAGAGCTTATTAAGCAGTTCATATCGTACTTCTGCCTAGAAGATTCTTTCTCCCTTTCTAGGCATGAGCCTGGATATTTAAGAACATTAGATCATGAGTATGTCCCTGAAGCAGCCTCTGTGGAGTTCAACAGAGCAGGAAGTTCTCCCTGGTGCCGCAGATGGATGGTTATCTTGGAACTGGCCTGTCACAGTAGGAACAAGAGACCCCTTGGGTGGTACCTGGCCTTGCATTCCTGAAGATTCTCAAATGTATACCCACAATCACAGAGATACACGCTTAGAGAAGGGAAGGAAAAAGCCAGTCCGCTTACACCTGTATACTCATGCCCTGTCACCCTGCCATACTGCCTATAAAGCCTTGAAAATGAGTATTTTTAATATTCTGTAATTATCTTCTCAGCAGCACAGTCGGACAGGATGGGGTGGATGGATGGATGGTGTGTGTGTGTGTGTGTGTGTGTGTGCTAAAGGCCCTAATTTGTTAGTGCAAACATGAAAAACAAAATGATAAAATCTATTTCAGAATGTATACTTTTTAAAATACAGTGGGTGCCCCCAAAATCAGCAGGGGACTGGCCTCTCCAGTGGAGAGGCCCTGCCTTGTAATGACTATGTAAAAACACTTTGTAAACTATAAAACCTCCTACATGTGTTACCTATTATTTAGCTCATCTATTATTCAGGCTGCCAGAGGGGCATGGGGGCGAACACTCCGGGGCGGGGCCAGAGTGCCCCCTGAGAGCAAGGTCAGCATTGGATGGGAATCCCGCACAGAGCCTCGCATGTGACCCTGAACCTCAGAGGGCTCTTGCAGGCATACCGCACTTCTCTCCCACGACCAGGGAACCTGTTTCACGGGAGACTCAAGGTTCAAGTACTTCTCTGGGGGAAGCGGGGCCTGGCTCAGGAGGGGCATTGTTCCAGAAGAGGCATTTATTCCTCACAAAGTGCCAAGGTGAATCGGGGGCACCTCATTATCTTCCCTCTGCTTTTCATGCCCATAATATGCTACATTCTTCAAATGGTCTTAATATTGCACAGCAGCTGCGGGAGAAGGTGTAGGAGGAATGTCTCCCCCCTCCTCCCCCGCCCCCACAGCAAATAAGACGTGCTGGCATAAAAGCTCTGTTTAAGGGCATTCTTCCTACACCAGGTAATTTTTAAAATCAGTTTCGAAGTGTCGACGTGGCTAAGTCAGACCGCTCTGACTTCATGTGCTGCAGTGTTGTGGGTATGTGAACAAAGATGTGTCTCGAGGAATCTGTCTCTGCTTTTCTCTTCTAACCTGAAATCCCCTGTCCTCTGGCAGCCTTTTCCAGACAGGACGTTCTGCTCGGGCGTTGTATGGCCTTCTAAAATAGTAGGTGAACGTGAAACGGGGATGGGATCCACCTCTGCCGTGGAGTTGCTCTCAATACAGGTGCCGTCACCTCAGAGCGATTATTTTATTTAGGAAAAAAAAAAATGCTTTGTTGTGTGAAGCTCCTTTGTCATCTACGGAGGGAGGTAGAGGAAGGACCTCCGGGGCTCATCACAAATTAAATAGTAGTCAGGTTTTAGCAGGATAGTTTGAATTAGGTTTGGAAAGGGGGGAGAAAAAGTATCTGAACACAGGTATTATGTCGGACCTCACCCTAGTAAAGACTGTAAGGGTGTGGCTCTGGGGAGGGTTTGCCTGGAAGGAATGTGATACTGAGCTGAAATTAACAGGACAGGCAATGAGCATAATTTCCAAGTTTGCAGGGGGCAGAATAGAAAAAAGAGTGGTATGAGAACCTCATCAAGCTCTGGTTCTGCCCACACCAGGCTCTGTGAGCCTCGGCCAGCCACTTAACCTCTCTGAACCTTGGTATTCCATCTAAGTGTTGTCCCCTTTCGGGGATTATTAGAAGAGAAAGAAATAAAATAAATACACATCACTTACAAGGAGATACAATCCATACATGTTAGCTCTCATTTGCTTTTTATAATGCATGGGTGAACCAGGAGATGGGGAGGTCTAATAAGTTCCAGTCGGCCTTAGAGAGGTGAAAAATTATTCGGCTTGTGTCTGCAGAGAGCCCTCTACAAGGGCATTATTTCCCATAGATACCAAAGGTCGCATTGTTTAACTTCCACCTCCTTCCAAGAAGGAATATGTATGAAGTTGGGTACTGGGGCCCGTGAAAATCCAATTTGTAGATACAAACATGAGCTTGGGGTGAACTGACACTTTTAAAACCCCAAGCTTTCTTCCTTCTGATTCCTGCTAACAGATGTCCTTGTGTTAATTTAAAACTAACCAAGTGGCAAGAGGAATCTGGAAGCTCTAGAGAACTGGGCACTCTGACCAGTGTCCCAGCACTGGGAATGGAGCGATCCCGGAGTGGCTGCCTGGCACATCTGTGCTGCCCCTAGGACAGTGAAGATGTGTCCTCCTGCCTGGCTGGTTTGAGCTGCTCTGCAGCACAGCTAAAATCCCACTGGCCAAGGCCAAGTTCGGACATAGTGAAGTCAAAAACCATTAGGACTGGCACTTCCCACTCTTAATGGCTTCCAAATTGGGATCTGAAAGAAGGTCCTTGAACAAAACTCTATTTTAAAAGGTCGGCATCTACATTAAAGTAGTTACAAGGCTGTTCTGGAATCGTGGTACGTATGGAATCAAAGACAAAAATGTAAGAATGCTTTATAAGAATAGTAGAACATTTCCACATTATTATTAGTAGTAGTAAAGCCCTTGTATGATGAAACATTGGTAATATCATTATTATTAATAATAAAACACTTGTATAATAAAACATTTATAATATTATTAATAATAAAACTCTTGTATTATTATTAATAAAACATTTTACAGGTTATACAATTCCTTCACTTATTATTTCATTTAACCCATAGCACTGCCCCCAAAATTAAATAATTATTGCCACTTGTAAGGGGACAGAAGCTCAGAAATTATGTGGTAGGGCCAGGTCACACAGCAAATGGTGAAGAAGAAATTCAAAGACAGGTCTCTAGGTCTCCAATGCCAACCTCTCTTCACCATACCGTAGATAAAAATTTCACAGGAGAACAACGCTTAGACTGTGCATGTGCTTCATGGAAACATTTTTAGGTATTTTAATTTTAGAATGAGTTATGTGGTACAGGAGAGTTATAAAAAAAAATGATCAATAAAGGCAAAAATTCCAAAAAGCTTTCTCAGAGCCGGTATTACGAGAAAACCTAAACCTGTTAGGAAATTGGGTATGATATGGAATGTGGATATTAAAATGCCATAAACTTCATTTAAAACTCTAAATATGTAACTGGAGTTTTTACTAAGTTCATAAAGATTAATATTGGATACAGCATCTTTTGTAAGTCCTTGTGGTTGATGTGTCAATTACCTGGTTACTTAGTAACCAAGTAATCCAGTAACCAAGGAGTCAAGTCATAGATTAAATAGTCCCCAACCAGGCAATAAAAAGGTCCCTGAGTACAAATTTGCAGAATTATGGTTTATTGTGTTAATAATCTCCCCATGTCTGTGGCTAGCCTTCCGAGGATGGCGAATGTGTGCTATTCTAGAATTCAGCCATACT
Organism: Procyon lotor; assembly: GCA_028646535.1. Classification (NCBI taxonomy): domain Eukaryota; kingdom Metazoa; phylum Chordata; class Mammalia; order Carnivora; family Procyonidae; genus Procyon; species Procyon lotor. The sequence goes on from CM053620.1 coordinate 25,901,815, forward strand.
TCTTGCTATTTTGTTATAGTACCTGCTTTTAAAAGAGGAAATTAAGCCACAGAGCACGGTCTGGCTTAAACTCACTGAAGGAAATGAGAATGGTTGAACTCACACCAAGCTGGATTTGGGGATTCTGGGGAAATCCAGTGTTGGGGTGTCAATTTGCACAGGCGCTGGTGGTTTGGGATTCAGTACCTTCACTTCTCTACGAAGGTTTTAGGAATGGACTCACCAGTTGACTCTTGAAGAGGTCTTTCACATTACTGACAGTGCTCTGCAGTGATTCAAAGGCTTATTCAAAATTTATTGGGCCCTACTATGTGCCAGGCGCCATGCTAGGCATGGGCAAAACAATTTTAAGCAAAATATATCTCACTGATGCCCTCAAAGAGTTCACCCTATAGGGAGGAGAGAAACATTAATCAAATAATCACATGCATACGTATGTAACTATGAGTATCTTACTCTGGTTACTATTCTGAGGATGCTAGAGGAGTGTCCAACTCCCAGGTTGAATCCCGTGTGCAACTGGAGCGGGATAGTTCTGGGTAGATTTCCTTACCAAACTACAGGCCATTTGAACAGAACTGGAAATCTGATAAGTAAGGAGAAACTGACCGGGGCTATAAAAATTGGGAAAGCAAATAAGGAGGGGATTCCAGGGAGAGGAAGAGGCACGTGCAAAGGCTCTGGGATGGGAGAAAGCTTGGAATTTTCTTTTCTTTTTAAGATTTTATTTATTCATTTGAGAGAGAGAGAGAGCCCACAAGCAGGGGGAGTGCCAGAAGGAGAGAGAGAGAAGCAGACTCCCTGCTGAGCAAGGAGCTAGATGCGGGACTGGATCCTAGGACTCTGAGATCATGACCTGAGCCAAAGGCAGTCACTTAAGTGAATGAGCCCCCCAGGCACCCCGGAAGTATAGAATTCTCAAGCAGTTGAAAGAAAGCTAGTGTGGCCGAGTGCCACCAAGTCTGGCAGGAAGGCATGGGAGTCACTGTGCTTCAAACCAACGTGTGCGTTTTGTGAGCAACAGAGAATTGGGAGATCAGTGTTGTTTATTGTAGGAAGGCTGACTTCCCATGTAGAAACAAACTCATGCCTCTTCTTTTGCACTGGTACTGTGCAAATCATCTATCTTTACAATTCCATCCTGCCCACTGCTTCAGTGTTCCTGAAGTCTCTCACCTTATGAAGAGTGAATGGCTTATGGGAGGAGTGACAAGTATCAACATTTCCATAGAAACATTAAATAAATCCCAGGGGCGCCTGGGTGGCTCAGTCGGTTAAATGTCTGCCTTTACCTCAGGTCATGATCCCAGAGTCTTGGAATCAAGCCCCATGTCCAGCTCCACTCAGCAGGAGTGGAGCTCTCCCTCTCCCTCTGCCCTTCCCCCTGCTTGTGCTCCTTCTCTCTCTCTCTCTCTCTCTCTCTCTCTCTCAAATAAATAAAATCTTAACAAAAAATAAATCCCAGATATTTTGTTGGCTAATAAGAGAAGGTGCCCTCCTTGTAAAACCAGACTTCCTTTCTTGTCGGGATTCGTACCTACCGTGGGTGACTTCATCTCGGTGCAGAATCTTCGACAGTTTTAATTGATTTGCATAGTGACTGTTTTCCAACCTGCAATGAGTTTCTGTTGGTTTGAGTTGCTGGAGCATAGGTTTTAGCAGCAAGACCCTGCCACAGACCTTATGGCAGATACAGAAAAGTGAGGCCACTGTCTTTGTGCTGAAAAGGTTGACTTCTCAGTTTTGGTGACAACCTGACATCCCCAAATCATAGATCGAATGAAGAAGATACCGACTGAATGCAGACCTCACCTGAGGAGCAACCAGGGAATCTCAAAGAAATTTCTTTTCTCAATCCACTTTTAAGTTCACGAATCATGGTTTGGTTATCCCTTTGATGGCTTATTTTAGCAACAGGATAAGGCGTGGACGGGCGATTCTGGCACCTGGAGTGAAAACACCTTGCACAGAACATCCTTTTGTCTTCCCATAATTTGTCAGGAATTCTGTTTCAAAGTCCGCTTGCAAGATGTGGGGAGAGCTGGCAGCTGTCTTTTACGGCATCGGGCAGGCAGATGTGTTTGGTTCATGGAGGGGCTCCTGTGATGTGCACGGTACTGTGGGTAATGCAGAAAGGAACCCCAAGCATCCTGGCCTTCCAGGTGATGGCCGTTGTTTGATTTGGACACAAGGCGGACAGACACGTGGTAACAGGATTTCAAGTCACATCGAGGGAGAATCCAGAAATGAGTGCGTCTCATGGGAACAGTCGAGGGCAGACTCTGTGGTAGAAGGCACTGGGAGCAGAGCTTGCACGTGGTGCTAGCAGAGAGGAAAGGAAGGCATCCCTGAGGGTAGAGATAGGATGAGCAAACACAGGGAGGAAACCAATGGGCATGGGCCATCGAGAGGGAAAGGAGCATGCTTTGGTGGAATAGACACTCGTAGGAACACTGTCAGCTCCTCCATTACCTGCCATGGCTGCTCCTTTTCTTAGACCAAGGAACGGTAACACACACACACACACACACACACACACACACACACACACTTTCATTTCAGCTCGGTGCAGACTAGCTGATCCCTAAGTAGGATGGTAACATTTAAGCCCCAGGACATTTGGCCCTTCCTTTACCCTTGCTGTTAAGACCCAGGTGAGCTTTGGAAAGTCATTTTCATCTCTGAGCCGGGGAATTGGGCATATGGATAGCATCTCTTCCTGCTTAGAATGTTCTGATTCTTGAAAAGAGAAGGAGACAATAAAAGAATCATATTTGTTTTCCAGTGGAATGAGGATGAGAAAAGGTAAGTCTTTGGGGTCCTACCTAGAAAAACATAAGAGAAGTAAGAAGTTCAGGGAAGAATAAATAAATAAATAAATAAATAAGCACAAATAAATATATACTATATATTTTATATATTCAATTATATATTATATAGAATTTTTATATATAATATACTACTTATATATATTATTTATATATTAATATAAGCATATTAATATATTATATAATAGTTATATTTTATATACTGTAATATAATTTTTATATGAAATTATGACTGTATTATTGTGATATGTATAATATTATAAATATATATATATGTATATATTCATAATTAAGAAGAGATCTGGGCTAGAGCCAGAGCATATCCTAGGAGAGGGTGACAATTTCTTGAGGCACTGTGGTATGGGTAGAGGCTTTTAGACATACTTGTTTCCAGTTCTGTCTCTGATATGTAGTAGCTGAATGGCTCTTAGGTGACTTAACTTGGCTGAGCCACGGTCTCTTCATCCATAAAATGGGGATGATAATCATTTCCACTGTATTCAATTAACCAATGTTAAGCACCTACCAACTAACCAGGGTGGGGCCCAAAATAAGCATTGGTGATAAAATATTTATGTTATAAATAGTTATTTAGTAACACGGATCTAGCCTCTGATCTCACTGAGCCTATGGTCTGATGGGAATTAAAGACAGGTGGGCATGAATTATGATAAAGTGAATTGTTGGGATCAAAAAGTATTTCAGTGGGAAACTCATGAACAGTTTTGGGAAAACCGAAGGAAGGATCTACCCTAGCCTGAGGTCAGGGACATCTTCCTGAGGGGAGAGACAGCTGAGGAATGGGGGCGTTGAGGGGAAACAGTGGAGATGGGAAAAGTTCTGGGTAGAGGAAGTAGATTCCCTTAAGAAAAAAAATACAAGATTCTATCTGTAAAGTGCTTAGCAAGTTGCCTAATATATAAAGAGACGCAATAAACAATAGCTACCAAGGATGCTGTTACTTTCATGGTTTGGAGGCAATTAATTTCACCCTGACGACAGCTTTTTACAACCAGTCGGAACCCGTGGTGCACATCGTGGGCTTCCTTCCTGTGGTGTTAAGCAAAGGAGGGCGGCTTCCAGTATGTGTGTTGGTAGCACACACCCCAGCAGAAGTTTGCCTGAATCGGCCAGAAAGAATGCATAAGGCTCTGTGCCCCGGCTTCACAGTCATGTGGGTGATCTCAGGTCTCGTTGCCACAGCGCTCACAGAGTTAGGAGAAAGCTCCCTATTTAACTAGAATACATAAAAATTCAAATCCTGCTCTCATAAATGTGAGTAAACAGTTTAATGACTTGCTTTAACTAGAAAGTAATCAAATATAAATGCAGGTATGCTACTCATTTGCATCTTTTTCCATGGGGGTGGATAAAAATAAAAATTCCGTAGGCATGATACTGGCTAAATGAACTTGTCATCAGGATTTTATATATATACATATATAAAATATAAAGCTGTGGTGATTTTCCATGCTGTACTCATTGGCCCTCATGTTCAGCAAGGCAGAGAACGTGTGTCATAGATTTCCTTGTCACAGGACCTGCCTCTGTCTCTACCACCAGCTAGGGCCTGGTGGGAATGATTGAACTTGTCCAAACCTGGTTCCTCATCTCTTGAAAGGGGATGGATACTATTATCTGACTGGTGCCATTTTTTTTTTTAAGATTTTATTTATTTATTTGACAGAGACGAGAGAGATCACAAGTAGTCAGAGAGGCAGGCAGAGAGAGAGAGGGGAAGCAGGCTCCCTGCTGAGCAGAGAGCCCGATGCAGGGCTCGATCCCAGGACCTTGAGATCATGACCTGAGTGAAGGCAGAGGCTTTAACCCACTGTGCCACCCAGGTGCCCTGGCTGGTGCCATTTTAAACACTTAATTATTCAGAGTTGAGCGCTCTCGTGTAATCATGAGTCTTGTTAGTACTGTGCCTAGCAAACAGTAGGAGCTGACTAAGTGTTGGTTCCTTTTCCCTCACTAGGGGTTACCTCCCTAGTTCCATTGTCCTTCACAAACATGAATTGGCTCGGCCCACCATGATTATAATCCGAAGTGACATGCACATATCCACTGAAGAATATGTATGCTAATGTGTATATTAGTGTATAAATTCATCAGTATGCTTATTAACACATATATTGTGTAAGGGTGTACATATTAATACATATATTCATCTAAAATATGTATATTCATGCATATATTAATCTAAGAATATGTATATTAACATCTATGTAGTACTTATACAGATTCTTAGATGGAAAATTACATTTTTTACATACATGAGGCCTTCCATTTTCCAAACATAAGTTGAAAACGATGGCCTGGGTGGTGTCAGAGCTTCCAGGAGTTCTGAGATCCTCGGTTCAAGCATCAGCCACCCTGCCCATGTGGGGCCATCAGTAACATTAAGGGGGAGAGGGCCACCTTTTGTTTGGAAGGCATCTTGCAGGACAAGGCATTTCAGAAGCTACTTGCTTGGACCACATGGAGCCTTATTTCGATGCAAGCTGAATTTAGAAGCCAGCAACATTTAATACTCTGAACTTGTCTTTCACTTGAGGGTTCTGCACACCGTCAGCTCTCCACCCTCCTGATGGTTCCAAGGTGACATTTCATATATGCCATCACCTTCCAAAACCACGGTCCTCATAAAGGTCAGTGGTTGTTGTCATTGGATGTCCTTCTGAGTTATTTCTTCAGCTAGACTTCTTACCCAGACTACTGTTCTAACTTCTTAACCCTTTTCTTCTTTCTTTCTTTCCTCTTCTCTTCCTTTCCCTTCCCTTCCCTTCCCTTCCCTTCCCTTCCCTTCCCTTCCCTTCCCTTCCCTTCCCTTTCCTTTCCTTCCTTCCTCCCTTCCTTTCTTTCCTTTCTTTTTTCCTAGGTAACTTCATAGATTATTAGAGATTGTTATTCAATGATAATTATTATTATAGATGTTATTCATAAATATTACTGATAGATAGCCTTCATAAATAGTTCGCAGATTATCACATCTATTACTAAGATGGCAGTTCTCTCTGAGTTGATCTATAAATTTAACACAAGCCAAATCAAATTCCAGTAGGATCTTTTTAAACTAGAAATTGGCAGTCAAGCTGATCCTAAAATTTATATGAAAATACAAAGAACCTAGAATAACTAAAGACAATTTGGAGGACTTACCCTATCTGATTTTAAGACTTTCTTTAAATCTACCCCAATCAAGATAGTTTGATATTAACAAATATATAGACATAGAGATCAATAAAACAGCATAGAAATTTCATAAATAAACCCACACATATATGACCAGTCCATTTACATCAAAAATTCCAGGGCAATTCAATGGAAAAGGGAGAAAGTCTTTTCAATGAATAATGCCAGATCTACTGAATATCCATTGGAGGGGGGGGAGAACATCACCTTTACATACCATACATAAAAATTAACTCATAGTGGATTGTAGACTTAAATGCAAAATCTAAAACTGTAAAGCTTCCAGGAGACCTTGGGGATAGACATGAATTTCCTAGAACACAGAAAGCACAAACCAAAAAGAAGTTAATATAGACTTCCTTAACAATGGACTTGATTAACAATTACAAACTTTTGCTATTCAGAAGGCATTGTTAAGAGAAGACAAGCCACGACCTGGAGAAGATATTTGTAACACATATATTGGACAACAGACTTATATCCAGAATTATAAAGAACTCATCCAACTAATGATAAGAAGAGAAACAACCCATCTTTTTAGCAATGGGTAAAACCTCAGGCAGACACTTTATAAAATAAAATAGAATAATGGCCTGTAAGCACATAAAAAGATGCTTAGCATCATTAGTTTTTAAGGAGTTTCAAGTTAAAACCACAGTAAGATCCCACTACACACCCACGGAGGCATACTTGCACCCAAGGATTTACCCAGAAGTGTTCACTGCAATTTATTAGTAATAGAAACTGGAATCAACCCAGATGTTTGCGAACAGGTGAACAGATAACGTAATACCATTCAGCAATGATCATAATAATAATAACTATTGATTCATGTAGTATAGGTGAATCTTCAAAACTCTAGAAGATGCAATATTCTAGATGATTCTATATGATGATTCATGCATTCTGTATGGTGGAAAAGCAGATCAGTGATTGCCTGGAGGCAGGGGTGGGAGGAGAGATGGATTACGAAGGAGCTTGAGGAAAGTTTACCTGAGGGGTAAGTAAATATTCATTTTCTTGGTTATGGTGATGGTTTCGTGGGTGTCTTCATAAATTGATACTTGGCAAATTGTACATTTTAAATAGTGCAACTTGTTAGACATCAATTTTGTCTCCAATGAAGTTGTAAAGCAAGTAACCAAAGATACCATTCATGCACTCTTGCTCTCTCTAGAACTAAAATCTACCTTGCAAGTAAGTAGGCATTCAAGGCAAGGGTATCGCCCTGGGCTGCTCTTGGCCCCCCCACGAGCTACCCAGGTGGTGCTCAGAAGAGTTTTAAATCCGTACAGTGTGGTGGTAAGAATGTGGGCTTGCGGTAGGCTGCCTGCCTCAGCCTCTTACCAGCTTCATAACCAATAGCAGCCACTCAACTCTGTGACTCAGTTTCATCATCTGTAATATGGGTTTGGTATCAGTCCTTACCCCCAGGCTGCTATAAGGCAGAAACAGTGGAGGACAACCCTAAAATATATTTAGGAGGGGCCGCCTCTCCTCTCCATGGTGCCCATGCCCTAAATGACTCCTGCCCCAGTTGGGGAGACTTAATTAGAGAATTCTTAGCAGACCCAAATTTACATTCCTCCAGTACATGTGAATTTCCTAGTCATTTCAGGGGCAGGGACCAACAACCAGGCAATGACTGTAGGGACTCGTCTTTGTACACAAGGCAGGAGTAACCCGGAAGCATTTGTGTTCACGGTCTTCCCAGTTAAGATTTTTACCCCCATATCGTTGTCTCAGTAGCCAGCTTTCCAAAGCTGACCTCGTGCTGTCACCAACCAGCGGCAGAGTCTCAGAAAAGCTATAGCACATCCCTGTGGTTCTGTTGTGTCCAATACAAAACAGGAGTAAAATATCCCTTATGCCATCATCTTTCTGCCTTCAAACTCAGTTGCAATTTTACCTCACCTTCATTGATCCCTTTTCTCAGGTGGCCTTACCGGGACACAGTGTTTCGCACTGGGAAGCTGCGAGCTCTCCTGTCAGCCTTTCATATTCCCCCAGTGCCTAGAACACTGGTGCATGAGGCGTGTTTGGTAAATATTTAGTGTGTCGCTAAATGAGCCTTGTTGAATAATCTGATTTGGAAGGAAAGAGGAAACCCAGTATTAAATACACTTTCAGGGGGTGGGGAGAGCGCCTGGGTGGCTCAGTTGGTTAAGTGTCCAACTCTGGATTTCGGTTCAGGTCATGATGTCAGTGTCCAACCCTTGATTTTGGCTCAAGTCATGATCTCAGGGTCATGAGATCAAGCCCTGTGTTGGGCTCCATGCTCAGTGGGGAGTCCGCTGGAGATTGTCTCTCTCCCTTTCCTTCTCCCTCTGCCCTCCCCTACTCTTGCTTTCTCTTTCTCTCTCTCTCTCTCAAATAAACAAATCTTTAAATACATTTCCGGTTCAGTGACCATTCAATTATTAATTCATTCAGTCAATGTTTATCGGGCACCTACTGTCTTCCAGGCATGGTGTAACTACTTGGTTTGTATTAGAAATATGATTTCTAATCCACTAAGGCCTTAACCCTGCACATACCTTTAAAAAATAAATAAATAAATAAGTCTGTGATTTTTCTAGAGCCGGGCAGGTAAAAGCAATGATTCAATTTTATAGCATCATGAAGAAATGTTTTCAGCCAGGTTCGGCCCAAATTTGCTTACACGTGTTACCCACTCAACCAAACGTGTAAAGCATGTTGTTCTCTGAGCTTTTCTATGTGATCCAGCCCTATATATTATATTACACTTATAAAATACCACGAAGCCCTTATGAATTAAAAGATAATTAGCGGTTCAACACGCACAAGACATTAGGCCTCAAGTGTCAAGAATGTCATGAAAGACCATAAATCATGGTCTGCTTGCATTGATCCCTTATAGAGTTAGTTTTTAAATCATCTCTTTAACACCTTGTAAATGTACAAACAACCGTCGACCCAAGGGAAACTTTAATATGTTTTTCATACATATTTTAATTTCATCTCAAAGTGCTAGCTGCATAAAAATTAAGTCAGACTCACAAAAACTCATTGATTTCCTCGGGATAAAACCCATCTGTCCAAACTAATTTAGAGCCTTTTTGAAGCCGTAAAGTTCTTCGTGCAACACTGAGGTCATTATGGGCATCCTGAGCTGGAGGAACTCTTGTGTAATTTTAAGAAGGCAATTTTGTTATATTTACTGTATTTAAATACAGTGCTACTTTTCAGGAACAAAAGCCTCACTGTGCGACTGTATTGAAAGTAAACTAGAAGCTGTGAAAAGCGAGATCTGTTCTTTTCCTTGTGATTAATGCACCTTTCTGCCAAAATTGAGACTTCTTAACTGAGCTCATTTAATACAAAGTAAACGAATTCTGCTCTTTGGATTTGATCCTCTGGCTAAACCCTATAGATAAGACTCTAACAGTGAATAGCTTTTCATTCTAAACAAAGGATGTTTTGATAGAAAGGTCAACGCCAAGGTCCTTTATATTGTGATAACAGGAAAGGGAAATGACATATTAATGGCAATCCATGCCATGGTGGTCTGGGCTGGGGGACACACAGTAGTAAAGACCATTCGGAAGTCAGAGAGGAGGTGGTAAAGACAAAACGGGCTCCAGAAGCCTCGGACCAGCTTCTTCTTTCAAAAAAAAAAAAAAAGTATTCCTAAGGACACTTTTCTTTTATTACACACCAAGCGTAGTAGACTGAAGAGGATCTTAACACAACTTCAAGGAAACTGAGTCTGTGCTTCCATTTTTCTCCACCTGGCCCTTTAGCACGAAGCCGGGCAGCATATCATCTGAGACCAATGGTTATCAATAATGGATTTTTATTCCAGTGGAGGCTACGTGTGCTATAATGCGGGTGGATAAGACAAAAACACTGAAATTCCTTTTGCTTTGGGACGCAGGCAACGAGGGGTTCCAGGCCGACAGCACCCACCTTTACAAGTCAGGAGGCCTTTTCTGCATCCAGGAGAGGCCTCTGGGTCCACTCAGCAGCATCTTATCCATGGCGCAGTCCCTTGCCCAGCGGGAGAAGCAGGCAAGAGAAGCTGCCCCATCCCTCCCCACCCCTACCCCAGCCACCATCTTACTCGCTAATTAATCTTTCTTCTCTGCTTCATTAGGAAGGTTTCAAAATCATCTAAGTCAGGACCCAGAAGCATCTTATGAAACACTGGTTTTATTTTAGTGAAAACATCTCCATTCCTTTATGTAGTTCCTGCGGATTAGGGGAGAGGGCAGAATCGATAGGGGGTAACATGAGTTCTTGGACAAATGGGATGGTTTGTTTCACTCATTTTTGCCATTCATTTCTTCAACAGATATTGAGCTGCTGCTGGCTTCACAGTGCTAGGCTAGGTAGTAGAGCTACAGATGTGAGTAAGTCAGTCTCTGCTCACAGTGCCAGAGGGAGAGAGTCATATAAACAGGAATCAGGTCGCATTTGGGCTCGGGGCAAAGCTTGAAGCATCCTCGTTCAGGCTGATGGTTTCTGGGGGTTTCTGGCAGCTGCCCCTGCCCCTTCAGGGCACTGGTCAGCTGACCCGTCCTTGCTGGGGGAGCACTGTTTGCATTTTCATCCCAAGATTTGCACAGAACTTTTTCTCCGTCCTGTATTTTAAAAGACGAACGGAAAGGAGAGGGGGAGAGGAGAAAATAGAGTAGGTCAAGGACTTCCAACAAGGGACTTAAAGAAATCAGAATTCAAGGTTTCTTGGAGAAGGTGGGTATTTCCACAGTGCCCCCTGCTGGCAGATTTCCCTGGAACACAAGCCAATAAAACGGAAGGCAGGATGTATGGGGTGTGGGTTCTATGCACAGACTCTGTGCGTCACTGATTCTCTCACTAGTTCTTTAGGGAACACCCATTTTACAGAAGAGGTTCACTGAGGTCCAGTGACTCAAGGAAGGTCCTATATCCTGTATGCGCCAGGAGTCAGGAAATAGACCCAGGCTGTCTGCCTCTCATGAGAGGGAGTAACCACTCTGTTTCTTAGTCAGTCAACAGGTCCCTACTCCCATTCCACACTGTGCTAGACACTTGAAATTAAGTCTTTCCTTTCTGCAGCACCCAGGGTACTTTCACAGATGCTAGTAAGAAAAGGAACAGTTACAAGCTGGAGGGAGCTGGTTCAGCCAAGGCCTCATTAATGCAAAGCATGAAGCAATATAAACCACCAGAAACCCATAAAGCATAGCCAGGTTTGGTACAGATGGATGAACAGAAAGATTTTACTTTGCCCAAAATATTCTGCCTGTAAGAGATACTCGTGTTACTGCACACCCCACAACCCCACGTCTGTGAACCACCTACCTTTACTTCTAAGCATGGCTCTCATCAATTGCTGTTTTCCTACTGAAAAATAAAATATTATATAGAGTTAGAAAATAGAATCCTTTATTTTCCCCTATTGTCTAGGGCAAGCCAATAAAGTGTTTACCTTTATCTTTATTGGTCTGATCTTGGTCAAAATTAGTAAAAGTCATCACAGAAAAGAAGTTTGCTTGAACGCAGAGTGAGAAGCTTCCTGATGCTCCCCCAAGGAGACAAGGGGCTGTGATGGGCATTCCAGAGGCCACCACATTCCTCCCCACTGATTAATTGATTCACTATCAGTTCAGCCAAGGCTCTTCTCTCTGTGCATTGTTAATCCCCAGGTTGTTTTAAACAGAGTCTTATATACAACACAGTAAGTGCTTGAGGACTGGCCCTTCCTGTCAATTGTTCTTCTGCAGAATATCAAGGCCCAGTGGGACCTCATGCCTTCATGTGGGCTGAGAGCCTGCATAATATAGCAGTTAAGTGCATAGACAGACCTGGGACTAAACCCAGTCATGCTACATGTGTAGCCTATGGTTTGGAGGATATTCTTTACCTTTTCTCACCCTTTCAGTTTCCTCTTCTGTAAAATGGGACAATAATATTTACCTTAGGGCATTTTTGGGAGGATTCGGTGAGATAATGTATGAAAAATACCTCTCCTAAGTAGTGTGGGACTTAAAAATGGTTATTAAATTCCCATCTAGCTCAGAGGTGGTGATGACTTCTTAGAGATACCTCCAGGAAACTTCTGGGTCAAGTTTGGCTCTCTGTGGAAGGAAAACCCCAAATAGCAGCATCTTTAATTAGAGAAGTTTCTTTCTCTCTAATGTAATTTGTGAGACTATCCATTTGTGAGACTATCGAGGGCTGGTGGGATGCCTACTTTGGCTCCTCTTGGGAGATGAAGTCTGATTTTAAGCAACCTTTCTGGAAATTTCTACCACACTTCTACTTACCTCATTGGCCAGAACTGAGTCACGTGGCCACACTTAGCTACAAGGAAGGCTGGGAAAGTTGTATTTTTGAGGTGTCCTGAAAAATCAAGTTGCCGTTAATAAGGAAAAGGAAAAGAATGGATATTTGTTAGGAAATTAGCTTTTTCTACCTTAGTCCTCTTCCAATGTTTGAAAATGTCAGAATCTTTTGATACTGAAATGCTATTTATGTTTGTTAAAATGAAACTAAGCTAGTTATTTCAAGTCAAATTTAGATATTTTAATTTAGGGGAGAACAGAAAAATTGGAACCTCTTAAGACATTCAGAGATTTTCTACTTATAATATGTACACTTTCCTATGTGTGTATTTACTTCCATGGAAAGCTTTTAAAAATTCAGAACAAATAAGAAGTCCATTTTGAAAACAAAACAAAAACCTCCAAATAACAGAGAATAATGAGGAAAAGGCATCATGGAAATCTTGGCAGTCCTTGGGTTGGTTATGTCATGAATGAGTGATGGAAATCAATATTGCGAGAAAAATAACTATTTTCTTTTGTCTACAACTCATACTATTTCCATTTTCCCAGATGTAGGGTTTTTTTTTTTTTTTTCATGCCTTTTTGGATCACATTTGTCATAGATATAACTTAAAAAGTTTATTTTGTGGCCAGAAAGCAAATAATTCAGATACTGATATTTTATTTTACAAAATCATATGAGGAGCAAACAATTTTTATAATGCATATTATAGTAATAGAATACTAATGCATATAATAACAGTAATAATGCATATTCTCCTGCTTTAGTAATGTTACAGTTTTCTCAGGGAATAATCTCTCCCATAAGTTCCTCAAACACCCAGATTGTAGTATTATCCTAGGATACAGTTTCAAAAGAATTTCCTATTTTTAATAATATCTTCCCTTTCCTTCAAAGAGAATTTCCTGTTTGGGAGAAGAAAGAAAAGCTCTGGAGAGTGAGGTGAAATGTAAACACTCAGATCAGATAAGCTTCATGTACATTATAGGCCTTTATTTTGTTTTATGAACAATTTCTGTGAAAGAAGCAGACCCTGAAATACGAGCTGGTTATGAATTGTGGTTAGAAGCAGGTTGCTAGGAGACTTCTGATTGGCTTAAAATGATGTCATAGCCACAGCCAGGATGCCCATAATACCTAGTTAATACATCGCATCTAACGGTTCTCCTAATTTTTATGTATACATTTCATTTTGTAACTGCAATAAAACACTCCAAGCAATGCATTTCTGGGTAATTACTGCACTTTTCAAGCCCCTTGGGATCAGAGGTGTACTACATACGAATTAGGAAAGCACTTCGAGTCATAAAGAATTTCTCCTGTTGATAAATCTCTGCTGAGATTAGCGATTCGGATGAACAAGATGTAGGTTGGATCTGAAATCATTTCTGATTTTTTTAAGAGACACACGAGGAAGAGAGAGAGAGGGTACACTGTTGAGGCTGCTCTAGAACTACCCTGGGACTTTAGGGGCCCAGAAAAAGGAGTGGATACTGGAAAGCATGAAAGTTCTTCAGGAGTCCATTTCCTCTCTTACGGACAGAAATCAAAGACTGTGATCAAGTGAGATGAGCTGACTCCTCCATAGACTGTAGAAGCTCATCTTCTCCCAACCAATTCAAAATGGCTGGATTCTGAGATAAGGTGAATCAGAATTCCTTTGGTATTCTCTATGCCTTCCCAGCCCAATCCAGAGAAAGTCAGACTCAGCATTACTGTTTGTGTGTGAGAGAGAAACAAAATGCTCCTTACTGTTAACTCCTTGAACTCACCAAGACCATCTCTTAAACTATTGTTGTCTCAGCTCTTGTGATGGCTGCTCCCTTCTCCATTCCCTTCCCTTCACGTATTTGTTGGACCTATTTATGTGTTAAGTTGTTCAGGAAGAAGCATTTAACATCTAAAGCCCATTTCACTTCTTTCGTTTTCTTCAAAAAAATCTTAAAACATCATTTGTTTTTTCTTCATTAGAAAGAGGAAATGGTGTTTTATCAAAGGTAAATAGTCTCCAACACTGATGGGTTGGAGTTCTGTTCACCACTCAAAGCCCGTGAAGTTTGATTAGGTACTAAACTTGGCACAGAGAATCCTTCATTCATCCCGTCAGCCAAGTCACGCCACTGGTCTCAACTTTTGGAAAGTTAATTACCTACATGTTGCTCCTGAAGCCTGTGGGCAGCTGATTTATTTGATTATGGCTTAAGCAAATAATAATCAACTCTTCATCAAATTCAGTCAAAAGTAACAGACTCGGAGGCTACCAACTGCCATTTTGAAACTGGATTTGAAGAAGAGTGTTAAATATCTGTGAGATGAAGTCTATGGTTAGAAAAGAAGAAGTAAGCGCGTATTTCCTATTAGATATAAATATGTGTGTTGATTAAATCACTAAGTCATTGCCCGCTACTTGTTTGGAGAACTAAGCTGGAGACAAGAATTCAAATAAAATTCATCTATAGCCATAGTTTTACCAACCAATATTTCAATGTCTAGGTCACTGTAACAGAGATTCTATAGACAACACCATCTCCACAATTATAAGCATCTGATTTACAAAGGCACCAATGTACTCATTTCTGGCTACACCTTACATTCATAAATGATCTAAAACTGACTGGTGCTCTTCCTCACCGGAAAGCAGCGTAGCAACTATACTGTCCTGGGTCAATCCTGCCACCTGGTGACCGGGGCGAGGAATTGTTTTTTCTATTATCTTACATTCTAGCTCTTTTTAATGCCCTCCCGTCCACCCTCCTGAGCAGGGACACTGTACTCGTGTTCTCCTCTGCCTTCACAGCTACATTAATTCCAACTTCACAGCATCTTTTTTTTTTAACCCATGCACACTCCCCACCCCCACTCCATTTCTTCATCTCTGCTGCCTTCCACTATTTCCCCATAATCAACTCACCCTCTTTCGTTTTCCATCACTTTTTCTATTTTTCAGTGACTCTATTTAGAGCTTACATGGGAAGAACACTTGATCAATTTATTCAACTAGTGTTTAGCAAAGCTATACAAGACAAAACAGTCCTTTTCCTCATGGAGCTAATATTCCAGTGGGGGAAACAAACAGAAATTATATAAATAGGATATAGGGGTGCCTGGGTGGCTCAGTTGGTAGAGCATCTGACTTTGGTTTCAGCTCAGGTGGTGATCTCAGGGCCGTGAGATGAAACCCTGCCTCTGGCTCCGTGCTCATTGGGAAGTCTGCTTGAGTTTCTCTCTCTCTCTCTCTCTCTCTCTCTCCCTCTGCCCTCCCCCCACTTGTGCCCCTCCCCTCCTCAAATAAATAAGTAAATAAATCTCTAAAAATATAATAAAATTCTAGGGAGTGATAAATGCTGTGAAGAAAAATAGGTCAGAGTACGGGGATGGAAGATGATGAGAAGCCACATTGAAATATCGTTTCACACCCATCAGGCTGCCAGAAATTTCTGGCAATGGTGTGTGTCTACCACAATGCGGGGGCAGCAGTTCTTATCCACTGGCAGTGGGTGTGTGAATTGCTGCAACCACTTTGGTAAACAGTTTGGAATTATTTACCAAAGGTGATAATGCACAGGGCCCCTGATGCTACCAATTTGATCCTGGAGAAAGTCTTTCCAAGGCCAGAACATGTACAAAGACATTCATAAGATCATTGTTCACAATGATAAAGATCTGGAAAAATCCAAATGCTCCCCCGTAGCAGATTGAATAAGATACAAATGGATCAGATTGTCTGATAACAGAATAATATTCATAATGAAAATCAACAAAGTGCCACTACACACATCATTATCAATGATTCTCAAAGATATATTGAATGAAATCACAACTATAGAATTTCTCTTTATGTAAATTTCAAAAATAGGCAAAATCAAACAATGAAATGTTCAAGAATACATATACAACTGTGTTAAAGGGAAAAAAACTATTAAGACATCATGGTCATTATTTTTTTTAAGATTTTTATTTATTTATTTGACACAGAGAGAGAGAGAAAGCATGAGAAGGGGGAGCAGCAGAGGGAGAGGGAGAAGCAGGCTCCCTGCTGAGCAGAGAGGCCCATGTGGGACTCGATCCCAGGACCCTGGGACCATGACCTGAGCCAAAGGCAGACACTTAACTGACTGAGCCACCCAGGCGCCCTGAAATCATGGTCATTGTTAACATGAAATTCATCAGTATGGCTAAATCTGAGGAAGTAAGAGGGGAAGAAAATTGGTTAGAGACCCACCAGGGCTGCCAAAGTGCAGTAATGTCTTATCCATCAGCTGGATTTGAGGTGCACTGAATTCATTCCATTTTGATTTTGTAATTATTATCCAAAGCTTATATGCATTGCGGAACACTCTTGCATATGAGTATGATACATAGAAAAAGAGAAGAGTTTCTTAAAGAGTGAAAAAAGAGTTCTAACAAGAAATATAGGGAAAGGCCTCTCGAAGAAATGATACTGAGCAGAGACCTGAATGATATGGAGAGGCATGTCTAAAGAAGGCCTGAAGAGAGGGGTGCCTGGGTGGTTCAGTCAGCTAAGCCTTCCACTCAGATCATGATCCCAGGGTCCTGGGATTGAGCCCTGCAGTGGGCTCCCTGTTCAGTGGGGAGACTTCTCCCTCTCCCTGTTTCCACCCCCCACTCATGCTCTCTCTTGCTATATCTCTCTCATTCCCAAATAAATAAATAAAATCTTTAAAAAAAAACAAAAAACAAAAAACCAAGACCTGAGGAGAGAGTCTCCCAAGGAACAGGGAAAAGCAAGTGTAAAGGCCCTGAAGCAAATGACTTTGGTGGTTTCCAGAAGTTTATAAGATTTGAGAGGGAGGGAAAGAAGGATATGAAATTTATACAAAAGGAAAGGGGAAAATCAAGTGGAATCTTACAGATTAGAGTTCAAGTGACATTCCCGCCCAAGAAAAGGAAAGTAATATTGGTAAGAGAAATTAGAAATATGAAGAAACTCTTGTATAATATTCACAGAAATTCTATGTGCTATGTCTTAGCATTAAAGATAACGTGTGTGTATGTGTGTGTGAGTATATATGCATGTAGAATAGTAGCAATGCCACCACCAGCAACCAATAATATATGGAAGTCCATCTTCTATCTATTATTACAAGATATAGTCCTCTGCCCCTCCCCCACCCCTCCCACCACTCTACTCCTCAAAGAGCAATTTTTAATATTTCTCTATTAGTTCTCTTTTCACCTCTACAACTGAAGACTATGCTGTAACCCTTCTTTCTTGCTGAGTCAACTCTGGGCATTATCCACCAAATGAGTCTTTGCCATAGAAATGCAAGTTTAGCTCATGTGCAGCACCCCTTAGCCTTTCTTTTACCCAGGATATGGAAGTTCTATCACTGCGATATCAAATAATATACTTAAATTTGTATCCCTTGTGCCAACAACTTTGGACAATTTCTCTCCAACCTCAGAGTTATACCATTAGGATATTAACCAAGCTATCAAGATTTGGCCATGGCTTGAGTATCTGAATCACATCTCTTTTACTAGGGGTTTAGTGCTGTGACTTTTTCGCCACTCAACAGAGAATGGGCTTGGCATCAAATGAATTTTTGTTACTGGTATTGTTATCCATTGCACAATGGGATGCCGCATTGGAAGCCCGGCATGCCCGCCTTTTGGTTTGATTCAGTTTGGTTGCTGTTTGTTGCTGCTGATGGCTGCTGTTTTTTTGTTTCTCTGTTATATGATTTTTGAGTTTCTTTTATTTTAGGTGCTTGCCTTAAAAAGCATTCCCCACAATGCTCTGTTAGACATTATGTTTAAGTTCACATTAGACCTGAGAAACTTCTTTGGTTATACAGCTGGAAAAGAAAAAAGAATATTTGCCCTGAACCATAGTAGAACAGAAGTTATTTTTTTTTTAATTCAAAATAAAACAAAACATTAGAACAGCGTGACATCCCAAAGGTGGCTCTCCCATCCATGCCTCAAGTTTCATATTTAAAAAATGTGGATTAAACAAAATCTTAGGCTCTTTTCATCTTAACCAAACATAAGCAGTGTATTAAATGTATATTTAACTCTTCACTGTATCATAATTTGTCTTAGTTTCTTACAGTTTCTATTTCACAGATCTACCCCATTCTTTTTCTACTGACCTTCTCGGAACCTTATGACTTGATTTAAACCAAATGATTTCTAGGCCTTCTGCATAGCTAATATCCTAGGACTAACTTGGATGTATTTGTGATGAACTTTCTGAATTTCTCTAAATGTTTAAAAATAGTATTATGTTATTTCATTGAGATGATAGCTTGGGTAGATATAAAATTCTTCATTAAAAAAATAATTTTCTCTGAACTTTGAATATATTGCTCCATTGTTCTCCCATATCCATCATCAAATACAAAAGTTAGATGCCATCAAACTTGGATTCTTTGTGAATAATCTAGTATTTTTTTCTTCTATATATACAGAAGCTTTTAGGATTTTTATTTTATTTTTAGGATCTTTTATTTTAGGACCCCTATTGATCTAAAATTTCACAACGATGTTTGTGAGTATGAGTCTTCTTTCACTGGATGGGCCTTTGTTGAAGATTTATCTCTTTTGCTTTATATAATTTTTTTAGGATTTTCTCCCACCTGGTTTCCTTTGATTTCTCTTTCTCAAATCACATTTGTATGATGCTAAATTTAGTTGACTGAAATACTATCTCCATTTTGTCTCTTTCTCTCATGTTTTCTGTGTTAAAATCTCTCAGCTACTAATGGCTTTCTTTCTGCTCTTTTTGTTATTTTCTTAGTTGATTGTTTTACTGTCATTTTATGAAATACTGGGAGAAAGAAAAATGCTCACTATGTCTTCTTGAGTTTGAAGTTATGATTTTACAAAATATATTTTATAGTCAATAATCTTACATTTAGTCAAGCTGAGAAAGACCTATGACATTGCTTACTCCACATTTGTTCAAGTAGGAAATTGATCCCTAGGCAAGAAAGCCATATTTTGGGTGACATTGTTTTGATGTTATGTTTGATTTAAAATATTCTAAAAGTATTGTTTTCTACTATGGTTCATGGCAGATGATCCTTTCCAGCTATAAGATAATTTGGTTAAGAAAGTCTTGTGTGTGAACTTAAAATTTCTAACACTGATATGTGAGGCAAATGCTTTCTAAGGCCACTCTTAAGTTAACTTATGCATGAAATTTTAAATTAAACCTGTTTTTTAGGGGTGGCTCAGTCAGTTGGGCAACCAACTCTTGGTTTTAGCTCAGATCATGATCTCAGGGTCCCAGGATCAAGCCCTGTGTAGGGCTCTGTGCTCAGCTCAGAGTCTGCTTGTCCCTCTCCTTTCCCCTGTGCTCCTCCCCCCACTTGCATTCTCTCTCTCTCAAATAAATAAGATCTTAAAAATATATATGTATAACCTATTTTTTAAAATTGAGACCACCTGTAGAGGAGTAAACAGTTGGGAAAGAGATAACATGATTTTTTTAAAGTACAGTTATTTTTGAAGATAGAAATATAAAATTAAGGTCTTTTAAAAAGCGGATCTTATAGGATGTTAACTTTATATTCATGATTTAAAATTTCCTTCCAGAGACCAGAATTGCCCCCTTTATCCTCAATGTATTAGTTGCTGGATTACAACAGCCTAGCTGCTGCTATGCACTTTTTTTTTCCTTGATATCCTGTTTCTTTTCTCTTAAGACACAAACTCACACACACACGCACACACAGAGCCAATTAAAGGAAGGTTCCCAGAGTGCCAATCAATAAGAGCAGATGAAACATCACTGAAAATGTCAGGAGATGGAGAAAATTGTGTTTACCTAGACTCTTATGTAGAAAACTGTGTATGAGCAAGAGAGAAGTGTTGGAAAGCCCCTTACAAGGAATGGGGTGGGATGGACTGTGGTGGGGCAGGCTAGAGCAACTAGAGCATTCCAAAGGGACAGGATCCTGTTAACTGAAGGGCTTTTATGTTCCTAGGTGAGCATTCTGATTACTTCATATTCACACCATCGGTAAAGGAGGGATCCCTTGCTCTCACAACACTCAATACCAGACAGATGAAAATGACAGCATTGTGTTAGTTGTATATACTCACTGCCCGAGGAAGGAGGATATCACATGCCATGGAGGGCCACACAGGCCACACAGGCCCTACTTCTCTTTGAACTGAGAAGTAGAATGAAGCATCAGGGGCTGTGGGAGACAAGATTTGTGCTAACAAGGGGTTGAAGTGTCCCTTGGTTCCTGCAGGAGGATATGATTGGCTTGTTTGAGTAATTTCACAGACTAGCAGGGAAATGAAACCCAGTAGGTTGAGGACCAGATGGAGTGCAGCTGGTTTGATGGATAGAAAAATCAGTGCAGGGGGGTCCTTTCTCATTGGGTAGGATGCACATCTGATGAGAATAGGGGAACTTAGACCTTTGGGGCCTGGTGAAAATCAAAGATATCAAGGTAGACATTGAAATTTTGGGTGTCCCATTACAGTGAAGTATGCACATTGGGGCCAAGGCTTGGGAAAGGAAGAGAGATTGGTCACAACCACAAAGGTCCTGATGTCCAACCTCTTCACTCATTCCTCCTCAAAACAGTGTCGAACATATTTTTATGTACTGAACTATGTCCCCCCAAATTCATATGTCGAAGACCCGAATCTCCAAAGTCACTGTGTTTGGAGACAGGGAATTTAGAGAGGTAATCAAGGTTAGATAAGGTCATAAAGGTGGGGACCTGCTCTGATGGGACTGGTGTCCTTGGAAGAAGGAACACCAGATCCCTCCCTCCCTTTGCCTCTCCGTGTGAACTCCCACAGAAAGGCCACATGAGGACACAGTGAGAAGGCTACCTTCTCCTGGCTAAGCCAGGGAGTGAGGTCTTACCGGAAACCGACCCCGATGGCACCTTGATCTTGGACTTCCATCCTCCAGAAATGTGCAAAAATAAATTCCTGTCGTTTAAGCCATCCAGCCTGTGGAGTTTTGTTACAACAGCGCAAGCTGACTGATACACCATATAAAATAAAAATTGATTTTAACAAGAGAGAAATTCTGAGCTGCTGGGGGCGCTCCTGTCTCAGTCTACCCTATATACAGACTTTTAACATTTGCCTTCAATCTCCCACTCCCTCTCCACTGTTCAAGAGCACAGGCATTAAAGTTAAACGCTAGAGTGCTTTTTAGAAAACTGGAAAATAACAGCAATAAAAGTGCCCACCTTCAGGTCCCCACTCCCAGTGTATTAAACCGCGCTCCTTCTTATAGTCTGACCGTGGGGGATCCAGGCTCCCTCCCTCGGCCTCAGTTTCCCTGATGGTAAAGTAAGAGAACAGTGTTAGTAGATACTCCATAAGTCTCCTTTCAGCTGTAACATTCCATGGCTCTAGGACAATAATTGTTTTGCTCCCATAGGTCTTACATAATTCCATTTGCTAATAGTCTAATTTATAATTTTGAATAATATAGCAATAGCAATTAGCACAAATTTAAGTTCATGGAGGCAGCTTCTCTGGGAAGCACCCCTCTGGCTATAATTTCCATATGCACATTTGCGCAATTGCTTCTCTCTGTAATACTGATTTTAACAACCTTATTTAGCAGATCATGCTTTTGAAATGCCAGGAGAGAACTAAATAAAGTCAAGGGTCAAAAGCATGACATGCTTCTGTATAAAATTAAAAGTTAATTACTAGCTGCATCTAGGGGCCAGGACTATTTTAATTTTGGAGTCATTAGCCTGACTATTTAGAATCTATGTTTTAACTATAGCATTAGAGAGTCAGCTGACTCGCATTTGCTGCAGGGAGAGAGTCAGCCGTCCCCAAGCAGAAATTCTATATGCCACGGCTTTGCCGACCTTTCTCTTTAACTGCTTGCTGCTCATATTGAAATCATGATCACTGACTTGTTTGTTAAAGTCATCATAAAATTTAATGTGTTTTTTTAAATGCCCTCTAGCAAAATGCATTTAGGAGGAAGTATATAGGAACAAGGTTTCCTTCGTCACATTAAAGGGCCTGACATTTGGCAACACGTATTTATTTGGAGCAATAATTTAGGATCATATTAGAAAACCCAGTAGTCTGGGTGGCATGGGGGCAACCGTGAGGTACCCTGTGAAACTCTTGGGAAATAAGGAAAGGGGGTTACTCTCTAGGAGACTGAGTTAAAGAAATAATAAACAGTTGAATATGATGATAGAGGAGGAAAAGCCCCTTAGAGAAGCAGGATGCCTCTCAGGCAAGATTTGACTAAATAATTCCTGACTAAATATTTCCTGAAGTGGGTTCGTGGATCACTAATTCCGTAACTAGCATCAGTGTTTAGCTAGAAAAAACAAAACAAAACAAAAGATTCCTGCAATCAAATAGATTAGAGATAGTGCTTTAGAAATAATTTAAATGATTATAAAAATGATTCTGCCAAGCAGGACTTTCCAGAACCTACAGTACACTAATAGGATTGCAAGAGGAAACACTAGTATGCCCCGTATCCCTACATGTAAATTTGCTCATGGATCACTTTTTTTTTTTGGTGAGTTCCTTGCAGGACTAGTACTTTGAAAGAAAGCAAAAATAGACCAGCACGGACCTTTGGGTAACACTCTATTAAGGTGATTAAAGAAGTACTCTGTCAATCAAAACGAAGGAAATCACCAATGGGGCAGGAGACTCCATTACAGTTGTGCCCTTTAAACCACTGGGCAGTGTGGATCAGGTGGCCGGGGTCCAGTGCCTGAGTGACCAGCTGCTCCCTCCTCCAATGGTGAGATGGAGAGGATAAGTCCTGCCGAACCTGAATGGGGAACAGGTTAGCATGACTCCAAGTTCCCACCTGCCCTATTTATCAGAAAGTCCCATCTTATCCTAGGTTCCCCTCCCCCCTCAAAATTCCTAAGAATCACTGTGGAGTTAAATCTTTGGTCTCACCTTAACCCTCACCAGCTGCTCTCTAGAATCACGGTGCCCTGGTGTTGGCTTAGAGGGGCTCTTCTCCTCACCGGTTACACATGGGCTTGGTGGAAACCCAGAAATTTTGGAACCTCTCAAACAAACTCCTCTGTACAGAATAATTTAACTGCGCTGGCAGTTGAGATGGAAGGATCCCTTTTGAGGATCAATGTCATCTGAGGAAAACCAGGAACATCAAAAATAGATTTCCCCTTCAAGGGAGGGACTCCTATTAATCAAACTCACATAGAGTGATGAATGAATGCCAGGCTGATGCTTATTAATTCATAGTGAGAAAGGTAACTACTGAGGAACCTAGAGACCCATGAGGGGGCTTTTTAGCATATTCCCTCCCTGTGGAAAATATGCACCAGAAACAAAGTCAGATGAGATTTCATTAGATGTTGGTGAAGCCCGAGTCACATGAGTTAGATGTCTTCACCTGCAGAAAGGGTCATGGATAAGGCTGAAGATCATAGATATTTTGCCCAAGGGTAAGAAGAGAGGAACTTCTGGGCATTGACAAGTGAGTATTTTTTAGAGAAAAGAAGGCTATCTAGGAAGAAGGAACCACACAAGCAAAGTCAGGAAGCATGGAAATAGTCAGTGTGACAATAGCGAAGCCTCCGTGGAGACTGGGCCAGGGTGGAGAGGGCTTCCATCTGTCTCTTCTGCCGTTTTCAGCCTTGTCCACGGACACGTGTGGACCTTCTTCAGAGCAATATTTAGCCTTCTCTGACCCATCACGTGTTGCTCTTAGAAGAAGATTGTAGGGGTTGCCAAGGTTTGCTGCCAAATATCAAACCCCCTAAGGCCCTGGGCTTTTTTTATCCAAGAAATCCTTTTGGTTCTTAAGCCTACCATGTGCCCAATATTATCCTTATTTCTGAAGAAACAAGTAGAAGTGCATCATGGGAGCTGAAGACAACGCAGACTCTGAAACACTCAGCCATGACATATTATGGAATATCATCACTCAGAGAAGGGAGCCCAGTCTCAACTTATAAATGAGTTAATGGAGCATGTGGGGTACTCAGACTTTCTCCTAATGTAATGAAGGATAGGAACCAAACATCATTCATTATGAGAAAACTCATTACTTTTGTTCTGAAATTTTTCCCTAGGAGACTTTTATTGTTGTCACTTAGGTTTTTATCTTTATTTTTTCTCACAATCTAGTGTTTGTGCAGCCACATGCTCAAAATCACATACAACAGAAAGGGCTATCCAGAGTTCTACAGTCATGGAAACAGGCTTTGAGAACCCATCTGAGTACTTCTCCCCTCTCCCAAGAGCGACAAAGCAGAAGGGACACTGATTCATGGACTCTAAGTAGCATGGTTTGAATGAGTGAAGGAATGAATGTTCAGAGAAATGGAAGCATCTCTTCTAGAACTTTCAAGAACACAAGTGAAACAATCATGGAGATATTTAAAAAAAAAACAACAACTGCATATTCAGCTGATTTCAATCCATACCTTAAGAAGTTTAAGTTCCAAAAAATGTGCCCTCATTATGCCATCCTCCTTGTCGACACAATATGGGAGCAGAGCTAACTCCTTCCACTGATTAGGTGGATGTCGTGATTGATTGTTTCCCTGTCCAGGCTCCTGGAGGAGGCAGCTCTTTCACAGTACTATGGGAGTAACTGGAAGTTATGGAGTGTTCCATCTGTTACCCCTATCAGCTCCAATACCCCGGCCCCAGCAATGGGAATTGCTTGTGGGGTATGCCGAGGAGCTGTATAATCAAAAATCAATGATCCAAACGGAGGTCTGTTGTTCTACAGCTGAGCTGGTGTAATATTACAATGCCAATCCTAATGGAGTTACATAGAATCCATCAAAATATCAGGATGCAGGGGTCAATGAGGACCGCAATGCCTCACTTCCTGGTAATTACCACTTATTACTGGGGCAACACTTTCCTTCTGCTATTCAACTTACTTCAATAAATGATACTAGGCGAGCCTGCAGGGGCAGTCAATAGAGCATTGTTTTATTGTCACAGCTTCATAGTCAAATCAATACCTCAGTCTGCTGAGACGTAGGTGAGAACCCCTGAATGTGGCCCTACTGAAATCATGTGTTTTTATGATTTTGAAATTATATATTTCATTCCCACTTCATTTTTAATGTCAGCAAGGCAATTAATGGAAGGAGGGGTTTGTCCTCCAAACTTTTGTAATATTTATACCCAAAGAGAACAGAAATCTGTTCCTCCCCTAAAAGGAGAAAAATAAGTCTCACGAAAAACTTACTTTCTTAGGATTTTTCTTCAGTTGCTCCCAACCACTCTGCTTATCACCTTCGGTTAATTGTGTGGGAGTCCTCCCCACCTCCTTTAGTTTTAAAGAAGGAAATATGAATATCTCACGAGAGGGCAAGAGAAGAGTGTGAAGAGGTGGTAGGAATATCTCTACCATTAATTCTCTTCCTTTCATTGGGCCTTTCTGTCCTTATAATACAATGGGGATTGGATTTGAATGGTGTTTATAAACTGGTGGCTTGTGAACCAACACAAACACAAATACATTGTGTGTGTCCGAAGCCTTTACTATTATTATTATTATTATTATTATTTATTGCTTTAATGCTTTTAGATGAGGAATGCACTTTCTGTATTCTCATAGTCCCTACCAATCGCCATTGTATCACACAGGGCCTGCTGCAACATTCAGATTTCATACCCAGCTCCTGTGGCTTATTTGAGTATTCACCTTAAGACAAGATGGTTATTGGAAGCAATTTATAATATGAATAACATCATAACTGTCATTCAATGAATTCTTCCTCTGAATCAGGCATGGTATAATTTTGTGCACATCACCATCAAGTAATTTCACACTTGCAACAGCCTCGTGGAGCGATATGATTTTTTTTCTTTAATTTCCAGATGGGGAGACAAAGACTCTGAAAGTTGATATGACTTTCAACGTGGTGACCCCTCCCCACAGCTAGCAGGTGGTAGAGTCAGAGTTCAAACTCAAATCCAGCAAACTCCAGGATCTCTGTTCCTGACCATTGGGCATATTTTCTTTCAGCTCTAACTTTATTTATACATCTTACCCCACAGGGCCAGATACAGTGGCCCCGTTACTTTTGATGGATTAAATTGAGAGATATGCACCAAACTAAGGTCAAGAGTGCTGTAAGAGAAAGCCCAATTAACTCAGGGTCAGAAGTCTTGCATTCTGACTCCTATCTGGCCCTGCCTGTGGCTGAGAGCAGTTCTCTTAACCTATCATCATTTCTGTTCTTTATCTGCAAAATGAGAGCCATACTCTCTACCTGCTAGGACTATCGGATGGATTATGGAAAAGCATTAGATGTTCGGACTATAAGCCGTGATGCAGTTAGAGTTGCAGGCCAACTTCAGATTACTTTGAGTTTTGATCTTGTTCAACTTTAAGACATTGCTGATGCTTTTACTATACTTATTTTAAAAAGATTTATTTATTTGAAAGAGAGAGAGAGAAGGAGAATGTGAGCAGAGGAGAGGCAGAGGAAGAGGGAGAGAGAAAATCCTCAAGCAGACTCCCCACTGAGTGTGGAGCCCCACTGATACCAGGCTCAATCCCAGGACCCCGAGATCATGACCTGAGCCAAAATCAAGAGTCTACCACTTAACCAACTGAGCCATCCAGGTGCCCCATACTATACTTTTTAAAAAAATTATTATTTTTTTTTTAGATTTGCTCTGGAATCACCCTCAGCATGATCCAGCCTTCCTATCGGCATAACTGGTACCATTTCAATGAATGTGACCAAAATTTCCTCCTTAGATGGACACTGAAATTCTAATGTTTTACTGGGAAAGGCTAGATGAGACTCAAGGCATGGGTGGGATGGGTAACTCTCCGCAGCTTCCGGGTGAATGTCTCTTGGGTCTGAGGAAAATCTTATTGGGGTTCCATCAGCTTCTTCCTTTTCTCTTCATGCCTATGTACATAACAGCCCAGACTGTTAAAAGCTACATTTTCATGAACAAGAATATAGGGTCTTTACCCCACTCTCTCTGATTCTATAAAAAGCAGTTGTATTCCTAGGAAGGTAGTGTAAGTCAGTCAATAAGAACATGGGATTTCCTGAAGACAGACCTGGTTCAGAATGAGCATCCAGGAGCCAGGTGATTTTGGGTCTTCCCTGCAATGTTCCTGTCTCAGGTTCCTTACCTGTGAGATGGGGCAATAAAGAACATTGCAGTCAGGATCAAGTGTGATGAGCTGACCACAGCTTCTGACCTAATACATTATTGCTCAATATGCGTTTGCTGTTATACTACTTTTAGAATGCATTTATTGATTAGGTAAATAATCCATAAATGAAAAAATTAAAAATTGCTTTTTTTTTAGTGGGGGGCAACTTCTTCCTGAGAAAATACTCACCCTTGTGTGCTGGTTTACATTCAGGTTATTGCATTCTGGTCCCTGTGCCCTCCACCCACTAAAAATGGTCCCCAGAACTCACCAGGGCTTTTCCAAACATGACCTGCAGTGGTCCCCCTCTCAGCCCCAACTAAATCCTTCCAGACCCCCAGCAGTGTGTCTCTGCTCCAATGTCCCATCGTCCTTGTGGTGTGATATCTCCCTTCTGATGGTTATGGCTCCTAATACTGAATTGGAATGTTTTTAATTCTTCGGAAATGTTCATTTGGCTGATGTTCATTCCAGTAGAATCCAAGTGGCTTAGATTGGGAGCATTCTTTAACTTTGTGTACCGCTAACGCAGGGCTTCTCAGTCTTTGTGCCATTATCCTTTTGGCCCAGATAATTCTTTGTGGGGGCAAGGACTGTTCTGTGCATTGTAGCACACTTCACAACACCCCTGACCTCTACCTATTAGAGGCCATTAGCATCCCCTCTTGTGACCATCAAAAATGTCTCCAGACATGGCCAGAGGTCTCCCTGAAGGACACAGAAGTCATCCTCAGTTGAGACTCTAATTTCTAGTGAGACTCCTTGCCCAGACGGAAATGGAAACTTTCCTTAACTGTCAACACTTCAAGAAAATGTTTTACCAATTTCTTTAGGGAGACTTTGATTTTTAGGTCTTCTGTAAAATTTTATCTTATGTTTTAAGAAAATGAATTGGGTGTCGAGGCTTCAAGGCTTTGTTTTAAATCCGGAATGCAGAGAGGGGTATGGTAATGAAACAGACCTTTATAATGGCAGAGTCCTGTAAAAATGCCCCACAAAGTATATTGACGATGGATCTTGGAGGGAGTCTTCTACGCAGCTAGCAAAGACTCCTGGACCCCAGGAACACAGGATGCCCGTCGGGGGACGCCTGGCACCAAGAACCTCACAAAGAGTCCATAGCTCTCGAATCCTGCATCTCTTCCCACTGCCCAAGAAAGTACTATCATGGAACCGAGGAAGGCACAGAATGAGAAATCACAGGCCTCCTCACTCCTGCCCCCGCACATCCCACATCAGACAGGCTCTCTTGAACAAAATGGATTTTCTTCCCGGGCGGAGGTGCCCAGAATAAAGAAGGACATGTGTGAAAATCATCCTGCTTTCTCCCCTGTGGCGTATCATCTCCTGACCGACCGGGCGAGGTTTCCAGATGTAAATACAAACTCATTATCTAATGCGAGGCTGAATAAGCGGCCAGATACACAGATATAAATTACCCCTTTTACCTTCTCTGAGGGTGTTGAGAGGCAAACAGATTGCCCTCTTCTGTTCTCATTTTAAATGGGTCAGAGCATCGATGGAACTAGATAATTCACTCCAATCCACTAGATGTAAGCACCTCATAAATTTCATAATCAGTACTAGCATTTTCCTTTTCATAAGCAGTATGTCTTCAGCAGCGTTAATTACATGACTGGTAATGGTCTCCCATTTTGAATCCCTGTTTTGGATGAAATATGGTCCAGCCCCGAGCAGCCCCCTGCCTCCTACCCCCCACTCCCTCCCCAGGCAGCGCCCTTTGCAGCCAGACATCAAAGTGTTTCCTGAAGCCCAGGGAACAAATATAAGAAGAAAGTTTAAATGGGGGAAGAGTTGTGTGTGAAATGTTATTTTGGACTTTTTAAAACTACACCAGGAAAGAAAATACACCTATTGGGGGCCTTTGGAACCCTTCTATTGGTTTAGGTCCCACATAATCCTCTAAGTCTTAACCTTAAGTGACACTTCCTCTGATTGGCCTTTTCTGGCCTCCTCCCCAGTACCCTTCGGCCCATACATGCCTTTGGCAATGTTCTTGGTTCTCCCCAGGCTCCTATAGGATCTCATCTCTTCCCCTCATGACTTAGTAGGACATGCCAAGATTACTGATTTATTGACCATCTTCCCCACGTGGTACAGAGAAGGCACTCCAGAATGACCTGTGGTATGTTCATGACCAGCTGAAGCAAGATTATAGTGTGGACTTTGTCTTGTCAACCCGTCCACCTCCGCAGCACTGACAAAGTGGGCAGAATGACTTTTGTGGTCCTGAGCAAATCCTGGGTACACGTCCATCCACTGAAGACCTGAGCAGTTCACGCTAACTTCTCTGCTTCGATTTCTATAGCTGTAACATTGGGAGGATGAGATCTAATGCTTGAGGTTGTCGTGATGGACAGGGAAGAAAGGAGGAGGCCAGGAGAATTAACTGGCAGAGCAAGGGCCAGAAATGAGCAGTTAGTGAGATATCCTCAGCCAGGGCTGGAGAGCAAGGAACCAGCTGCACGATCGACCAGTGTGGTGACTTTGGGTGGCCTGCTTCATCTCTCTGTGTCTATAAAACAACCCTGAGATTACCTCCCTCACAGGGCTATCCTGAAATTTGGGTGTGAAAGCATTTGGGGGGAAAATGCAAGTGGATATTAGTTGGTGTACGGTTTATGCTCGTTGAAATGCCAGGGCCCTGGAAGACTAATAATGAGCATCAATGAGCATCGCTATCTGAACCAGAAAGAGCGTCCAGAAGAAGCAGGGAGAAGGGAGCTAGAGATGGAACCCGAGCTCTCTGCCCCAAGGGAGACGTCAACGCTGACTTCTTTTGCAAGGAGCCTCACTGGAGACATCTCAGGAATTCGGGGCGCTCTGTGGCCCCTCTAGGATAAGGCCTTCCTCGGATTAAGCCCAAGGGATGTGGAAGCTAGTTCCCCCATCCCTTTTCCCAACTGCCAGCTGTTCTAGTTGTAACACTCCCCAGGATACCTGACACATCCTGATGAAACACACAGTTTAAAAGTCAAAAATGGAATTGACTAGCTCTGAGACAGGGACTCAAGCTGAGGTCCAGCATAACTGAATCTGGGTGCGGAACGGGGTCCTCCTCAGTGATCTCCATCACGGCGCTGCTCTTCTGTGAGGTGGCTTCATTGGTGGTGGTCTCTTTACACCAGGGGCTAGTGGCCCCCTCCCCCAGAGCCACAGCCCCAGTCGGCACGAGGCTTTGACTGACCCAGCTTGGGTCAAGTGCCTTCCCTAAATTGCCAGCCAGCATGCCCAGCTCCCCACATGACCCTGGACTTGGGCCCAACAGGTGGTGTCAGCCACCCCTTAGCACATGGGCCCTGGTAAGAGGTAGGAAGTGAAAAATGTTCCATGAAGAAATTCTAAGATGGCAAAACTCCTAGATCCACTTCTCAGACATTTTGGAAATTGATCACACATATTACTGTGCACCCTCATGACCAACTAGGACCCTCAGATTTAGCTTAAGGGCTCTCCCTAAACCTGCATTTTGCTAGTCAGGGATTTTCCCACTAGTGCTTTTTCATGCCAAGAAACCACCCTTTCTGGACCTTTTACCTTCCCCATGTTCTTCCCTCCGGGCAGCTCACTGGGCTTCGAGCTCTGCTAGGGGCTGAGGGCCCAGGAGCTCCTATTGCCTGAGCCCCAGAAGCCGTAAGATAAAGTCTGATTGGGGGGCTCACGGTTGCCCGGGGTTCTGGAATTAATTCACGTGCTGCTTGTTTTATGCAGACTTACCGATTGTGCCCAGTGTCACGAACTGTACTGAAAACTCTTAACACCTTTTAAAACTCGATTCACTTTTGATGCCATAAGAGAGATCGGGCCCATAAATAAGAACTAGAATCCATTTGTGGTCCATTTTGCTAAAGTATATTAAATATCGCCTGCAATTTGAACTTGCCTTATAAAATGTTTACATGCCATTAAATAGTCCTAACATCCCTTGTGTAAATTAAGCAGGCTGTGATGTTCCTTAGTCCAAGGAGCAGCAGCGCTTAAAGCTATAAAATACTTTCATGCAATAAATCAAATACTTTGCTCCTAAAAGCAGGATTATAAATATAAAAGGCAACAATACTGACCTCAGTTGTCTGCACTTGAGTTGCTTTGGGAAACGTGGCACAGAAAGAAATATTCTAATTTGGATGCTCAGTTCATTTGTTCCCTGCGCTTTGGGCATGTGGGTTCCTGGAAAATGTTGTTGTCTGCAGATAAGCTTTCCAAAACACACAACGATTCTTTATAAAAAGGACAGGTTCACAAAAAAAACCCTGTCCGGGCAGGGCGAGCATCTTAACCAGCCGCGTGGAGTGCACGGAAGTAGGTCTCCCTGGCTGGAAGAATTCCATAAAGAGCTCCCTGGCTGAGAAGTGCTCAGAAATCCTGCCTGCACCCCATGTGCCTTCCACACTGTTGCTTTTTATAAAGCCTCTTCCTTCTCCCTCAGCTGGGCCATCAATGGGCTGTTTTCTTGCAAGTGCTCGAAGTTTAATGGAGCTTAAGTGAGACACAGACCATTAACGCCGTATCAATATTTATTTTTGGTTTCCACGGAAACCGATACCAGCCCGTGGGTAACTTCTCATCCAACGTGAGCAGAAGGATCTTTGCACTGGGCAGAATATTCTGTTTAGTTTCTTGGGGGTTGGGGGGAGATGGTGGTTAGAAGGTTAATAAACCACCGTTTATTTAATAAACAAAAACCACATCGATGAGGAGCAGCTTAGCGGGGCTAGACCTCGGGTGTGTGTGCTAGGAAGGACATCTCTGTCTGGGCATCTCACAGGTCTCTCTCTGTCCCCACCATTCAGTCCCCTTTAATCCTTTTGTTGCTGGGCTCAGGCTTCCCAACATCATCTGTCTTGCTCCCCAGGCCCCAGTTTCGAACCTGTTAATCAGGTTTGAGGCTCTCTGAAAGAGCACGCCCTGTGTGCTAATTGCATTTGGCTTGGTGACAAAGTGATGGGATTCGTAGATGGCTAGGGAGCAAAAGCCTTCATATCTTGCCTTGGATTAATGTCACAAGGCTGGAGTACCAACAGTCTGGCTGTTTTGTGCAGGCTTCTGCTCTCTTCTTCGGGGCTACATGAGATATTTCTTTGCCTGTAGGGAAGGGCAGACTCCCATGCTGACAGGGTCCTGCAGAATAAAAACAGGCATTGGGAGATGTGAGTTCTGGTCTTGACTTGGAAATTAACTAGCTCTGTAACCTTGGTCAGTTCACATATTCTTCCTGTCTTCCCGTCTCTACATCTTCATCTAAAAAAAGAAAAAAAGAAGGATAAATTATCTCATCTCTACAATGCCTCTGAATTGTGAAATTCTGTGTAAACATGCTTCTGTGTCATAACACTTCCATGAGATTCCTTACCATTCTGCAGCACCGACCTCTTCCATTTTCCATCACCTTCCATGGAATCCTCTGTCCTCACTTTGGTTGTTAGTGACTTCCTTTGTTTCTCCTCCTTCTCATCAGCCAGGTTTCCTCTTCCTTCCTTCCAGTGTGCTTTTTCTTCTTCACTGAGCTGAATTTTTCCCCAGATGCTCTCTCCACCCTCTACCTCTTTCACTGTCTTGTTCACACATTTCCAGATGATCAGACCCCAGGTAATTCCAAATGCTTGGGTCCTGTATTCCAGCTGCCAATTCCCTTTCAGGTTGTAATCATTTCCTGTCGCTGCATATAAATTGTCACAAAATTAGCAGATTAAAACAACATCCATTTATTAGTCCATAGTTCTATAGGTCAGAAATCTAACATTGCATGATTGGGTTCTCTATTCAGAGCAAAGCAAGGCTAAAATCAAGGTCTCGTCCAAGCTGAGTCCTTGTCAGCAGACCCTGGAGTGAAATTCAACTTCTAAGCTCTTTGAGGTTGTTGGAAGAATTCAGTTTCTTGTGGTGATAGGACTTCATGTTGGCTGTCAGCCGGGGGATTCTCTCCGCTTCTAGAGGTTGCCCACATTCTTTCTCACTTAGCCCTTTCCACCTTCAAAGTGAGCAATGGCATGATTGAGACCTTCTAATGCTTTGAATCTCTCTGACTTTTCTCCCAGACTCCAACTAGAGAAAGAGCACTCCTGTGATGGGATCAGGCCCCCCGGATAACTTCCCCACCTTAAGATGAACTAATCTGGGGCTTTGGCAACATCCATGCCATCCCTTCTCAGCAGTATCTAGAGTAGCATCTGATTATATAACTAGGAGACAGGAAATCTTGGTGGGGCTGAGATAGGTAGAGACTATCTTTAGCCTACCGCACAAGTATAACTGAGATAGAAGTTGAAAACTGACCACATTTCCAAACCACCTTGAGTGTCATTGGTTCTCTGACTCTAAAGAATTCCTCAAAGCAGAAAGACCTAAGGGACCCAAATCTGTACTTCCCTGTCTTAGATTGAAACAGAAGATGCTCTTTTCACTCTAGCAAGTCTTCCAGAATAGGAGGTTGATAAGTATTGAAAACAGTTATACAAAGCACACCTATGAACATGTATGTGCTCAGGTATCCTTTTTACAGTGGTTCTCAGGCTTTATCTTGCATTGGAATCACCTAGAGGGTTTACTAGACCACATGTTCGTGAGCCCCACTATAGAGTTTTGGGTTTGTTAGGTCCGGGGTAGGCCCAAGAATTTCCAGGATGTTAATGCTGCTGGTCTAGGGATGACATTTTGAGAACCACCAGCTTAATATAGAAATTTCACCCACTGGAATTATCACTGTATGAATACTGTCTTTGGAGCATTCATTATATTTGGATATGGAGAGGTATTTTTAAATTTTTTTTGAAATATTATATATGTGTGTCTTTGTACTAAAAAATAATGAGAGTGGGTACATGCTGTGGTTTCCTCCCAGACCATGTGTATCCCACTATTGCTAAATCCTATTCTATTTTCAAACACTGTTTCTTTAGTGAACTGTAGTTATCTGTTGCCTCTTATGCATTTGTAAACTTCAGCATTTCTACTCTCCCTGAAGACTTGTAATGCCATAAGCATGGCTCTGTTCTTTCTCATTTCGCTTTCGTTTTAATGAGACCCTTAAACATTCTTTGGGGCTACAGCCTGCCAACACTTTTTTCCCATCTTTCCTGCTAACTGCATTCTACAATTCTTCAGAAACTCCATATTCAGAAACAATGAGACGGTCCCGATTATGGTTGAGTGGATGCTGTGCTGAGCCTCGGTTTTCTGATCCATAAAAAGTGAGTCTTAATCCCTTCAGCTGTGTTAGCTAGACCTCTTTGCCAGTAAGAGAAACTCAACTCAAACTGGCTCAAGCAAAAATGTCCCGAGGTAGCATGATCCTGGGCAGACATGAATTGAAGGATCACAATCATGTCCTTAGGACCCAGTCTTATTCTCTTTCCAGCTCTTGGCTGTGTTTTCCTTGGTGTCAAGTTTATTCTCAGAGAAGCTCTTACCAGGCAAAGGCCAGAGAGGCTGCAGACTTCATCCTCTAAGCTTTGTGGCCCCCAAAGGTTTCCCTTTCCTAATAGTCTCAACTAGCATCCCAGGATTGTGTTTCACTGGACAGACGTGGGTCAGGTACTTGTCCCTGGACTAATCACTGTGGTTGGTGGATGTAATATACTGGTGAGTCAGGGCCAGGGGTGTACCCACACTTGGATCCAGGGTAGGAGCAGCCCCACTTGAGATGCACAGACTGAAATGGAGAGAGAGAGAGATGGTTTTCCAGATTAAATTATGGTGGTATTACCAGAGTCAAGAGGAGTGGATTCTAGGCAGACAAAAACCATCGTGGTCCAGTGTACCTTACATGTGAGTTATGACAATGATAAAAGGTGCACAAATAGGCACTTTGAAACCTACAGATCCAGCATCAATGCAAGGTTTGAAGATGATGATGATGAAGGGGGTGATGACTTGGTGGTATACAACCAATTATCCTTGCTCTGCCTGCCTTGCCCTGGTGATAGAATCCTTATCCATCTCATGAACCATGAGAGACTGTGGATTTTGAGCAACAAACTGAGGGTTTAGGAGGGGTGAGGTGGGGGATTGGGTGAGCCTGGTGGTGGGTACTGAGGAGGGCACGTATTGCATGGAGCACTGGGTGTGGTGCATGAACAATAAATCTTGTAGCACTGAAAAGATAAAATAAACATATGTGGGGGAAAAATAAAATAAAATCAAAAAAAAGAAAAGGCTTACTATAAGTAATTTTAGTCTTAAATAAAAATTATTTCATAAATAAAAAACAAAAAAAAAAAGAATCCTTATCCATCAGTTGTTCTTACTTGGTGCCTCAGCTTCTGGAAAATTTTCACCATTCTTTCCCTAGAAATCTTTCCCTCCCTGTCTTCCTCCCTTTACCCACTTCTTGAGACTAGTTACACTCTTCCAGACTCCAAAGGCTATGAAGCGAAAAATGAAGATCTATTTCTTACCTGCAGAATTCAAATGGATATTTTCAAATGCAGCTAAGATGGAGAAAGAAGGCATGTGTTTTTGGAGGAAATCCATAAGGTAAATGAACATAAATCCCAAATGCAGCAGGGTTCCTACTGTTCCATTAGTAATTAGGGAGAGCCAAGAAATGCCACTTCCCTGTTGATGTCCCCATAGACAAGCCGCCACCACCCTAGCCTGTCCTGTAGAATCCTTTGTATGTGCTTCCCAGGCCTCATGTAAATTGTGAAGTTATGAATTGTTTTTTAATTCAAAATCCAATAAAAACACTAGGACTAATCTGGAAACCAAGACATCAAGACTCGGGATTATCTAGACGTAGCTTGACCTGCTCCTATTTTTCTGATGGGAGCAACTTTGCAAAACTAGATAAACACATTGATTAAAAAAAAAAAAAATCCACAGAATGATTTAAGTAAGGATGTGGGGATCTCCTCTACTTAGCTCAAGATCAAAAGCTCAAGACACTAAACTAATTGCTATGCTCCTAACCATTCATCTTTTATAAAATGCTTATAATTTCTTAGGTACTTTCGTATCATTACCTTAGAACACGCCTGGGAGGTAAACAGGACAGATTTTACTTTTTTCCCTGTGTTTATCAGAAGAAACCAGGGCTTGGGAAGCTGATTTGCCTTGGGTCTGTAGCTATACCATGTAAGCAGTAGCCCCTAGCCACACAGGGCTCTCAGCACTTGAAATATGATTAGTGTGACTAAGGACCTGGATTTTTAATCGTATTTAATTTTTTTAAGATTTTATTTATTTATTTGAGAGAGAGGGAGAGAGAGAGAGAGCATGAGCAGGAGAGACAGAGGGAGAGAGAGAAGCAGGCTCCCCACTGATCAGTGAGCCTGATGCGGGGCTCAGTCCCAGGACCCTGGGATCATGACCTGAGCTGAAGTCAGACACTTAACCGACTAAGCCACCCAGGCGCCCCCCTAGATGTATTTAATTTTAACTAACTTAGATTTAAGTTTGTAAAAGCACATGTGCCTAGTTGCTACTATGTTAGACAGCACAGGTCAGTATCTACAAAGTGACACAAATGATTTGAACCCAGGTCTGCTGTCTCCAAATTCGGTATTCTTGCAGTATCCCTGTTTTGCCCAAGGTATGCTCAGCCTTGGCCTTCTAAGTCTCTGAATTGCTTGTCTTCCTCATACATGGAAAACTCAGATGTACTTTTTTCAATAGGGCACGAGTTACTCTTGATAAAAAATCTAAGGTTTATAACTCTTCACCAGCGGAGCAGGGCTAAGACCCAAAGCTACAACCCAGATCTTTAAGACCCAAAGCTACAACCCAGACACCATAGAAGTCCTCATTGCCCACAAACCCCCTCAGCTTCTCAGATTTCCTCTGCCAGAGACGATGATTCTAACTCCTTTCTCAATAACCCGCGTCCTGACAATCATAGCACAGAATTCTCCAGGGCTAATTTTTCTTACCATCTTGGTAAAGAAAAAGCTATCCTGGGAGGTATTCCCAATATGATGAAAAAGCCATTGCCCTCACTTCCTTTGGTGCAGGGTATGAAGACCACTATCTGTATACATTTATTATTGGTAATTATTTTAAGACTAGACTTCATGATTATTGTAAAAAAGAGAAGTAACTAGAGAG
The DNA here is from genome assembly GCA_028646535.1 of Procyon lotor. Taxonomy (NCBI): domain Eukaryota; kingdom Metazoa; phylum Chordata; class Mammalia; order Carnivora; family Procyonidae; genus Procyon; species Procyon lotor. The sequence goes on from CM053620.1 coordinate 25,939,318, forward strand.
TTTTGATATCCTCTGCCTTTCAGCAGCCAGGAGGATGGCTAGAGAAGAGGATCAAGGAGTCAAGTTTGAATGGATATGAATGGACCCTTGGTTTCCGCTGAGGAAGCCAGGGTAGGGAGGAAGAGAAGAGATCAATCGTCTCAGGGTAGGGACATCTGTCAGCACATTGCTGATGACGCATGGGGTCTCATTACACACAGCGTTTGAGAAAAGGCAATGGAGTCAATTAAGAACCTTGATTTACTGGGATCCTTGGGGAATGAGGGAAGGCTGGTTATGGATAATGCCCACCTCTGGTAGACTGGGGCCTGCCCTGAACTCCTTTTTTGGCTTTCACTAACATGCTCAAAAGTCACTATAAAACGAATCATGATGGGACAGTATCTTTCACATGAATTATATTGTAAAGTAGTAATAGGGCATTATAAAAATGACCCTAGAAAATCCCCTAAATGACCCACAAGGAACAGCTTTTGTGCTTCTGTTTTCATAGCCCCACGTAGTATTGTCTGTATACAAGTAATATATATGCTAATGTTCATTATGAAATGAAGAGTTCTCATGCAAGATGTATGTTTACAGTATTTTTGAATACTCTGTTTCCAGCTTTTTTTTTTTTAATTTCCTTTTTTGGATGTTTAGCCAGGTACTTAACCTTGAAACCACGAAAGTTAAATGTGCGAATGAAGCAACTCAGATAATCTGTTTTCTTGACTTTGTGAAGAGTGTTCAATTTCTGTCATGGGATGTTAATGCTCATGGACAGTGACCACCAATGCCATCCTCTGAACATCATTCCTCCATTTTTAGGACAAGAAACAAATACTTGCTCCAAAAACATCCACCGGAAGTGGTATGTGAATGAGTTTCTGGCAGACATGGTAGCTATTCTGCTGAATAACAAAAAGCTGGAGGCAGAGGGTAGAAAACTGAAAGCTGAGTGTTACTATGCCTCAAGTACTGTTCTTTGTAGCTTACATACATTATCTCATTTAATGATGACCAGTGTTGTCAGGCCAGCAGTCGGGCTTCGTGGCTTGCGGTTGACCTTCATCGGATTTGAGTCACAGTGAGGCCAGACACATAAGTAAGACAACTGAATAGGTGTTGAAAAGTTGGGGAATGAAGAGAGAGGATGGGTGAGAAAAAAAATTTGCATCAGATTCTAAAAATGTTAGTGTGGATGTGAGTCTTAGAGATTGGCACACATCCGTTGAATGAGGAAAAGTGGAATGTGTAAACTTGAAATAGATACGCCATCCAGGTGGTGTAAATATGTGATCATGCAGTGCGTGGGCCAGTGAAGGGATGCATGACTTGCATTGGCAAGGATATGAGAGCAAGTGGCGTCACAGGAGGGATTCCTGGTTCCAGTTAATGCAGTGAGGGTTTTGGAAAAGGTTGATACAATAAATTACATTTACTGTGGACTTGGATCTTGCCAGTGGGCATTTATTTGTACAAAAGCTGGAGACTTATTTGATTGATACCAATATTCCCTGCAGAGTTTTCTCCACCCCCAGTAGGTGTCAAGAGATAATTAAGCAACGAGTGAATGAATGAGCCCTTTCGTTGAATGTGAGTCATACAGAATACATTAGAGGGCGAAGACAAGGATGGGTTCAAATAGAAGCCAGACCATAGGACCAAGCGATGAGCAGGGACTAGTGATGAAGGGGGAAGGATGTATTGATGGACATGAAGGGGGAAGGTCGGAAGATTTTATTAGAGGAGGACCCTTGGTTTAGGCTAACTCACTTTCTTCCTTCTGAGGATCCTCTTGGCACATAGATGGTTGATACAACATTTCTGCAGCTAGTTGAACCACTGCAAGGAATCCAAATTTACTAGCTGGAAGGGACTTTGGAGATTATCTAGGTAACTTCCCTTTTACAGTAGGAAAGCGATAGGCTTGCTCATTAGCATTACTAATACGACTATCATGATCGCTCTTAATGGCCAATACTGCTGCCACCACTGGCTACTTACTATGATCCAGAGACTGTTCAATCTTCATTTCACCCTCCCTGGAGGAAGGACTGTTGTTATCATCCTATTTTGCAAACAAAGAAAATAAGGCTCAAAGGAATGAGGGAACCACACATCTGGGGAATATCAGAATCATGATTTTCCTAGACCTGTCTTTCCTGGATAGCCCGGAGTCTGGTTCCAGAGCTGGAACTCAGTCTCCCATCTGAGACCTACTTCCCTTCATACTGATGCCTCCTTAAGCTACAAGGGTGGGCCCAAGGATCTCCAGGATTGTCATGTAGGGATATAATGGATGTTCTGCCAGAGACACCCCTGATGTTTAGAGCTACACAAGAGAATGGCCGAAGTTTCTAGAGGGGGGCAAAGAATCAGACAAACTCGCAGGGAGTTAGGGGAATCCATTCAATACAGGTGTATGAAGGTAAATTTCTAGAACTGGTCCAAATCCTTCATTGAATAAGTAGTGTTCCAGGATCTCAAAGCCTATCATAGAGTGATATGAGTTTCCTTCTCTTTGGGGTGGAAAACCATGGTCAAGGGAGTGAGATGCCTCTAGTCTAATGGAAGTATTTGACCATGTCTTGGACTGCCTTTAGAAATAGCCACACAGGGTGGGGTCACAGGCCTCGTGAAAACATCGAACAAAAGCTGTGGTAACCCCTCTTAACCACTGGGTTCATACCAACCTATTTGCAGCTGCATAATAATCTGGTTAATTGTGTAGTGTAGACAGCACCTGAGGAGACCATTACCGTGAGATACTGGCTGACTCCCAGAAGGATGATCTGCGGCACCACTTTTTGAGATCCTGAATGGCAAGTTTTTATTTAACATAGAGGAAGGGGAGAAGGAGGGTCACAGCAATGATGTTCTCAGAATCAGCGCAAAGCAAGATTGTTCGGCTGTGATATTAACATTTTTTCTTATAGGGCCAGAAAATGTGAGGGCCATGTTCATATTATTTGATGGAGTTAGTGGGTGCTCCCTGAAATGTGGGTGACATCCGTTTTTTAATTCCATAACATTATCTGTAACTGACATGTGATTATAATACCGCAATTCTCTTTAATGCAGTCTGTAAAAACACATTGATTTTATAGCTCCCCAAACCGATTACATTAATATCTGTGCATAATTAGTTTACACATTACTAAATTACTGACAGATTAAAAGTGAAATAGTGCAGTTCATACTCAGCCGCATAACTGCCAGAAAGGAAATTAATATGGATTCAAATGGTCCTTGGAGACCTACATTGAAATAGCAGAAATCTATAAAGACTGCTTGCATTAGGAAATTTCTATCAGCAACATGTTTGTGGTTGATGCTTTCCTAAGTCTGCTAATATGAGCTGAGTGGGGCAGGAAATGATATGTGAATGATGCTTTGGCTCTTACCAACTCAAGACCGTGTTTATTAAAAAGCAAATTCTTAATTGTGATATTTGATGTCAAGGGAAGGTAGAATGTAAATGAAAACTTTTGCCTTTCCTTGCTTTTCCAAATGGCCTGAGTTCTACTGTTGGAGCTGCTGCATTCTCTGATGCTCTGATGGTGCAATAGAGCGTGTTCTGTGGCCTTCTTTCCAGCCCCCACTAGATGGGCACACACTGGGTTTGTCTCCAGAGCATTGTTTCATTCTGCGTCCCCATGATGGCCAACGACTCATGTATTAGGGGGTTGGGAGGCAGGGCAGCTGTGTATCAGACCTTATAATAAGCCTGCTAACTGGTAGGTAGACCAAAGCTTTTCTTCTTCTCTTCCCCTTCCTCCTCCTCCTTCTTCTTTCTGAAATCCTCATACTCATTAAATTATGCTGCCCTTTGAATGCTATAAACCATTTACCCAACTCCAAAGCATTCAAAGATGAATTATTATTTTTTGTTCGTTCTCTGGTAAGAAATCACACTAGAACTCATTTCCACATGGAAGACACTTAAGTTCTATTGATTTCTAAAGAATAACTCTGAAGAGGATGTTAGCTATAAATGAAGTTTTAAAAATGTGGCAAATATTAAACTAGTAGACGTCAGGCACAAGATCCAACATTTATTGAATACCTCTTGTGTTCTAGATACTCTGGAGTGTTTTATCTAGGTTTTGGCTACTGTAACTCTCAGAGTAATTCTGTGAGAGAGCTATCCTTATTTCCATCTTATTAGTGATGAACGTTGCTCAGAGCAGTAGAGTCACTTGGCCAAGTCCACATAGTTAATAAAATAAGAGAGTCGGGTTTTGAAGTCCTTGTTATGGGCCTCCAATAGTCAGGCAGGAAATGGGAGTACAGACACAAAGGGAAAAGGATGATTCTGGAGGTGCTAGTGATTGTCTATGAGTCCAGGGTAGTGGATTCTCTATTAGAAGCTTGGGTTTAAAACCTTTCTACCTGAATATCCAAATCATTCTATCATACACTGTTATCTTTATCATTGTATCAGTTATCATTTGCTGTGTAACAAATTACCCCAAAACTTAATGGCCTCAAAATATGTATTAGCTCACAGCTTCCATGAGTCAGGAATCTAGGTGCAGCTTAGTTGGGTTCCCCTGGCTCAAAATCTCTCACAAGGCTTTAGTCAAGTTATCAGCCAAGGCTGCTGTGATCTCAAGGCTCCTGAGAAGATCCACTTCCAAGGTCACTCAGTGGTTGTTGGCAGGGTTCAGTTTTTCATGGGCTATTGGACTGAGTGCCTTTAGTTCCTAGTCACATGGACCCCTCTATAGAATGGTTCACAAGATGGCAGCTTGCTTCAACGGAATGAGCCAGCAAGGAGAGAGAGAGAGAGAGAGAGAGAGAGAGAGAGAGAGAGAGAGAGAGGAAACAAATAAGATGAAAATCAATCTTTTGTAACCTCATCTCAGAGGTGACATCCTATCACTTTTGCTATATTCTGTTAGAAGCAAGTCACTAAGCCCAGACCACTCTCAAGGATATAAAATTCCTGGAAGCAGAGATCCCTGGGAGTCAGATTAGAAGCTGCCTACCACAACCATGAATTCATTTATTTGTTTTATAAGTTTGTTTACTTTATCAGTGAATAAGTATTGATAAGCTACTGTCAATGATTATTGGTAATCAGGCTGTGTACTTGGAACTGGAGATATACTGGTGAGCAAACAAATAATCTTATAAAAATTTTCAAAATAGAAATAACAAATATATACAGTGCCTAGTATGTGCCAGGAAACACCATATGCACGTTGTATCCACTCACTTAATCCTTACAACAACCCTGTGAAGCAAGTACCATTATTATTTATAAATTTACATAGGTAGATAACAGAGGCACAGGAATGTTATGTAATTTTGCATGATCGTACACCTAACAAGTATTAGAGCAAGAATTCAACCCTAGGTGATGTGTGTTCAGATCCAGTTCTTTTCTTTGCTTTTTTTTTAAAAAAAGATTTTATTTATTTATTTTAGAGAGAGGTGGAGAGAGCATGCATGAGCAGGGGCAGGGGCAGAGGGAGAGAGAGAATTCCAAGCAGGATATCTGTATCTATCTATCCATCTATCGAGAGAGACACACAGAGAGAGAGAGAATGAGAGAGAGATTTATTTTAAGGAATTGGCTCATGATTATAGGGGCTGGCAAGTCTGAAATCTGTAGGGCAGGCCCATAGGCTGGAATTTCCGGCGGGAGTCAGTATCGTAGGCTTGAGTCTGAAGGCAGTTTGGAGGCAGAATTCCTTTCTTTCCTTTTTGGGATACCTCAGTCTTTTCCCTTAAGACCTTCAGCTGATAGGCCTGCCCACATTATGGAGGGTATTTTACTTTGCTCACAGTCTACTGATTTAAGTGTTAATAACTAAAAAAAAAAATATATCTTGGCAGCAACATTTACACTGGTGTTTGACCAAACAACTGAGCAGCTTAACCCAACCAAGTTGACACATAAAATTAACCATCACAAGGGCTGTTTGTTACTACAGCATTACTCAGTCCCTGATAATTGCTCTTATGCCTCATCCTCTCCAACGGGAATGGAGTTTAGATTCAATAAACACTGCCATTATGAGGATTCCGCTTTTTAAAGTGTTAGTTTTGTACTCCTTTAAAAAAAATGTGACTTGCCATTTGTCCTTGTCTGTGGAGCCCTGGAAAGATGCTGGAGAATCACAGGGCACAGGCCAAGCAGGAAGCAGATACATGGATAGATCGATACCAGCTGCTTCTGGTTACAAAATCCAAGTACACTCTAAAAATGGCAAACCAGCATCCCCAATAGTGAGTGAGCAATCTGACCACCATCTGTTTAGGAACACTCAGTCCATAAAGGGGTTAACTGGGATTCAGGCTCTCGGGAGAGCGCTAATGAAACAGTCACAGAAAGGATGTTCAAAATGATCTCACCTGGCTGTGGTTGCCATGGAAACTCATTTCCCTTATTTATGTTTCTCTTCCCCCTCTTCAAATTACTAATAGTAATAATTTGGCCAGTTATTAAAAAAGACAAGGAATGGGCCATGTGAACTCAGGCAAGAAATGAAAAGTGAGAGTAGGAGAAAAGACTGTTAAATAGAAAAATAGATGCATCACTGAAACAGGGTCAATTAGCTGGTAAGTCATTCCTTCCACTTAGATGTGAATGTTCAGTGGTTTGGGGTTGCAAAGAAAGTGGGGGAATGTAAGAAGAAAAGTCTTTCAAGATGGCTACTCCTTATTTTCTTTAAGACTAAAACGTCAAAATGAACCCTCCTCTGGAAAGAATTATTCTTCTGTTCAGATGTACAAGTCCCACTTGCACCCCCAAATCATACATGTATCTCCATCAGTGACTATTTCGTCCCTAACTACATAATCAGTACACTACTATGAACTGTGCTTTTCTTGATGTCAACATGGCTGACCTAGTTTGTAAGCTTCTAGACCAATAGGTCATAGGTGTTTGGGGTCATAGACTTTCTTGAGAATTTCAGAAAATCACCCCTCTCCTTGCAAAAGGCACATGCATACAATCATGCAGAAGTTAGCGATTTCATGCAGTTTATGGACTTCCTGGAACCCATTCAAGAACTTTATGTAGAGAACCATTGTCTCAAAGGAAGGATACCATGCAGATGTGTAGTGGTTGGACCAGTGGGGTTTGGGAATAATTTTATTTTCTCATGAATTGCTTGCACTTTGTTCTGAGACTACACTCCTACCTTACAAGCAGTGTTTTTTCTTAGATGATGGGCTCAGACTCTTAATGCATTACTAGGAAAATTAATCAGGAAATTATCTCCAACCTCCTGAAGGACAGTAGATGATGTGAATGTACACAGTTGGGCCTTAGACAAACTGAGTCAACTGGATAGGACCTAGAAGAGCTGTGGGGACCAACTCTTTTTATTTGTCTCTGCTGTCCCCAACCTCCCACCTCCTCTGCCACAATTCACCTTTTCCTTCTTTAGGTAAATTGAGGAGATAAAGAATGTTCAATTGAACCACATTATTTTCATACCTCTCTTAGGACATTGATTGGTAGCGTGACATAAGCAACGTGTATTGAAGTTTGCTCAAGAGAAAGGGACAGGGGTGGGCACTGACTAAGCCTCTACCTTGCACCAGGTGTGTGTAACATCTCATTTCACCCCCATCACAACCTAAGAAGTAGGTTGCATTGTCCCCATTTTATAGATAAAGAAATGGACTTCTGAAAAGCTAAACAGCTCATCCCAGCTCACCTGATTCATATGTGCAAGGTGTGGGATTTGAATTAAGATCTGTCTACATCCTGTTTTCGTGTGTGGTTACATACCACACTTTCTCCAGAAGATGAGGCATCAGAATGGAAGGGCACTTCCAAGGGGGAAGGCAAGCTTTCTTAGAGCCCTCCCAGGAGAGATTGCAGACACCCTTTCAGGACAGAGACAAAGAGTAGGCAGAGAGTTATTGTGTTGGAAACCTGTCCCAACAGAGGTGGTTAGAACACAACCTTTTATATCCAACAAAAGGAGGTTCTCACTAACATACATTATTTACCAACTATGAGCCTCCGTGTCCCCAACTATAACATGGTGATCATGATAATATGTAGGTGTAGCATTTTCAAAGGGATCACAGAAAATAATGTATTATAGAGAACAATGTGCCTAGCACTATGCCTGGCTCATAGCAAGAATTCAAATATTGATTATCAGTATTTTTATTGTATATAGAAGCTTCCGCTGCCAAAGTAACTTCATCAGGATGCACTGTAGTCTTGAGGTTGAAGAAGTGGCAACGGTTGATCTTGCTGAGCTCTGCCCTGGGTAGGACCTGAAGTCCATTGGCCATGTAGATTCAACTCAAAGTTTTTCCTAGCTAACCTGTTGTAACATTATCTGTAATAGTTTAAAAGTTAGAGACTTTCCAAAGTTTTAAGAGCTACCCCTTAATTTATTCAACATGTATTTTAAAAATAATTTCCCCTTATTATAAAGTAATATTTATTGTTCAATTTTTATATTTCAGTTGACCCTTGGGATGCCTGGATGGCTCAGTTGGTTAAGTGTCCTGGATTGAGTCCCACATCGGGCTCCTTGCTCAGCAGGAAGCCTGCTTCTGCCTCTGCCTGCCACTCCCTCTGCTTGTGCTCTCTCTCTCTGACAAATAAATAAAATCTTTTTTAAAAAATGAATTGAAATTTCAGTTGGCCCTTGAACAACATGGGGGTAGGGATGCCAAGCCCCTATACAAAAATCTGCACGTAACTTTTGATTCCCTAAAAACTTAACTACTAATGGCCTACTATTGATCAGAAGCCTTATCAATAATATAAAGAGTCAATCGATACATACTTTGTGTGTTACGTGTATTACATACTGTAGTCTTATGATATAGTAACCTAGAGAAAACAAAATGCTATTAAGAAAATCCTAAGAAAGAGAAACTACATTTACAGTACCATACTGTATTTATTGGAAAAAATGTGTAAAGTGGACCCATGAAATTCAAAGCCATCTTGGGTCCACTGTAGTTGCCAACATTTCGCTGTAGTATTCATCACTCCCTATACTCTCTTAGATTCAGTCTACACCTCTCCTTTATATTGTCTTCTGGACACTCTAAGAATTTGAATTTACAGTGCCTGACTCTCAGCCTTATCTTTTGAAAAAAAGAAAAAAGAAAGAAAAAAATTCAAGTTACCTCATCAAAAAGAAGAGCCAGTGTGTGTAACATCTCATTTCATCCCCATCACAACCTAAGAAGTAGGTTGCATTATCCCCATTTTATAGATAAAGAAATGGACTTCCAAAAAGCTAAACAGCTCATCCCAGCTCACCTGATTCACATGTGCAAGGTGTGGGATTTGAATCAAGATCTGTCTACATGCTATTTTTTTGTGTCATCCAGCAAGTTCAAGTATATGTTGAAAAAAAAAGTCATTTTATCCTTTCCAGCCCTAATTTTTCCTCTCTCATTTCCACTACATAATTTATACATACAGTATAAATTCTGTTCTGAGTACTCGTAAAGTTAAAAGTAAGCAATTATATTTCACTTTACAAGATTTATAGCAAAATAAATTATGATGGATTGAATAGCTAAAATATTTATAAAGGCACAGAGAAAAGACCAGAAAATAAGCACACATCACACTTTTGTGTTAACTTAGTAACATCCCTAAAAGATGTTCCTGGGTATAGAGAAGAGGGGAAATTTTCTGCTTGGTGCAGTTCTGTATTATCTGTGTTTGTTTCAAAGAACTTCATCAGTTTCTTAAAAGCTATGAAAAAGTTGTGTGTGTGTGTGTGTGTGTGTTTTAAGATTTATTTATGTATTGGAGGGAAGGGAGGGGCAGAGGGAGAAAGAGTCTCAAGCAGACTCCATGCTGAGTGCTGAGCTCAGAGCCTGACATGCAGTTCGATCTTACAACCCTGAGATCACTACCCTGAGATCAGGACCTGAGCGAAAACCAGGAGTTGGACACTTAGCCAGCTGCACCACCCAGGCACCCCAAAACTTATAAAAGGTTTTAAAAGACTTCCTGTTAATGAGAGCAGAGGAGAAGTATCTAGTTCTTGTGTGATCTCTAAAATTAACAAAGAACAAAAGGAAAGAGAACAAGAAAAAAAACTCCATGTCTATGAAACTACAACTCAGGAGGGGCCACAAGTACTGGAAGGAGAAGGTGTAAGATAAAGATAATCTGGGATTCAGAGGTGTAGACCTGGTATAGAATAAAGAGAATCCAAGGTTGGCCAGAGTAGGACGCAAACACACACACACACACACACACACACACAGAATAATATTTGTCATAAAATGAAAATGTTGGAAAGAGAAGCAAAAAATAAACTTAAAAATGTTCATAAAATTACCATCTTTAAATAATAGTAACATTTTTATGTTGCTTTCATCATTTACATATTCATATATTTTATTTTAAATTTTCAACAAAATGGTGTCATACCCCATATGAGATTTTGAAATCTTTTTTTTTCAGTTGGCAAAATATCATGAGACTTGTTATTAAATATTACTTCTTATAGGAACATTTTAAATAATTGCTCAATCATCCATTCTCATATATGTAAAAGTATTTTTATTGTATTTAATATTCTAAAATATTAAATATAAATATAAAATATAACTGTTCTAAAAAAGAACAGTTAAACAAACATCCTTATAGTTAAATTTTTAATTATTTACTTATACCAGGACTATTTCCTTAGATATATTTCTAGCAATGGCATTGCTGGACTAACAAGCATGTCCATACATAAACTATTGCCTGTAAGAAGTTGTAACCATTTACATTCTGATCAGTAGTATGCAAGAATTGCCATTTTCCCCACATCATCTTTGACTACTGTTGCTAACATTGACCATTTAAATTTTTTTTGACTGTCTTTGGGTAGTAAGTTATTTATCATTTCATTTTTTTCTGATGTGAATTGTCTGTCTTTATCTTTTTCTTATTGAATTGTTAAAACTGTTTATACATTGAGTATTTTAACTGTTATTTATATTTAAACATATAATTCAGTTTGTCCTCTCAGGCATAATTTTTGATATTTTGATGTGCATACATTTTTTGCATTTATGTAGTAAACACTATTAGTTTCCTTTATAATTAGACAAATATAATTTGCCTTAGGACTCATGCTTCACAATCCAGTCTTATAGAAATATCCACCTCCATATTCTTGGAGAACATTATTTCCTTTTTTTACACTTATAAGTGTCTTTCATCTAAAATGTATTTTTTCAGTCATGTGGTCAGGGACTATCTTTCCTTTCCTCCTCACAAATGAATAGTCAGTTGCCTCAATACCAAAATTATTCAATACTACACTACATCTTTTTATTTAGATGTTACTTTTATCATACATGAAATTTTTATATTTACTGGCAAAGTTCCCAGGAGTTTTATTGTTTCAATAATGCTATACCAGCACCATACTGATATTATAACTTTATAATATATTCTAATAATCTATTGGTAGGAGAAATTCTCTCTTATTGCTCTTCTTTTCAAACATTCTCAATTATTCTCATGCCTCTATTTTTCTTCATAAACTTTTGGATTCTTTTACGAAGTAAAAAAAGGGGGGATGGGATTTAATTGATATTTATAGTCTAATTTGGGGAGAATTTGTAATTATTTTATAATTAAGTCTTCTCTCTATATTGATGGGAAAAAAGCAGTGTCTCTTTTCAGAATCACACATGTTGGATGTTTTCTTTAAATACAGAAAAGAATTGTCTTTCTGGTGAATACTTTTTAATGGCAGAAAGACTGTGAATATAAAATAGCACCAGTTTTAGATTCCTCCCTTTTTACAAGCTTTCACATAGCAAGTCATGCAAAAGAACTGGCAGATACCCACTAGAAAGATTAGTGAAAAAAAATGAAGTTTTATTTAGGAAAGAAAAACTTTAACTAATAAAAAGATCTGGAAAGAGATCCCATTTTAGCCAACAACTACCTGGACAATACTTTGTTCTTAGGATGTGGCCGTCTGGCCCTTTCTTTCTTCTTGCTATGCTCCAAAGAGCAAATGTTTGGTATTTAGAAGTCTTTTTTTCTTTTGACTTGAAAAGACGTACATCAATGATTTTACCATTGCTTTGAAAACTAATCTTCTAAGGCCAGAGAAGAACTCGTTCTAAAAAACCAAATTAAATTGCACTTTTTTTTTTTTTTTTTTTTTAGTTTTTATTATTTCTGCTGTTACTTAAGAATGGTGAGAAAGTTTTACAGTCTCGTGGAAAAGAGATGTAGCATTTCTTCCACAAACTATCAGAAGTAGTTAATCTCTTTAAATCGTTATGTGATACTTTCATAATTGTGTGGATGTGTGTGGAGAGTGGGTAAGGTAGCTTTGGTTTGGAAAAGCACGGAGAAACCTTCAAAGACGTAGATAAAGACGTGGGACATGTAATATCATTATATCCTATGGCCAAAGTTGATTACTAAAAATCACAAACAGTCTCAAGCAGTATTTTACTGGAAATAAAAATATTAAGATTACAATCTTCAGATTTAAAATCCGTTTTTCATAGTTATTTTAGAGTAGATGAGCTGAAGGTGCCAAATTCCTCAATCAGGGGGAGTTAGTTAGTCTCTGATTTCACGTTAAATCAAAGGCTCAAAGTCCTTAAAATGATAATTTGATTTGTCTTCTGTAAGGAAACTAAGAAACGTACAGAAAGTTGCAGTCTTGATTGTACCAGAATAAATAAAATCTGACATTTTCTTTAAACACCAACAACAGGAGGACCCAAAAACCAAGATGGCCCCTGGGTTTTCATCTGAAATTCCCAGGCCTACAATGGGTGTTTCTGCTCATGTTGTTTCTCTGGGTGACAGTGGGTGTCTGAATATGTGAAAACTCCCAAGTGATTTTTATTTTTTTCAGTCTAATACTGATGTCTACACAGTATTCATACGATCACCTTTTGTTTTCTTCAACCTTGAAATGGCCTGTGTGAGAGTAATGGAGGGATGATGTTTAAAACATTTTGGCAGCCCTAGGGATGCATTTGTGACCACTAAGAGCTGCTTGTATCAGCGTGTTGGATTTGGGGGGAAGGTAACCACGTCAGAAAGAAACAATTTCTACATGGATTCTACATTGATTTCTTTTTGATAAATTTATGAGTGAAAAGGACCCCTCTGTAATTTTTCTGTACTGTTTACATGCAAATGGGGAACAGCTATGCAAATGGGAAACACAATCACTGAATTTGTTTTAGACATTCTCTGTTGATAGAAATACAGCATTCGTTTGTTGTACCTGGTGACTATTAACTGCTCTAATTGTGCCGCAGACTCGTTCACAAGTTTGTTGAAGTTGCACATTATAATTTTAAAGGAGTTAATTGAATACTAATCCAATGCACAGCACAAAAATTATTCGAACCATTCCAAGGAAAGCCGAAAATCCCACTAGCTGCCTTGGTCCTCGTAAATCCCTACCCCTGTGAAACTGAGAAAATGAATATTCAATATTTTTACCATTTGAGTCTCTTGACATTCTATTGATTCACTTTATTTTCCCAACAATTTTCTGACAGGTTTCCCAATGTGGATTCTGTAAATTCTTTGATATTTGTCTTGTGATTGCCTTTGAAAATGAGCGCCAACTTTGGGCCGGGATTAGAACTCAGGAGCCCCAAGCCCTTTACACCCCGGGAGCCAGCATCTTGGTAGAATTTTGCTAAATTACCATGTGATCCTGAGCTCTGGGACAAAGTCAAACAGCAGAAGGGGAGGGAAGTTCGAGAGTGCATGAAACCAAAGTTATGTTTGTGAACCGTGTTACACTCCGGGGGATTTTGGGGGCGAAGAGAAGTGGGGAATGATTGGTCCTTAAGATTGTGCTGGTAGGAGGGAGTGAAAGAAAGCAAACTGGTAGGAGTTTAATTCCACAATTCACTCATTTTTGTATTCCCTAGTGCCTAGCTCCACGCATGTAGTGCATTCTCGAGGATATTTGTAGACGAAGTGAATGAATGAACACATACGTGGTCTATAATGTGGAAAGTGGCTTATCACCCAAGCTGGTTCCTTTCCTTTCAGTTACAAGCAGCTATGTTAAGCATCTGCCTATGTCTCTCTATATAACTGACTTGAGAGACCTGCTTGGAGAGATAGATGATAGATAGATAGATAGATAGATAGATAGATAGATAGATAATATAGAGAGAGATAGATAGAGATATATACACATTTCAAACACTCTTTGCTATCACTCTTAAACCAAAGATGTTTTTAAAGTAAGTCTTTAGGGGCGCCTGGGTGGCTCAGTGGGTTAAAGCCTCTGCCTTTGGCTCAGGTTGTGGTCTCAGGGTCCTGGGATCGAGCCCCACGTCGGGCTCTCTGCCCAGCAGGGAACCTGCTTCCTCCTCTCTCTGCCTGCCTCTCTGCCTACTTGTGATCTCTCTCTCTGTCAAATACATAAATAAAATATTTTTTTTAAAAAAACTAAGTCTTTGGGTTTGTACATTGGAGGTGGAGAGATTCTACTCACTTCTCTCTTAACGTTTTTGGCAGCCGAGACCTTGACTTCTCCACGCTGAGGTTCCTGGTTAAATGAACTGGCCTCTTCAATCCAAAAAAATATTAAGCTGGCTGTTTTGACTGCATGCGTATTGACTTGGGCAAACTGGCTGGCAGTTTAAACAGAACCCCACTGGCTTTTCTCCCTGCTGACGGTTACCTAAAGTAGCACACGGCACGTCTAGAGCCCAAAGCAGTAGTGTTTGTGCACCTTTAGTTTTCTTTACTTTTCTTGGGAAAAACTTCATCTCCAAAGGTGACATCAATTTTGAGGTTAATGCAAAATATTTCTGATTTGTTTTCGTGGGGTCGAAATGCTGTTTTCCAAAATAAATATGAACAATTCAATGGCACATTCTGCTTTATACTTTGTGCGGTCGCTTGGAGTTTACGCAGACTCCTTCTGGGACACAGTTGGCCCTCGTTACACAACTGTGTCCTTCTGGGACACAGTTGGCCCTGTGTGTATTCGTGCCTCGGGAGTTCCCCTCCCTTAATACCAATCGTAAGTTTTAAGATGGACCATGTCCTCTTAATTCACCAACAACTCCTTGTGTACAATAGCTGATCTGGAAGGGATTGTTATATATAATAATAGCTGCTGACATTTATTCAGATTTTAAATTAACAGTGATTAGCATACTATGATCTGAGGGCCGTATCTGGCCCATTACCTGTTCTTGTAAATAAAGTTTTATTGCAACAGGGCCACACTCATTCATTTACACATGGCCTGTGGCTGCTTCTAGGCTACACTAGCAGAGTTAAGCAGTTGTGACAGAGACCTGACAATCCACAAAGCCTAAAATAGTTTCCATCTGGCCTTTTCCAGAAAGAAGCTCATGGACTCCTGATTTGGGAGGTGCTGTGCACTGTGCAGGCATGTGTACTATGCTTAGGCCCATTTTACAGATAAGGGCACTGAGGCACAAAAGGGCTCAGTCAAGGAGTGAAGGAGCAAGAAGCAGAACCCAGTGAGGATGGACTCAAAAGTCCTCGTGTTTCACCACTGCCTTGCCGGCCTCCCGCCCAGTGAGCCTTGCCTTTGGCGGCAGGAAGCATTCAGTCACTCACTGGAAATGGACGTCAGGGTGCGCCTCTCCCCCTCCAACTCATCACAGGCAGGGCCTCGGGTTCCCTGGTGGGAGAGGCTCGGCGGGGAGTGACAGCTCCACTGTTGCTGGGCAGGCTGGGCAGAGAAAAGGGGGCTGTATACCTCCCAGGCTCTCGGCTGACAGCCTGGCATCTAGAAGCCGGTGAGCAGAACCCACGGACTGCAGCTCTCCATCTCCCGAGGGGGCGTCCATGGAGATTAATTTTGTGCCGAAGTGTGAGCTCTCAGGCGGCCTGGGACCCCCGCAAGGCATGTCAGCGGTCACCTGAGAGTTCTGCAAACACGAGGGAAGAGTGCTCGGTGGCAGCGTCCCAGGACCTTCTGTGCCGGCCAGGCCCTCCGTCTCCTGCAGAGAAGCCCTGTGCTCCTCCCCCACTGGACGGAAAACCTCACCTCCTTCCAGCCCCCAGGTGGTGGAGGCTCCAATGAGGTGCAGGGGAATTTCACCTTAAGTCAGAAGGAGAGGGGACAAGGAGGTTAACAGACAAATAGCTGTAATGTGAGTAGACTTCCTATATTTAAAATTTTTCTAAAAACCCCTCTGCTAATGACTTGGTGATTTTCACAGTAGTAAATGTGCTGACTTAAAAAATCCGTGGGAGGTCAATAATTTTCCCTCTGCCTGTCACTGCGCTGATTGTGGTTCAGATGCACCTTAATTACAGTACCTACAGGTGGAGTATTATACAGTGTTTACATTAATCAGAATAGATTTACTGAGGGAAATAAAACCGCCGGCTTCCTTAGGGTTGTACTCTCATCAGGCAGTAAGGGGGCCGGCGGGCCTCTGGGTTAATGTGGGGGCTTGGAGCCGAGACCCCACCTCCCAGCAGCCAGGGGTCCCAGAGAACCTCCATCCTAAGCTGGAGTGCCATGCTGAACTAAGGAACCAAAGGAAAGTAACAAAAATTGGATTTGGGATTTTTAGACCAGAGGAGAAAGTGAGTGAGTGAGTGAGTGTGTGCACGCACGTGTGGAGAAAGATTGTGCAGTAGTTTAAAGAACCAACTTTCCATTGTCTGTGGCTATAGGGAGCAGGAGGAACCCAGGTAACCTAAGGGAACCCCTTGTTCTACCAAATGTTGTTTTCACGCACGAAGAAGAGGACAGACCCTCTACCTCAGAGTGAAGAAGGTACACACAGCATTCCAGTTGGGGCTTGGACGAGAGCTCCTTTTTGCTGTCTGTTGGTGGTAGCTGTCCTATTTGATTTCGTCTTTTGCATTTTACATAAGGGTTGACTGTAAATTTGATTAGAAGCGAGGCCAACAGCTTCCACTGAGGCACAGGGAAACGTAGGCTATTGGCTGAGTCTCCAGCCCTTCGCTTAATCTCCGTCCTTCACATTCCTCAACCACAACGTGGGCTGAGTCGTAGTACCTGCCTCACAAGGTCACTGTGGGAGTTTATTGAGATAATATGCAGATAGTGCTCATAGCAGTGCCCAGCACGTAGTAGGTGCTCAGTTAAAGCTTTCTCTTATTATCATTGCAGACATGAACTTCTACAGTCAACTTTTCTAGTCCTGACTCTACTAGGTAGTAGCAAGTGATGTTATCTGGGTTGCTAAACTCTCCCAGCCTCCGCCTTTATTCATTTATAACAGGGATGGAGGGTTTTCAAGGAAGGTTCCTGAAGGCAGAGTACCCAAACTTGTTGCCAGTAATAACTACTAGTAGTGATAACTACTAGCGGCAAATTTGAGTGTCATCTCATCTTGAGGATGAGACATGGTCCTAAGTGCCTGGTCAAGTTTTCAGAGTCCCTCCTTTCTTCTCCCAGGGATACTAAATTCTTTACTCGTTACACAGTTAACATTATTAGCAGCAGGTCATGCTGGGGTTCCTGGTTAAATCTAGACTTGGCTCATGGAGTCCCAGAGGCACATCCTGCATCCGCAAAAAAAGTAGTTCGCAAAACCGTAGTACGTACTTGAGAGGGGAAGCCCTGAGGATGTTCCGAAGGTGATGCTGAGCCACAGGAAAACATTTCAGGGGCAATAATCATGTAGCATTTCCTCATTTGCGAGCATGCTCCTGGATTGGCCCCATTCAAGAAATGGGCAAAGTACTTGAGAGTTTTCGATCTTCCAAAGAATTGACCCATCCATCTTTGCGAGTCACAGCCCTGCCACTACTGTGATCAGGAGTTAGGACTCCTCTGCACAGAACCAGACCCAGCAGGCAGGGAAGGTTCGAGATGGCAGGTTGAAGGCAAGCTCGAGGCTCCCCAGCAACTGGGCTCCGGCTCAGGGGTCCATCTCAGCCTCCCTGAATGGGCTGTCTGCAGGAGCAAGTTTAAGATTAAAAAAAAAAAAGAAGAAGCCCAAAGAGGAAGGAAGGGAGAGAGGGAGCGAGAACCTCACTCTTCTCTCCCCACCTGGCCTCATTTAGTCTTCTTTTACGTGCCTTAGAGAAACGTGAGCTCCAAGCGTGAAATGAGAGTTCCCAGACCGAGGAGGATTTTGCCATCTTTTTTTTGCCAGATCTCTTCTCCTTGATGGCTTTGCTCACTTCAGGCTCTCCTGGCCATAATGAGCATGCGTGGCGCTCGCGCAGCTCCATCGTTCGGTGGAGCATTTGGATCTAATTGTAAAAGGTCCACATCCTTCAAACTGTTACTCCTCACTCCCTTGGCCCAGTAAGAGCCCCTCGGGGAGCAGTTGCTCAGGTGGGGACCTGGCGGGCTGGGAAGACTCCACACGGACACAGATCCCCGGCTCACCTAGAGCCCTTTCTGCGTTTGCAATTACATGGTTTCATTTCAGGGCTCGCAGCTAAAGCTGACCTTTCTTTGCATTACAACTAGTTTCATTAACACCTTTTTTTTCTTTTTCCTTCCTCAGTGTGAGCTTTTGTCATTTGGTTTGGGTCGCCAGATTGCTTGGGGAGGGGGGCGCCCAGCCAGCTGCCCGCACTCCGCTGGGCACAGGGCACTTCTCAAAGACTCAAATACCGTTCCTGCTTCTGCTTGCCAACTGGAACTTTAAAAACATCAACAGGGTGAGTGGCTCACTGATTTTCAGACCTCGAGTGTTTTAGAACCACAATGGATCTGAGGGATTACAAAGAACTAAGCCCTTAGTTCAAAAATAAGGGAAGGGGGGGTTGCTGAGAGGCGACTCGGGGCATGGCTGAACTAACTTCCCACCCAGCCCCCCCAAAAGAAAGCCCCTCCCATGGCCGCCCTGAGGGTTTTCATGATCCACAATCGCTGTTTAGCCAGGAAGCTGGAGCACAGCCTCAAGATACGTCACTAATTTAAATCTATGATAAATATTAGAACATTTTAAGAGGCTCTGTTTAACCTTCTAGTCCAGATAAACAATGCTCTGCCCACAATCATGGCTTTAGAGCTATTGTTTTAACAGGGGGGCGGAGAGAGGAATACAGTTGACCTTTGAACGATGTGGGGGGTAGGGGCACTGACCCCACACATGACGGAAAATCTGCGTTTAACTTTTGACTCCCCCCAAACTTAACTACTAATAAACTACTTCTAACTGGAAACCTAACGGAAACACAGACAGCTGATTAAACCCTATGCTGTATGTTATGGGTATTGTATACTGGGTTCTTAAGGTAAACGAGTGAAAAGAAAATGTCACTAAGAAAATCATAAGGAAGAAGATACATTTGCACTCCCGTACTGGGAAACATCCTCGTGTAAGTTGACCTGTGCGCTCCAAGCCCATGTTGTCCAAGGGTCAGCTGTAGTTAGCGTACTATTTGCTTCTGTGTAAGTGAGTGCGTCCGTGTTTGCAAGCACTTAGGAGGACAGTCTTTGAGGTTGTCAGGGGTAAAGAAAGGGCTGAACTCTCCGACAAGAAAAGGTTTGCTACGTCAAGATTCACTTGGGCAGGAAACTTCACAAATTATAAACTAGTGGCATTTCCAAATGAGTGGCATTTTACTTTACGGGCCTTTGAAGCATGCACAGTCTCTACGGAATGATTATATAAGGGACTGGTTTTATTACATGAGCTCACTTGGTATCTCTGCCCCCATTCGGCTGTCCTGGGGGAGGAAAAGGTGGTGTGGTTAAGAGGACCCAAACTGAATTTCTAGACCTGATTCTCTGGTTCGGTCTCTAACCAGCTTGTGTAACTGGGCATATTACTTTGTTTCTTTTGATCTTAGTTTACTGTCTAAAGACTTGCACTAAAGGGCCTCTCATAGGTTGCCAGATTTAGGAAAAACAAAAATGAAAAACACAGGCATCTAGATACATTTCAATATCAGATATTTTTTAGTAGAAGTATGTCCTGAGAAATATTTGGGGCATTCTTCTACTTTTCTTCAACTATTCATTGTTTTTCTGTAATTCAAATTGAGCTGGGTATTTTGTTATTTTATCTGGCAACCCCCAGTCTCTAAAATCCTTGCGATCTTAAAGTTGAATTCTGTAATGTATGTATCTGACTTGTATTTGTTTCTAAAAAAGAGTGTGAGTGATCCTGAGGGAGGGAGGGGGGGAGGGGAGAAGGATGGGGGGCAGCAGGGGTGGGAATGGGGGAGACAGAGAGACAATTCCCTGAAAATACCAGCAGATTTCCAGTCCACAAAAGGACAGTTCACAGCATCTAGAGGAACACTGTTTTATAGAACTCTCATTTCCAGAGGCAGCCCCCTGAGAAAACAGCAGCCTTTCCTAATGGCCCTGAGACTAGATCCCTTAAAGGCCCGGGGAGTTCAGTCCCCCTCAGCTGTCTCACGCACCGTCAGTGTTGTGCCAGGGCTCTAGGTGAAGAAAAATCAACTCCAGTCCTTTCAGAGCAAGAGGCAATTGGATTTAATCCTCGCCCCATGCCACCATGCCACTGTGCACAGAGAACCAGAGAATCCCCCCTCCCCACAATTCCCCCTCCCCCACCGCCACAGGGAACTGAACAAAACATCCTTTAGTAAAAGCCAGGGATGGTTCTGGGCGTCATCCTCTTTCTCCCTGGGTGAAGTGGAGATGGTGCCCAACAAAACCTCCGTGGGTATGAGGAAGGGTGCAGGGAGGGGTAAAGAGCAAGGGAGAGGCAAGGGAGGGAGATGCTGGAAGTCAGTGTTCCAGGATAGAAATTGCTATTAGCAAAAGGCCTGGTAGCTGGAGGTGGCATGCAAATAAGCTTTCCAACACAGCCTTACAAATAATTGCAGATAACGCTTTATCCTGTGTTACGGTGTAAGGTCCCTCCCTTAAGAATAATGACCACCTCTCTGGACCATTTAGTCTGGGTTTTTTGCAATTTATCAGAGATGAGTTTTCTGGAGTCTGGGATCCCATTCAAGGCAGTGTGGTAACATGCACAAGCGTGTTGATTACATTTCCACAGTCCTAACATTCTGCCCTTGAGAGGAGGCGTCCCTCCACTGATTTCTGGAATGGATGGGCAAACAGAGCCCCACTGTCTCCAAAAGCACTTCTGCAACGCCCACTCACACACCCACACACCTACGCAGACACACAACCACGCGGCTTCCCTGAAATTTTACCTCCACCGAGAAGCGCTCCGAGCCAGAGCCCGGGTGTGAACACAATATGGTTAGGATACCATGTTTTATAGACAGAAAGAAAGGAGGAAAAACAACTCTTTGCTTTGGATGCAAATAAACTCAGCTTCACCTTTAATGCCGAAAGCCTGCGCCCTTGGCAAGACGTCTTGGAGACTGTTCGCAAAGTATTAATCTTGCTCCGCTTACATGTTAAATAGGTCTTTGGAAACTGTTTCTCTAGCACTGCTTTTTCTCTCCAGTACAGACTCCGTCTCTCTTCCTTTTTTAGTACAGTCAGAACTCCCCAGCAGCAGGAAGCCCCAGGGAACAGAGGCAGGGAAACCAACTCTGGTGGATTTCAGAGCCACCCCCCGATTGCAACTGCGGATGACGGTTTGGGCGGCCGGGCCAGCCGGCAGATGGCGCTGTGCCGCACGTTATGGCCTCTCGTGTGTGAGCCCGGAGCCAGACGGCTCCAAGTTTCTAGTGCCATTCCTGGACCGAAACAAATGTTTGTGGAATTAAGTAGTGACTTCCTTTAGTCTGCGCCACTCTTACTGGCTGTGTTTTCAGGCTCTAGATGTTAACGTATGCCCTATATTGCTTTTTGGGGTGAAATCCGGGGTTTCCAAGCACATTTTAACCCATCCTGACTGCTCAAGTCAGCTAGCAAAAGCCTGCATTTTCCGATAAAAATAACCCATAAAACTTCCATATTAAGAGCTAGAATGGTTTGGAAGACAAAGAAATGCTAAAAAATGTAAGTAACCATAGCGCCTCAGATTCTGCTTTCTAAGTAAACAAGAGAGGGAGGGAGTTTCTTTTACTGGGCTCAAAAATAAAGCACCAAAGTGAGCAGGAAAGAAGCTCAAGGCTTGGGTTTCCTGAAAAAGAGTCACTGGCTATTGAGGGTGCTAGGAAGGGGGTTGGGGACACTTGAGTGCAACGATCATGGATATTTCACTGTGGACAAAATTTAGGAGATGAGACCCAAGGCTTTTGGTCTCAAAGGCACAGCCAGAGGCCATGTGTTTTCAGGACAAAGTTAACAACCCTGGATTAGGGTGAAGTGAATCGCCAGGGCGTTTGCTCCCCCATGCCAAGTGGCCCCATTAGTTAGGGCTCAGTATGTATTTCACATCGCCATAAAATCCATCTTCTCAAAGTAAACAAGGCAAGGCTGTGCGCATCCCCAGCAAGACATATGAAGCTTTGTTTGGGATAATGGATTTGACATGAGTAAAAGCAGTGGGGATTAGATGGGCCCAGCAAGGATAAATATGACTAATTGTCATCTCCCCGCATCAGAATAAACAGGGCCAGTACTGCAGGCTAGGAAGAGATCTTTGGAGGAAGGGGGTTGGGGGGGTGACTTCGATTGATCGGCAACTGATTGATAAAGCAGGTGAAATGCAGCACTGAGGAGGTTTTGCCTTGCATGTGAATGTGAACATAGCTGTTTTCCAATTTCCGAGCATTTTATTACTCAGGTGGTACTGCGTCCGGCAGCGTGCGCCCACAGCTGTCCGCCCTGTGCGTGATTACTTTGGACTTCTCTTTCTTAATGTTGATTAAACTTTGGAAACTGGCAGGACATCCCGGTCATCTTTTACACAAAAAGGACAGGTTTTCAAATCTTCTCTTGGACATTTTCAAAAGTTTTCAGCCAGCGGCCCAGTCATTTCTCTTTATATCCTTTAGAGATAATGTTTAACTTTCTTAAGCCATTTTACTGTTTTATTTTGTTGGTAAATCAAGAACTAAGGCTATGTGGATTTATTTTTCTTAGGTAATTTATAAATATATCTAGTACTGAAATACATCCCTTTAAAGTAAGAACTGTTCCCAGACTTTGAAACTTAACCATTCAAAACAGTAATTATGTTTAAGGTGATCGAATAATATGACGAGGTAAATTCATTTACTGACATATGGTTTTTAACATTTGATGTTGGGTTTTTTTTTTCAACATGTTTTCATTTTTAAAGCTGAAGTTCAAAGGCATTTTTCTAGCCAAATGTCATTTATTATGTCGACGTAGGCTGTTTATCCCGTGAATATTGTTAACGGAGTGAAATGAAACTGTAGCTTTGTGACTAATAGCAATATTTAAGCCTTACCAAATATTACAAACATTGCAGATTCTATCCATAATATCCAGAAGCTGATTTCGGATCCAATTTAGAGCTGTGTTTCAAACAGAGCCACATTAAATTTAAAATTAGTCAAGGATTACAGTTTGCTATGAAGAATGTCTCCACCTCCAATATGAGTGAATGTCATCAAAGTGAAAGGGAAAAAAAAGGAAAGACAAGAAAAGATGTGATTGTTTTGACACGAGTGAGAGAAGCTTAGTGTCGCTTCATTTTTAACCTCATTTCAAATTATCTTTTAACCACCCTGATATTTCTGCGTAGAGATAATCACATCTCATCAACCTTCTCAAAACCCAGCAGCTCCATACCCAAGGCTAATGCTTGTTAAATCATATTGCTGAACAAATGGCTAGAGCTCCTGCAGCAGACGGATGGAAATCAGCCTCGCCGGACGGCCCTCCCCTCTGCCCACTCCATCATTCTATGTTGTTTTGTTTCCCTGGGTAATTTTAATCTTACATAAGGTGTGTGAATGTTTTTTTCCTAGAAAGGCAGGACAGGAATTCAAAAAAATGTAAAAGCAGATCTGCCCTAAAGGTGATGAAGAGAGAGACCTGTTGAAATGGTCCTGAGAAAATAAACACTTGGAATCACAGGCACGTTGAATAGAAGAAAATCGTTCTCAAGGAAGGCAAGGAAGCATAGGACTTGCAGAGAAGAAAAAAGTTCCCGAGGTTTTAAACAGACACCATCAATTACTCCTCACATCGTTCCAGAATCCGCCTATCACTGAGGTTTAACAAACCCATCAAGAAAACTGGGCTTATTTATTTTGGTAGTTTTGCATCTGCAGATAGAAAGGCAAAAGGCCCCTGCTTCCCATTTGAAAAACTTAGTGTGAAAATGTCCGGCTGCCTTATCTCTACACGTTTTGCCTTAACTCCACTTCCTCTCACTTTGTCATTTAATTTGTAGGGTTTCCAAATCAGAGTGACTATCCTCCATTAGTCCCTCTGGTGACAGAGGGCAGGGCGGTGTTGTATCTGAGTTAATAAAGCAGAAATCCGAGCCTAATTACTGGGGAGATAAACCACGCTGGCAGGGGGTTACCTTCGTCAAGGTCTGGAGCTATCTGCACCCAGACATTTTGGAGTGAGACCCTGGACACCAAGAACACACAGAGATCAAGCAGGTTGGAGCACATTTGTTTTCATATGGCAATGCTGATAAATTTCAGCGTCCACCTTCGTTAGGGGACCGTGTGGTCAGCGTGCATCTATAGGGGGAAGCAAGTGTATATTCATTAATCAAATGAGATAATGGGGGACAAAGGTGCTTCATAACTGAAAGGGGCAACCCAAATAAAGAGTGGCATTTTGGTTCCAAGGGCATGTATGTATATTTAAAGAGAGTCTACATAAGCAGGCATTAAGCAACTCATGGGGTGTGTGGGGAGAGGGAGAGAGATGGGGAGAGAGATATTGAGATGCCTCAAGAATCCCTCAACATAGGTAGATTACACCTACAGTGTAATACGGAATCACACTGTATGCAGAATGACGGTTCAACTTCTATAGAATAGAATCTGACTGAAACTCTGATTTATTGATTATTCAGAGACCCACACTGTGTTTTTATAGGCCTCTCTCCTGCGTATGACTGGACCAAATTTGTGCAAATTGCATGGGCATGCTGAGAAACTTCCCCATCAAGTGTACGTTTTCCTGTGTATTACGTAAGACTCTGACGCCGTCATCTTTGCTGCCAGCCTTCCTGCTGCCCTCCCTCCAAAGCAAGCAAACAAAAAACGCCTACCTGTACGGTGAAAATCACTAACATTTAAGAGATGTTCAGAAAAAGAGAGAGAGAGGAAAAAAAAATAATAAAATAACCCAGTCCCTGGCTCCTGATTTGGATGGTTACAATTATCTGTGGATACTGTAGCGAGAGCTGAGAAACCGTGTTTGGAGAGTGAATCTATTAATGCAGCTTTGTCCAACAAATATTAAAATTGCAAAGTAATTTGCCCATTTGACAATGGCTAATGAACTTAAGTATGCAGAATGAACTTTAATAATTGAGGAAATTGTGCAATTACACTGAAAGCAGCTGAAAATTACAAATAAAATTAACTCTCTAGTTTAGCAAGAATATTACTGCTTCTGTTACCAGCCACTTTATGTGGGTATCAAGAAAGTCTGGAAAGTTTCAAGTGACTGTACCTTTATTGTGATGATTACTCATTTTTTTAAACAGAAATGAGCCCTAATAATTCTTTTCCCCAATATGTTTCTGGATTACTGTGTGGTTGGAATTACACAAAATGTCTCACTGGCAGTGCATTTTTTAATTGTGATTTCAGGTTTATGATCCTATGTGTGTCTATTTTAAATTTAAATGGATTACATTCAGCAAAAATCCTTTTACTACCCCGGCTTGGCTGTCTCATACTATTAGGCTGTATATGTTCAGCTTATACAAATCTGTTAATACATAACACCATCAGAAGCTTCTTATGTTCGAACCAGGTTAGACCGAAGACACCAGATTAATATTTGATAATACAGAAGGGCCCTTAATCAGACTTGCTTATTTCGTGACAGAATGTTTCTGTAATTATCATAATTGTTGTGCTAAATATGTTTGTCTTTGTATCTGGCTTTGGGCATAATCTTCTCTCTTGAAAGCCACTCAATGTGGGACTTGAGATTCCTGCACAAAACCCAATTAATATTAAGATGACAAGCCCCGATGAGCTCCAAAGAGGCAACAGCTGAACAGACTCTAACATTCTTAAGTACAGATACTTGAGTGATCAAGTACATCTGAGGGAGACACACAATTCAATAATCCCTTTCTCAAGAAAGTCAAGAGGCCTGAGAGATACGAAGGAAATCAAAGGAACACATCAGAAAGAAAATGAAGGGTCTGGTCCTGTAGCGTCTCTATTAAAATGCAAAAGTTATGGATTTTTTTCGGGGTGATGGGAACCTTTTCTGTTTTTATTGATTTCTTTTTATAGCTTGATGATTTCTCTAAGATTATCTTAAAAGCTTAAAGAAAAAAGGGGCCTCATCAAAAGGTATCTGGCATGACAGGAACATATACAGTTTTGGTTAACATGATGAGGGAGGGCGCCGGAAGTCCAGGGAGAAAGGGATCCTGCCCGTGCATCAGCCCCCAGGGAAGGGCTGCAGCCTCCCCGGTAAAATGGAAATGTTCCTGCCACATTTGGGGCCTGTGGCCAACCCACCCTGCCCACCCCTGGGCCAGTAAGGAGTGATGAGTTGACAAGCTGGGGATACCTGGGAGCTCCCCCCAGAAACAGAGTTCTAAAGTGCCCCATTAACAAACGTATTTCCATTGGCGTTGTATAAAGCGGTCGCCTTCGTCCCCTGACCCCCCATATCCTAGCCTCCCGGGTGACTCCTTGGATTTACAGCTAAATTCACTGTCCAGAGGTGACATCCTAACCCATTGATTTGCAATCAGAAATTGGTTTCCTGTCACTTTAAAAGTGAGGCACTAAGGGGCAGTAAAAACAAGGCTGTCGGAGCTAAATGGAGCTATAGTTCAGGCTCTGGGCCATTACACACTACCTTTCCAATGTATTTATTACATTAAGAAACCTCTGTAGTGCACTTTAAATGGCTGGTGACACCCTCTTAGGTGACTTATTGCTCTGTGAAATCAGTTTTGTAGAAACTCTTTCACATGTGCCAAAACAAAACAAAACCCGGTTTGCCCGTGTCTGTGCCCAGGAACGTCCTAGTACTGGTCCTTGGGGTGTCCGCACGCTCCCGTGCCTGGTGCATGGGCAAGCAGATAGTCTCCATGCCGGGCACAGAGCGTTGCCCGGAGCCCTCTTGGCTCGGGCACCACGAAAAGTGAAACCAACCAGTGTGACCCCAGCTACCTGCCCGATAAATCTGGGGGAGCCCCTGAAGCCACCTGCCCCGGTGTCGAGGTCTTGTCCCAAGGGGAGAAGAGCCAGTAGTACGTTTACTCCTACCGCCCCCACACGTGACACCCCGACCAGTCTTTTCAGTTGGTTTTCTTTACAGTCAACAGCAAGGACCAGGGATAACTCCGGTCCAAGCTCCCCAGTCTGGGGTAGCAATCCATCTCCCCTATGCAGCCTTCCATTTTCCAAGATGCAAGCGACGGAGAATTACTGTGCAAATGTGCTCGGAGATTCCTCCTGTAAAACCAGACACACAGATCCCTTCCAGATTCAGTTTCTGGCTGGGCCCAGAGCCTCCATTTCCTTTCTCTGTTTGTCACAACAAGGCAGGATTTCTCGGGGGAGTGGGGGGGGGGGGAGAGAGAGACCCTCACTTGGGAGGCATGGAGGCTCAGCGCACCATTGCATCAAAATAGACTTTTTGCCGCACGAGCGCGGACGAGCCTGCTCGCGGAGTGAATTGCCCCAAATTGTGAGATATTTGGAACAAAATGTGTCCCTGTTGCCTTCTGGGGTTCCTGCTAATTAATATTCAAAAGACTCGAAGAGGAAAAATGGATACCTAAATCATACATATGTATATGCCTTTTAAGCTTTATTATAAAGGCAAAATAACCCCTTACTTGGTTAAAATCCAACTTGAGTCAACATACAAAGGTGACTGCACTGTAATACTAGACATATCTGCATTATGTAGGCATGTTACTGCGCCACCAGAATCTCTCAATAGTAATTATTATGCCAAGCACCCTGTTGGCACAATTACACTAAAGCTCTAATTAGTAGCAGTAAGATTAGAACCCCTACATGTTAAATCTGTAGAAGCAACGCTGAGTGAAGGATTTAAAACAGTTTCAAAACATTGTATTGTCTTTATTACAGTCTTTATACTTCAGTAAAGAAGGGTTTTCTATAAAATGCACTTAAAATAATCTGGTCCTGTCACTAAAAATAGGAAAGATAAGGTAATTGCAGTCAAACCTAGCGAGTCGACTTGCTACCTAGGTGCATTAAATCGAAAATGACAAATCTCGTGAACTCCAGTGGGAGAGACATACTTCCTCCCTGCTGGACGCATTGGTATTTTTCCAACCATCAGCCAGGGGAACATGCAGGGGCCATACTTGTCATGGGCGGTTTTCTCATTACCTCCGAGAAGCCGGGAGGCAGGCGGGCGACTTGCATCAGGAACGGATCTTCCTCGCCAATCTGATTGCGGCATCAGGAGATTTACCTGTCTCCTTAGAGACTGCGACATCCACTTTGAACACAGCACAGAGCTCCTCCCCTCCGACTGAGACAGCACCAGGCGCCTTAGCTACCCGCTGGGTGCAAAGCTGGACATCCGGGTCCTGGAGGTGGAGGTCTCCAGGGGGAAGGGAAGCCGCCCCCCCCACCCCCTAGCACGGAGGTCCCCCCCACCCCGGGCAAGTTGAGAACCGGCTGGGGATCTGCAGCACACGCTGGAGGGTTTGGGGAAGGCAAAAACAGCCAGGGCTCCTTAAGAGTCCCGGCTCGAGAGAGAAGGAATGTGGATGCGGATTGCCAACATGCCAGGTGTATATATTTGGATTGGGACTCTTGCAATGGGATTTTCCCATGAAACTGAGTCGTCACGACTGTGTAAAAGGTTTTAAGGGAGCAGACCTAGAAGCTCAGCAGGAGGGGAAAACAAAGCCATTTCTTCTGCCTCATAGCATCCCACTCCCTGCCCACCCCCTCCCACTGCCCCCCCCCCAACACCTTCCAGAAATAATCAGGTTTTGATGCTCGGCAAACCCTGAAAGTTGAGGAATGCCAGATCAAGGCAGGTAGAGTCTGCTGGGGGCCGTTCCTCATCGTCCACTGTCTCATCCACCCACCCAGCCCCAGTCACAGCAAAAATACCTGGTCCTGGTCAGCCTGGCAACACCCCTCCCCCAAGGTAGAACAGGAGTCCCGAGCGCATAGGAGGTGCGCTGAAGGCCCCAGGAACTGCTGGGTGTTAGAGAATGCGTACACCTGTGGGCAGAACTTGGCCTTCCTGCTGTGAGGATGAGACCTGAACGAGGCAGCTATTCTGCACTAATATGTCCATCAACACACAGCCCACCGATAAACATGTGAAACATTCACCTGGGCTCTTCCACTGGAGCAAATGCATTATTTATTTCACTTCGGAAATGCTAAGCCAAATGACTTTGGCAATCTAGGATGAAAATAAGAGACAGAAATCCCCAAACGTTACCTCGGTGTCTCTAAACAGCACTTCTTTTGCTCCACCAACAAATTTGCCGTGATTACAGCGATACTTAGTATCTATTTGTAGAGCAGATGTATATAGAGTTTAGAAATGTGTACCGTAACAGCTATAAAACTGTCTACAAGAATGTGCAGTGATAACAGGGCAGAAGTCAGAGGATGGCCTCTGAATCTTAATAATTGTATTATTCAGCCATATGTTATATCTGGAAGTGCTCTTTACTGTAAAAGAGAAGATCGGGGAGAGTGCGGTACTTTCTAGCTTCTATATTTTATGTTGGCTTCTCTTCCAGAGCCCCAGACTGAGGGAAGGAAGTGAAAACAGCCTTCTGCCTTATAGGTTATCTTATTGCCGTCATAATTCCAGTATTTATATGCATGCATGTTTTATCTACAAAAGATAGCCACATGAGAGCTGATCTTTCTGCAACTGTTACAGAACTATTAAACGTATATTAGCGTGGTCATTTTTATTTAATGGAAACAAATAACAGTTAATCTTATTGGAAGGGTTAAGTGGGTTTACTTGGTAAAGGGCAAATCCCTTTGGATGCTTTCTTTTTTAAAGAATAGCTTCGGTTGCTGACAGATGGTCTTTGTCTGAGTGTAGTTGAGGACAGATACAGTTTCTTTTTACACATTTATGAAAGTTGTAGATATAGATGCTTCGCAATATGCAGTGGCCTAGGACAAAGAGCAAGCTTGGTGGACAGAGAGGATTAGATTTCAGATCAGTGACAGATGGCTGGCTTAGCAGAGTCAGATAAAATTAAAAGGAGGATAGGGGATGGATAAAAAGAAGCCACTTTCCATGTAAAAGTTACATCTCTTAAGACAATGGCAGCATATGCAACATTCAGTTCTTCTTCCCACCTGGTGTCAAATTCCTAGATTTAAATTCCTGCTTGAAATAGGCGTTTTATTTTGGCCTCCACAGAAGAGGTGGGATCATTCTGTGTTGACCAAGTTTATCAAAGGGAAACTAAGAAACAAGGTAATTAACAATTTGCCTTTCAACTTGTCCTGCAGAGAGTACTTTCATTTGCAAAATCGCCCTGGATATTTGCATGTGGGTTCTTACTCACACCATGCCTCTCCAGCGGGAGAGAATTTTATAAGCCTATCCGTAAAATCCACGTTTTTGCTTACTCCATATGCACCATTTAAAGCTCTAACATCACTATAACCTTCGTCAAATAGCCATACAACATATTTAGTGTTAATTTGCCACACTGAAATTATTCATCGGTGTCCTGAGTAAGTCCGATAATATTTATGGGTTATACCATTCCATGTTTTCTGGCAATGCCGTTTGCTAGATTTCATAGATTTACTGTGTCTGCTTTTTTATGACTGACATAGCAATAACCAGATTGCAAAGATATTTATGTTGTTTGTGGCTTAGCAAGATAATTAAAGGATATAAATTAATCAAGTGCAATTAATTAGAAACTTTATGTTCGCAGCAGTCCTTCTTTGCATGTATAATTTATATTTATTGATTTCCTGGCTTTCATTAGCCTATGAGATAACAGCAAAAATGCATTAGAGAAGAAAATGTACAATTAGCGCTAGAGTGAACCTTGGCATAATGGATAGATCAGCACATGTTTGGGGCAAATATAAAGCTTTGTTAACTGTCATAAGCAGTTACAATTGATGAGTGGTATTTCCCTACATATCTTTCAGCTGATTAACGGCGTTTTTAAAGAGTCGCCTTAATGGGAAGCTGATAGGTTGGCTAAATTTACATTTTAATCAGAGTATTTATGATAGAGACAGCCCCAGAAACTCATTGGCAGAGGGTGAGGCGACATTCCCTGAGGGACTGGGGCAGGGAGTTGGCTTTGGAATATGTCCACTCACCTATTACTTCTCCTGTTATTTATCCCAAAGCGTCTGTCTGGGGAAGGGTCGAGAACTCTAGTGGCCTCCTCCCCACTGGCCACACTCCCACACTCCGATTAATCTCTGGGAGAAAGAGCCAGACGCTTGCCGTGTCCAGAGACTGGAATCCCGGTCACACTTGCGTGTCTTCTGTCACTGGGTGTCAAATGCCAGCGCCATGCACGACCAAGCATGGCTCCCGAGCTTCCTCACCAAGGATTTCACATCTGAGGGAGAGATATCTTGGCCTGAGGAGCCTGCTTCTCCTGTTTCCTCACTGGGTTGACAGGCAACCCAACAAACTCCAAAGAGACCACAGAAGAGACCACAGCCTCAGACCCAGAGGGACGTCCGCTGACGTACGTTCCTCAGTAGCTCCCATTTTAAACCCAGAAGCGGGCCCTGCACCTGAATTGTAAGGCATTAAAACCCTGGTTCTACCAGGCAAGAACAGGAGTTAGGATGTGGAACAGTCAGAGAAAACTTTGTGAAAGGAGGTAAAAAAAAAAAAGACAATCCTCATGTAGCAATACCTTTCTCCTCCCTTTGGAGGAGACGGGAGGATCCCTCCTCTTTAATTCCTGTCAGAAGACTGAAGTGGGAGCTTCTATCCCCCTCTTGAGCAATTACATGTTCCGAAGTCAGGAGGGGACAAAAGTTGTCTCCTGGACTAATACTCTGTTTCCACATCACGGAGGCTGCAGGGCCAGGTTGAATCTTTTTGTTGGTGAAAATTGACTCTCTAAGATGGTGTCATGGCGGCCCTCAACAAAACCCCTCAGGACTGGACAATTAGTAAGGCCACAGAGTAGGATTCATGTCTGGCTGGTGAAGTGGCCCTTAATGGGCATCTCTGCAGGAGAGGACCTATTTCTTGTTGTTCCCACATGGAGATGGGACAATAGGGCCGGACAGCCGTGTTATATTTTGAGCGGGCATTCCCAACATGGTCTTTATACTAAAGACGGTCAGGAAGCCCTCTGGAAAGAAAAACAAAAGAACTTTCCCCCAAGGGGGCTCATTCCTGATTCAGAGACAAACCAGGGAGGTCTTCAGCTCAGAAAAGGACTCGAACACTTGAACAGAGCACGACTGGGGACCTGGTCTTTCTCAAGCAAGGACAAAAGCCATTGTCTTGAGTCTTGCTAAATGCCTTTTCCTCTACCTCTCCTTTCTGCTCCAGTGCAGCTCAGAACCCCACCCCTGTTTCCTGGTGGAACCTCGTAAGTGTAGGCTGAATATTGACTGAATCTTCCAGGGCTCTCCTTGCCTCGGGGGTGATTCGAGTTGAATCACATACACCGAAGCTAGGCTACAAATAAGAATTTCTTTTTCATTTATCTCGGGGAGAAGAAGCCACAAATGAGCAAATATGAGATTAATATAAGTGAAGGAGGATACAGTTTCTGCTTTATGTGGTGATAAGCCCCTTTTTTCCCCTTTTCATACTAATTATTATTATCATTATTAGTATTATTTTACCCCTCAATTGCCTTAGGATGGTATCCAAGAGGAAGAGCTTTATCGGCTGCTGAGAGCTCCACGGTATTATTTATTTCATGTAATAAAATGTATGTAATGATCATGATTAATGTTTGTTTATTGTTGTATCATTGTGTTTGCCTTCCAGTCTCAGTGTGATACTGGTTTAATTAAACTTGGGAGAAGGTGGGAGTGGGGTTGGGTGACAGTCTCCAGAACTCTGTACGGTAATGGCGTCTGCACTTGGTGGCACTCACAATGTCGTTAAGATGAAGATGTCCCCCTAAATGACCGATTCCGTTTGTTCTTTTAAAGGAAAGTCCATTCGCCACCCTTTATTGTGTAACTTACAGATGAGTTTGTTGTGCCTCCGACCCATTGCTTTTAGGGACAGAAATTGCAATGACAGTAGGATTACGGTAATTGAAGAGTGCTCTATTTTAGGTTGCTCTCTGA
This sequence comes from Procyon lotor, assembly GCA_028646535.1. Lineage (NCBI taxonomy): Eukaryota > Metazoa > Chordata > Mammalia > Carnivora > Procyonidae > Procyon > Procyon lotor. Next base: position 25,972,511 of record CM053620.1, read on the forward strand.
TCACGTGAAATGATCATCAGCATCTTCCTTGGCCAGCATCGTGCCCCAGATTCCAAATTATTTTTTATTAGTTTGTTATCCAGTGTAACTGTCCAGGGAAGAGAAGGACTGAGAGGGAATGCTGAATATCGTCTCTGCTGGTGGTTGATCGTCGTCTACCCTAAGGAAAAATTAGATGGGAAGGGGCTGGCTTTTCTTTTTTTTTTCATTTCTGGTGCACCCAAAACCAGTTTGCCAAAGATTCCTATTGCAGTTTCCTCATTTCCTGGGGAAAATTAAATGTGCATCCTAAATGGAAGCCATAGAGCTTTGAAATGAATTATTATATTTCTCAAAGTTCTTAAAGCTGAATTCATACGTGCCTTAACATTTCAGAGTACTTTACAGTTTATAAGGCACTTCAATATCTATTATGTCCTTCTAGCATCATAGCCTTTGAAGTGAACAGGATATGAAAGTATTTTTACAGAGTATCATTCCTTGATATACATGTGAGAGTGGGTATATTTTCTGCAGCTTGCTTTTTTCCTTTTTTTTTTTTTTTGCTTTTGAGAGACATGTGAGGGAGGAGCAGGTAGAGAAGGAGAGAGAATCTTAAGCAGGCTCCACACCCCGTATGGAGCCCATGTTGGGCTTAGTCTCTTAACCCTGAGATCGTGACCTGAGCTGAAATCAAGAATCAGATACTTAACTAACGAGCCACCCAAGCATCCCTTGCTTTTCTCCTTTTAATGATACCTTGTGGGTATCTTTCATGTCAATATGTAAAAATGTGGTTTAATTACAGACATTTAGAATGCCTTCAGAATTTCCTTATTATAAGCAATGCTGAATCAATATTCTGGTGGATGGATATGTGTATATATATTTGTACATACATATATATACACACACGTGCATACATGTATATATACTGTGCATGCGTGCCTGTTGTGTGTGTGCACAGGCACGCCTATAAACATTTTGGCACGAGATAGTGTTCTGGATCAGAATATAATTTAATTATTTTTATAATTTAAATTTTTGAGACAGTCTGCCAACTAGCCCTCCCAGAAGATTGTTCAATTTAGACCCTGTGCAACAATATATACGGGTTTCATTTTCTCATTCTCCTTCCAGCTCTAGAAAATATCAACCTTTAAATTTTTGCCCACTTGGAAGAAAACAATGGTATCACATTATTATTTAGTTTGTGTTTTCCCAATCAGGAGTGAATGGTGGCACTCCTTTTAATATGTTTTTTGGTCTCTCATATTTCCTCTTCGTGGAATCGCTTGTTCATATTATCTGCAAATTTTGTTTCTGTTGCTTCTCATCTTGTAAATTTACGGAGACCTTACCTTCATAGTAACTCCTTGTGGATTAAAGATACTGCTTCTCCGTCTCTCGTTTGAGGTTTACTTTTGTTTACAAAGCCACACTCAAGACTCTTTTTTTCTTTTTATTTATTTTTTTAAAGATTTTTAAAATGTATTCAACAGAGAGGAAAGAGATCACAAGTAGGCGGTGGGGGGTGGTGGGGGGAGAAGCAGGCTCCCCGCTGAGCAGAGAGCCCGATGTGGGGCTTGATCCCAGGACCCTGAGATCACGACCTGAGCCCAAGGCAGAGGCTTTAACCCACTGAGCCACCCAGGCGCCCCAAGACTCTTTTTTTTCTTTTTAAAACATTTCCTGTGGTCAGATCAGAATAGGGGTTCTCCGAGTGAAGAAAAGAGATTCAGAGAGAGGAAGTGGTTTGCCCTTTCAGTGGGAAAACCAAGGTTTGAATCCCGATGGATGAACCACATCACACTGCGTCTCTGTGGATGCCACCAGGACCTTTGTCTATAAATACATACCTGAAAAATGAAGAGGAAGTGTGGCTTTCTTATTTCCGTGACTGGCCTGAGAGCTGTCAGACCCCCCTCAGCCGTCTTCAAATCTCCTTCCCCCTGGCCTTGAAGGAAGTTTCTGCATATCTTTCAAAATTTACCATCAATTATGCCCCACTGAAGCTTTCGCAGATATGTCCAACTCAGCTCTTTCCTGCTCTGCCATTATATGTTGGTGGCATGGCCCTCTAGGGCAGCATCTGTCAAAATCCCTTTGTGCATCAGGTATTTATCTCATGGCTTCCACTTACCCTAGAGAGTGAACTCTCACAGGTTAAGGGCCTGTCGTGAATTGCATTGATGAACTGATTCTCCCCTCCCATATCCATGTCTAGGCAACGCACTCTTCAAATCTAGAGATGGAGTAGATTCCCATACCCCTTGAATCTGGTCAGGTCTTGTCCCTGGACTTGGCCGACAGAATGCAGGATATATAGCCTTGCTTTCAGAGGTCCTACAGGATTCTGCTCACACTCTTGGTTCCCGACCATTGACACCATATGGATAAGCCCAGTTTTGCCTTTTGAAGGACAAAAGACCACATGGAGTAGAGTCATCCCAGGGCAGGTCCCACGTAAAGCCCGTCCTCTCCCAGTCTACCAAGTAGCTGCAGACCCATGAGGGAATTGCGATCTGTTGACCCAGATCTACACCAGAAAAAAACTGATCAACCCATAGATTTATGAGCTAAGTAAATGGTTATTGTTTAAACCACATTTGGGTGCTTTGTTACACAGCAATAGATAACTGATAACAAACCTTTATGCAGTAAATTAAGCCTGGTGTTATTGAGCACAACTGTGCAGAGTTTCTGTGTCTTACT
>CM053620.1:25975304-26038242 GCA_028646535.1 Procyon lotor
CTGATCAACCCATAGATTTATGAGCTAAGTAAATGGTTATTGTTTAAACCACATTTGGGTGCTTTGTTACACAGCATTAGATAACTGATAACAAACCTTTATGCAGTAAATTAAGCCTGGTGTTATTGAGCACAACTGTGCAGAGTTTCTGTGTCTTACTATTTTTGAGTCCTTAAAATAGAGCCTAGCATGTTACCTGCACCTAGGAGGTATAAATACAGGTTGAATTGAGTTCAGTCTCCTTTAGCAGCAACTGAGAATCTGAATATTTTTTTAAAGATTTTATTTATTTATTTGACAGAGAGAGAGATCACAAGTAGGCAGAGAGGCAGGTAGAGAGAGAGAGAGAAGCAGGCTCCCTGCTGAGCAGAGAGTCCTATGGGGGTCTGAATCCCAGGACCCTGGGATCATGACCTGAGCCGAAGGCAGAGGCTTTAACCCACTTAACCACCCAGGTGCCCCGAGAATCTGAATATTTGAAGGGATTCTTTAGGTAGGAACACACCGCTTCTTCTCTCTCTTTTTTTTTTCTAAGATTTTATTTGAAAGAGAGAGTGAGTGAGAGAGAGAGCAGGAGCGGGGGCGGGAAGGGACAGAGGGCGAGGGAGAAACAGACTCCCCACTGAGCAGGGAACCCAACTCGGGGCTCCCTCCCAGAACCCCAGGATCACCACCTAAGCCGAAGGCAGACACTTAGCTGACTGAGCCACCCAGGTACCCCAGGAACACGCCACATCTTAAAAGCAGACAGTCTGTCCACATTCATAGTATAGGGAAATTTGGAATAAACAAGAAAGATTACTGGGTATCTCCAGTGGAAAATAATGCATTGTGTAGAGGACCCTCCTCTGAGTTATCTGATTCTAGTCTTTTGTTGCCTTTGAGCTATTTATAGCTCAACAAATTGTAGAGAACCAATGGCAGTGCAAATGAGTCTTTTCTACGGACATACAAATGAATTCCATCTATGGGAGAAACAACACCCCCACACACATCACCGCAACCATCACCGCGACCATCACCACCATGGGGAAGCCACTCTTGTATCTATTTGCAAGTTCATTTTATTTACTTATTTTTTGAGAGAGAGAGAAAGCACATAGGAGCAGGGGTGGGGAGGAGCTGAGACGGAGATAGAGAATCTCAAGTGGGCTCCATGGCGGACGCAGAGCCCAATGTGGGGCTTGATCTCATGACCCTGAGATCATGACCACAGCCAAAATCAAGAGTGGGGCACTTAATGGCCTGCGCCACCCAGGCGCCCCTGCAAGTTCACTTTAGTATTCTTCGTCTGTATATATGATTCTTCTTTGGATTCTCCTTTGAATCAGTTGTAGCACCTGCTAGTTCTGTCGTGTAATAAGGAGTTAAATAAAATATTTGACACCTGTTCATTTTATATTTGTATGAGTCAGGGCTTTACCTTTGTTTGGATATTATATTTCAGTAGCTTGAAAGATCCTTTCAGACACCTGGTGGGTTCACTGGAAAGAGCTGATTAAGCCTCATGCCCAGAGTGGGCACCTTGAAGGTTGCTGATATGCATGCATACCTTTTTTTTTAGTTCTCAGTCTGAATGAATCTGGCAAATAAAATGGGCAATAGTACTTTGCTAACTCTATTTTTCCAATTTTAACTGTCTTCTCTGCTAATTGGGGGGAGGGGGTGGCTTCTGGTTTGTCTATGGCCAGTAAGTTATTTCCCACTGGGGGCAACAATGATTGGGAATTTGGTTTTGTGGTCAGACTATTTGTGATTTCTAAGTATAGATTAATGGCTTATGAAGAGCTGGTCTCTGTCCACTGAGAGACGACAGAATCTTGCTGGTTATTCCTTATTGTTTCTTTATCTATTTTGAGCTCAAATCAAATTAAAAAAAAAAAAATGTTTCTACTGGAAAAGGAGAACGGCTCCTTGATATCCAGACTGGTGAGTTTTTGTGTTCTGTATTTTCTCTTGATCGCTGGCTAAAATTGCAGAACTGAAGCTCCAGCTTTCTATGTGTCTCTGTGTCTATTTGTGATTAATTCAGAAAAGTCTTTGCCTCCCAGTGTTAGAGTGGGTAATGTTTTCATATCACTAGGGGATATTAAGAAATGAGGTTGTAAAATATCTTAAAGGAGTTCTATTCTGATTGGTTTATAAAGATAAATATACACACACGTGTACATTATATATTCCCAGAATATTGAACTTCTGGTACTTAAGTGTTCCAGACTTAAAAGAAAAATATTTTTATAGACACTAGCTCAGAAATGCTTCAATAATTGAAATTCACACCAATAAGGTAAATCTTTGGCCGATAAGACTAGTTTAATAATTTTTGTGTAATGAAAACCACTGTATCTTTTCTTATTCATCAGTGTCAGTTAAGGCACAAGCAAACACATTTATTATACTTGGGGGTATTTTTCTTAAACTTACACAAGTTAATGATCAAATAATGTAACATTGTTCCTACGTGATATTTAACATTGTGAAAAATGTAAATGTAGATTTGTGTTTAACAAAATGGGACCATTCTCACAAACAATTTCTTTTGACAGTAATTCTATTTTGTAGTATATCAGCGGGAAGATAATTCCCAGGATCTTTAGGTAACTTAAAATCTGGGCATAGTAATCGAGATGATTAATGAATACTATTTGATATGTAGATCATTTCTAACTAAGATAAAAATACTAAAGCATTGCTTACTAAGCATAATTTCAAGTTTATAGGTTTTTGCTCTTTTTGCTGTTTTGAAATGCTGCAGAGATGCTATATACTTGAGCTAGGCTAATGAATGCATTTATTTTTGCCACTGAGGGTAGGGAATAAGGGACATGAGTGGCAGTGGAATGTTCATGGGTGACAGACACGAACACTTTTTAATTATTTACCCTTCATTTTTCTCTGTGAAATGGAAGTTAGTTACTTTGATTCAAGTTTTAATTAATATAAATATTTGAGAGTGTATTAAGAGCAATGGTCACAGAGAACTAGAACTGCTGACATGTTTCTGTTCAAGGATAAGAATTTTGTCAAGTAGTGGTTCTCAGGTTTATTTTCTTCTCCAGACCCTCTTACACTCTCAAAACTCATTTAGGCTCCCGAGAGCTGTGGTTCTCATAGGTTGTAACTACATATACTTAACATCCTAGAAATTAGAACCTATGGCATTTTTAAATACTTCTTCATTGACTCATTTGGAGCTGGCGATGAGGAATGCATGGCACAGAATACCATCCTGGTGTTATTATGGAATCAGTTGGGGCCTCACAGACCCTCTGGGATTTGTCCTAAAGCATCACATCAGTTTGTTCCCCAAACTGAAAGCGTCCAGTAAAGAACAGAACTTGGAAAGTGAACTCTACTTACCCTGTTTTGTATCTAATATCTGAGTCCGAAAAGCTGGCATATGTGTTAAAATCTTAGCAAAGGTGTGCAGGATTTTTAAGGCTGTATTTCCCTGGTTTACTGTCTCTGTGGCTAGTAGAGGGTTCTAATCTGCCTAAGTAACAAAGATTCCGTGTCTTACCAAAGTAATTTTCTATGCTCTGTTCTGGCTATGGAGTTCTTGATCATTTAAGAAAACAAATATTCCTCACTTATGAAAGAGGTAAAGGTTCTTTATGGTTGTTTTGATTATTTTTCTGACGTTTGATCATCTCTTTGAACTAATGAGTAACTAAGTATATTATTGCCTCAGACATCTGTGGTTCTAGCTTAACCAAACATCCAAATCTCCTTTGACAACTTTTTTTGATGATTGCCCATGCAAAGTCATATCCTAAGCATGAAAACCAGGGTAAGATAAAATCTTCAAGTCATCATTTGCTTCTAAAACTAAAAAAACTTCCTAAAAACATCATTTGCTTCTATTTTTGTGATTTTTTACAAGCTCCCTGGAAAATCACAAAGATTTGTTCTTTCACCTTATAAAGAGGAGTGTGGCTTATTTAAAATGTTACTACCAATGAATTGCATGGAAACGATTAGCAGGTCAGAGGAGATGCTTGGCTTCCTCTATGTTAAATCCTCATCAAATGTCAGTAATTTACCTATTTCAGAAATTGTACTCCAGGGGATCCTGGGTGGCTCAGTTGGTTGGGTGTCTGACTCTTGGTTTTGGCCCAGGTCATGATCTCAGGGTTGTGGAGCCTGCTTAAGATTCTCTCTCTCCCTCACTCTCTCCCTCTGCCCGTCCCCTGCTCCTGCATGCTCTTTCTCCTCTCCCTAAAAAGAGAAATTGTACCCTGTATAGGGAGTTCCTAGAGATTCATCAGTGTCTCCATTCTTCCTGACAGGTTTCTATTGATCAGAGTCCTGAAGATATTAGGCCACAACTCTGTAATATTATCACCCATGATTTTGGTAATGATTTAAAATGCTTGCTGAGTCATTACCTGACTTAAATTCAAATCTAGCATCTTCCAGGCCAGGGGTTTTGGATTGGGGATGTACTATGGAGTTGTATAAAATTACGTGTCTTGGCCATGTACCAGAGTTACTGGAGATCTTGCCTGAACATTCTTGGTATGTCCTTAGTATATGCCTGCTTTATTCTGGTTAGTCGATACTCACACACTTCCATATATCTCCCAATTATTACATGATACGGCTCAAGACTTTTCCCTTTGTAAAAAATTGCATTCTGGGAGCCTGGGTGGCTCAGTCGGTTGAGCATCCAATTCTTGATTTTAGCTGAGGTTATGATCTCAGGGTCAGGCTCGATGCTCGGCGGGTGGGGAGTCTGCTTGTCCCTCCTTTGCCCCTGACCCTGCTCCTGCGCACCTCCTTTCTCTCTCTAAAATAAATAAATAAATCTTTTAAAAAAAGAATTATGTTCAACTACTTTTGTGAGTCGACGTAACACGGTAACATTTCCTAAACATTTCTTTGAAAATAGACTGAATCATCCTCAAGAACAATATTTCGCAATGACGTCATTATCTTTTGTTTTGCTTGACACAGAAGCAGCCAAATTCCCTTGTCAGTTGCCCCGGTCTGGTCATGAACTCTTGTCAGGTCTTTGACTTTGGGAAACTCTCAGTGATAAATTAACCACAGCAATTTTAAGCCACCATTATCCACACATAGCATCGTTTTTATGTGTTTGTTTGTTTAACTCTGATGCTTCCCTGACGCCCCTGCTCCCAGCTCTAGGCTAGAATTCCTGCGCTCACCAAAGGACAGAAACAAAGAAGGCTCATCTGAGACTCCTTGGAAAAAGACTATACCAAGTACTTCGAACTATCGAAACTTCAAAAAAGGGAACGCTGGATGTGCAGGCTCCTGATGGCAAGCTTAAACACTTTCAGACCCTTTCAATGGGCTGAGTCAGGATTTCCAGGACTCTTCCTCATTTGAAAAGCAGATGACTTCATAAGACTGTTCACCCAAGATCAGGCCCAACAAGCACGGGCTGAATGAACTGAAGAAGGCAGTTTTACTGGAGTTACTTACTTGTAATATCGCCGATGCTATTTTACAGTTTTATTTTCTAAATATAAAAGGAAACCCTTTCTTTTTCTTGCCAAGCTATCTGTTGCTCATTACCGTTCAGTAGACTGCTTTTGAAAAACTAAAAATGAAACGCTTAAAAAAATAATATGTTATTCTCGCTGGCATCCCTTTTTCTGAATTTTTCTGAACTCTCGTGGAGCGACCTTACTCGTCTTGGCCGTACCGTTATTTGCAGAGGTTCAGTAAGACTGAGTTGTCATTTTATCAGGATATGATTAGACAAATTAGTTATGCAGTCAAGGCCTTGGCTGGCAAATCCCATTTGAGAATGATGCTCATTTCATCAGGCATGGTCAATCGCTTTTAAGGAACTAAGACTGACTTTCTAGAGCCAATGCTTAGGAGGTCCCTCCAGGAAAACTGGCAGCCTGGTACTCATCCTACAGGGTCCCAGGGCTAAGGAAGGGTACTTCCTGGTAGACCAAGAAATTTGGACTATTTTGAAAGGAGCAATTCACCAAAATGTATAGGTTCTGCATGCAGGTAAAATCTGATGGAGAGAGTTTCTTGGGGCTTGGCTTCGTAGCCTCAGGATAGCAAATAACAGAGGCCTTTAATCTAATATTTCATATGGAAACTTCCAGCAAAACAAACCGGAGAAAACTTACAGGCTAAGTCAATGCTCTTGCCGCGCCTCTGTAAATAATGAGGCCAGAGCTAAAGAGACCAGCCTTATTTTATGATTGAGAATCATCTTCCTTTGAGCACAGACTGTAGGGAAATTTGAAAGAAGGAAAATATATGACCAGTATCTCTAGTGGAAAACTGCATTATTGGGGACCCACCCTTCCAGGTTTTCTGGTTCTGGCATTCATTACCTTGAATTGTAGGGTGCAGAGCATTGCACGTGGCAATGCAAATGATTCTGTGGACATACAACTTCCTCCTGCGTGGGGGGCGGGCAGCCCTCCGTTCAAGGTCACTGGGGAACAGGCAGTTTTGCATCCCTTTCAGGTTCATTTCAAGACTCTTAATCTTTTATAAAAACATGGTTGTTCTTTGGATTCTCCTCTGAACCGGTTGTGACATCTCCATTGCTCCCTCTTTTTGTTTAATGACTTAAATAAAAATCTCGTCATGTGTTCACTGATGAGCGCATGGTTTTCTCTTTTTTAAAAAATATTATCTTTTAACAATAGACAGTAAGCTAAAATCATACTGTTTGAAGTCTACACCTGGACCAGTATTTTTACCATGAAGGTTATGTAAGGACAAATCCCTTCTCTGTTGGTCTCCTTTGTCTGCCCGAGACCCATTTTCCCAGCTTCTCCTTCCCAAGTTTTAGTTCCTGCTTTCTGGTGGGGGCTGAGCACACCCCCATGCCTTGGATGGGCTGGAGATCCTGGTCTGGCCAATCTGAGCAACATGTCCGCCCTGTCCCCTAGGATTGGATATGGTTGATAATTTCACCCAAGCCGGGCAAGCTAGAGGCAGTGAGACTCAGTTCTAGAATTTTGGTTGGAAGAGTTATTTTTTCTGCTGGGTTTACTGAAAGAATAGGCTATTAGCCTATAAATGCCAGGGGCCCTCCTGTCACTTCCTGGGAAAACCCCGCCTCAAAGGAGGCCACATGGAGGGAATTGGAGCCCAAAAGAGGGAGAGAGAGAGAGAGAGAGAGTGAGAAACAGAACTCCCAAGTCTTGACAACTGTGTTTGAGCCAATAAATGGATTTCTGTCATCTCCCAAGGGAAGAATCCCGATGAATCCACTTCCATGAATCAAATCCATAAGATCTAGGGCCTGCCTACTAGAGCCAAAGGGAGTCTGTTTTCAGATTGATAGCGAAGCAAAAAGGCTATTATTATATTACGATCACTCTCTCAGTAAATATTACAGAAGAAAAATTTCTCTTTCCAACCCACATTCCTGACTCGAACAGGCCTGATTTATAGCAGCCGGCCAACCCTTTGAGGCTGCAGTGGAGGGTGGAATAGAGTGTATTTGCATCCTGAAGCCTTGGAGACCCGCTCAGATGCTTTTTTGGCAAACTTCGCTCCCACACTCGACCTTGCTTACTCCATCAAAGCCCCAGCCAGGAAAAGAAGGTTCTGGATCCGAACAGGAGACCCCACTGCTGTCATTTCACTGCAGGCTAACAGGAGGCATACATACAGACTTGGCCCGATGTCATGCCAGCCTCCAAGGCAAGAGGGACAAAAGCCCCTTAGAGCTGATTAACAGAAGCAGTTTTACCCTGGGTTTTCCTCCAAAGCCAAGTTCTAAATCAGAATCACAGAGGTATAAATATTTGATGTTAATGCAGGCCTTCTTTAATTGAACTGTAAAAATGTTGGGAAATTGTAAACAGACAGGGCACTTAGGGAAAGACAAAGGTACGCTTGGAAATCCGGATTCTCTGGGAATGCATGGTGACAGGTAAATATGACTGTTGAATGTCAAAAAAAAGAATCACACTTTTAGGTGCTTTTGCTGAAAGAAACAGGGGAAATAATATTTGTGACAGCGGGCCCATAATTTTGCAGGCATGGCTTAGATAAGGCATAGTAATTTGGATATGCTTTTCTTCTAGAATGCTGTTCTTAAGGAATTATTGATCATTTTAGGGACAGCTGTACTCATGGAGTCATTCAACAAACAAATTTTGAGCATCTGTGCTTGAGCACCATGTAGTTGTGTGTGTGTGTGTGTGTGTGTGTGTGTGCACGCGTGTCGGATTAGGAGGTGTTAAAAAGGTTCTGTAGTAACATTATTATATCAGGGTTTTAGCTATAAGAAGTTATGTCTTAAGTATACATTTTGACATGTGGTAGGTAGAATATCAACACTGAATTCAGGAAAGGGACTCTATCGTACTTCTTAAAAATTATATCCTGGGGGTTCCTGGGTGGCTCAGTCGGAGAAGCGGTAGATGTTTAACCAGGTGCCCCAATAAATAAAATCTTTAAAAGAAATTATATCCTCAAAATTACAAACACATTGAAAATGAGGAGATGTGACCTCCATCATACATATATTCATATTTTACAATCTTGCCAGAACTAAAAGAATCTCCTAAGATACTTGATAAAGTATAGATGCATTTGGGAATTTTTAACAAGTTCTTAATGAACAGGAAATTTTAGGAAACACTCTAACTGTTCCAACCTATACAATACTACAATACTATATATGAAACAGACTCTAGGTGCTGATGTTTGCCGAGTGCATATATGTGTATACATTCTTGTCTTTCTTTGTTCATCATCAATGCCCCCTTACAAGACAGGATACCTATCCAAGATTGAGATTAGTCACCCCTCCCTGCTGGCTTTTTGTGAGACCCCCAATGTAGGGGTCTCAAATCAAAGGCCTTGTCCTCCTCTTTGCACACACTTCTAGCTGTAAATATATTGTGTACTGAGGTATACATGACTGTCTTCCCCAAAAGATTATGAGGTCTTTGATGATGGAAGCACATCATCCATCTTTTTGACTCTAGGACTTCAAAAAGGGCTGGAACAGAGTCTGTACCGACCTATAATTCCTTTAAAACATTGTATAGGCATGTACCAAGAGAAGTGGTAGGTTCTTGAGAACCGTTAAAGAGATTTCGATTGTGCTGTGTAATGGTAGACCTCCCAAGTCAGACAAGGCTTGGTTGGAATCCCCACTGCCACCACTATTTGGTGACCATAGGCAAGTTCCATTACTTCCTGGGCACCAATCTCCTCCCACCTTCTAGGCTTTTATGAGGATTAAGTGAGGGGTGTATATCTACATAACGGTGAGTGTCCTGAGCAAACATCGGTTTTTGCTGTCACCATCATCAACCTTATGAGCTATTTTCATCCACCTTTTTCTTAAAAAACTCACTATTTATTCATTTGTTGACTCCTGAACTCTGTGCCAAACATTTGTTAAAGGCAAGGAATAGCACCTAAGGGAGACTTCAGCCACGCGTAAGGCACAGTCCCTCCTTCAGAGGACTTCCAGAGTGAGTTCTTGGTTGAGTGGACTCAGTAGGGTGTGGGGCAGGTGGTCGTCTTAAAGATCAGAAGCCCAAGTGGGGATGCTAATGGTTGAGAGTCCCTGAGTTGCCCTGCTGGGGTGGGGTCTTGGGACCACCTAGGTCTCAGCAAACAATTCATCAATATTAGACTGCCCTTGGTGCCAAACATCAGGGCTGTGGAGGGAGCCTGGGGTTGTTTAAATCATTCCCTCTTCACACACATGTTTGATGTGATGTGGACTCAGCTGAGGCCAGCAGCAGGTAGGGACTAAGCCTTCTCTCCTCCTGGGCTTTCCTTCCATGGGGATGGCCAGCACCAGCATCCAGTATGGCTCCCATTTGTGAAACCTCTAGGTCACTGGGGAGACACATACCAATCATGGAAGCAGACAGCACCATTGGCGGGATCCTCAATTGACCGACAGGAAAACTGAGGCCCAGAGCAGGGAAAGGGAATTTTCTGTGGACATTCAGATAGGATTAGAGCCCAGATCTCTTTTGCAGTAAAGGGATGATTTAAATCTCAGATATCTACTCAAAAAATCACCAGTATTTGTTAATATTAATAGGAGGAATACCACACACCTGTAGTAACTGTCCTCAACCCTGAATGCGCATTAGAATCATCTGAAGAACTTTACAAAGATATGGTCCCACCCAGACCGACTAAATGTGAATATTAGGGGAGTAGGGAATGTCGGGCTATCTTCAGATGCTCCCCGGGTGATTCTGATGCAGTGAAGACAGAGACCTTAGACTTTTGACTCATACCTGTTACAGAACCCGTGACCTTTGATTTAAAACCAGAAATCACATCTCATTTTAAAATACACCTGCTTTTAGGGTTCATGGAGAACCTATCAAAGACGTAAATCAACATCCTTCCTTGTTGTCGGAAGCAAAGCCTCTTGGTTTGAGGCCAGGCAAGGTGTCCCCATGTAATGGAATTTAGACAGCACCAAAATTTTTTACTTCTCAGAGAATCCACCCCAAATCTGGTACTCATTTTCTCCTTTATTTTTTTTTTTATTTTTTATTTATTTATTTGAGAGAGAGAGAGAGAAATAGCATGAGAGGGGAGAGGTTCAGAGGGAGAAGCAGGCTCCCCACTGAGCAGAGCCTGATGCAGGACTCGATCCCGGGACTCCAGGATCATGACCTGAGCCGAGGGCAGTCACTTAACCAACTGAGCCACCCAGGTACCCCTGGTACTCATTTTCTAGCTTAGGGGTTCTCAAAACTTAGCCCACATCAGAATAAAATGGAGAATTTATTAAACACAGATCTCTGGGCCCCAACCCCAAAGATAAAGATTCAGTGGGTGCACAGGGGATGTTGATGCTGCCGGACTAGAAGGACCACACTTTGAGAACCACGTCAGGCTCATTCCCACTAATAATAGTGTTGGAAGGAGATGCTACTTATTGATAAAATGAAAGAAATCAGTAAAAACAGTGAAACATTTAGGTTGGTTCTAGAGAAGAGCTTTGATATTTTAAGTACTCAATAGTGACATTATCAAAACTCCTCCCTTGGAGATTTTCCCAGTGGACCCAAAAGACCACTGGGGCCACCTCTAAGAGATAACTTCAAGGTTTTACTTTCTTAACCACATCATCTTCCGTCTTCCTCCGCCTGTCCTCTTCGTGTCTCCTTGAAACAACTCCCAAGACTCTGTCGGCCCCCAGCTCCCACTCCTGGCTCTGCCACTGGAGGGTTGCTATGTTCTCGGCCAAATTTATAGAGAAAATAATTAATATAATGAAAAAGAATTGTATGGTTTTCTGTCGTCAGTATCCATAGGCCATTTCCAGTGAACTAGGTTCATATGTAAAATTCTCAGTGGCTATCTGACTTCAAAGAAAAATAATAATTAAATCCATCGACAGATGTAAGCATGATCATAGCCTTGGGTCTGCGGGATTTCTGTCTACAGAGCTGTCTCAAAACACAGTGAAATGAAATATTGCTGTTTGTCTAACTTATGGGCAAAAATATTTTAAATAAATAAATGTTTCCGTGAGTCTCAGCTTACAATACAAGTTCAACTGATGCCCAGGCTGCCCAGTGCTGAGGTTTATTGAATGCATAATGCTGCCCTTTTGTTTGATATGATATTGTGGGAAAAGTTACAATCTCCCTTTTGGAATAAAAAATTAAATGTTTTGGAAGGGGCAGAGAGATTTTGTGCCAAAGTATGTAGCCATCTCCTGTGGAAGTGTTTTAGGGATTGGATAGTTTTTCAACTAGATATGTATCAGTTTTAATTATAATGTTAAGTAGTTCTCCTATTTTGACTAGACATGCTTATTATAAATAAACTCGATTCATCTATGAAATTGCACTCTGAAAGGCATTTCATAATCCAAGATAAGAATTATAATTCGGTTTGAATTATCATAATGTGCTGATCACCCTACACATTTCTCGGGCAGGCCCCTGTCTATGTGCACCACACAAACATTACTGCAGGGGATTTGCCCCATGGGCCCGGGAAGATGGCTTTGAAAAGTTCAGAGGCCTAGCCACTCAAGATTGCAGACAGATTGCGGTCTTTGGGGTCCAACACACCTGGTTTGAATATGACCTATGACCTTCACTGGCCCAACAACCTTGGTTGAGTCATGTTGCCTCTCTGGGCCTTATTCCCTCATCTGTTCCCTGGTGATAACAACACTCCCCTAATATGTGGTTCAGGGCTGGTTTCGTGGGCGTGCAATCTGTGCGTTCACGAAGGACCCCATGCGTGGTTTACTGATTTGCTAGTGCCATCTTGAAATTCTTAATTTTTGTATAAGGGGTTCCACCTTTCATTTTTGCACTGAGCTCATTTATGTAGCTGGTCCTGGGGCGCCTGGGTGGCTCAGTGGGTTAAGGCCTCTGCCTTCAGCTCAGGACATGATCTCAGGGTCCTGAGATCGAGCCCTGCATGGGGCTCTCTGCTCAGCGGGGAGCCTGCTTCCCCCTCTCTCTCTGCCTGTCTCTCTGCCTACTTGTGATCTCTCTCTGTCAAATAAATAAATAAAATCTTTAAAAAAAAATTATGTAGCTGGTCCTCACATGGTATTGATGGTTAAATGTAGTAACAAATGTAGGATTTATGGCACACAATAAACAGTAGTCCCTCCTCGCCTTAGTCTGTGGAATGACCCCATAAGCTGCCTGCCCTATATTGTCAGCTATCTGAAGAGCATTGAGGCAGCTGTCATGGCCTTTCTTCATCTAGCTCCAATCCAAAGCCTAGATTTCAAGATAAAGGTGATTTTCTTCTAGCGGATACTCATGGAAAGGAGCCTACTTTTAATTGTAGTGCCCTTTAGTTTTATTTAGAATGTCCCATGCACATGTATTACCTCTTCAATTTTTCTATCTTTAAAAGAAAATTGAAAAGAAAACTGGACTAAGAACTCCGATCAGAATTCTCAGATGGATAAATCATTATCTTGTAGAATCTTGATTTCTCAGGGCCAAATAAAAAGATCTTCAGTTCCCTCAAAGTGTTGCTCTATCCTTTAGTTAATTTGAGCTCCACTTGCTTTCCATTGATACCACTGCTTATCCCCCCCCCAAAATAATAATAATTATATATAGATACATATATATATGGTGGTAGCAGTTGTTTCTAGGTTGGAAAGGGGATTTTTCTATGAATCTAGGAATGGAAGACTTAGGAATCTTTCTAAGGACTTAGGTTACATTCTTTCCTTTCCTCCTTCTGCCTCTCTAACCACATCTTTCACAAGGACTAGGTCACTCTTTATAAGCATCCTGCCTGAAATTTCAATAGAAAGTAGAAGAAACTAACCAAAGCGGAAGTGCAGTTGTTTTGAAGAACTATTTTCTTGGATGAAATCCTCGTTGTAATGAAGGAGGGCATTTCCATCTAATGGAGGTGCTGTTTGAGGTTCTGTGTATGGTGAGGGGGTAGGGAATTGGATGGGGGTAATCACACACCCGGGAGTCTCTTCAAAGGTCATGAAAATTCAGGCAAAGCCAAAGCCACGGTTTCAACTTGCTTTGTCTGCTAGAGCTTCAGTGAGTGACTTATTGGTGTTGGGCCAAACCATTTGCAAGGCAGCAAATTCTACTTACCCCACTTTCGACAGTTTTCAAGAATCTAAGAACTTGAGATTCCTAGGAGTGGGCTACCGAGGGCGTTTTCTTCTATGGCTATCCAGTGTTTGAGTTGCCCTTTCCACTTCAAATTCATCTGCCATCCTGCTCTTAGACTTTTCAGCGTTTAAGTTGGTCTCAGGGTCTGCAATGGATTCTAGGATCCAATGAAATCCCACATCGAGATCCACTCCCCTTGCTCCCTCCATCGCTCCCAATTTCAAAGAGAGGGCTCCATGGTTGCTGTTTAAATCAAGGCACCGACAGATTTTCCATCCAGAGCTGTGGATGTCTGGGCTCCACCTGCCGAGAAGCCATTATCTGATCTTTCTGGGAAGTTTACACTCTCTCTAGTAAACCTCTTCATGTTGACCGAGAACAGTGTTTTATGATGTAAGAGATACTTTGCCTCTGAGTGTTAAAGCCACTTTGCACCTGACATGAAGAAGAGAATTTTAGGAAGGAAGACCTTGATGAATTCACTGAATGCCTTTCATGTGACTTTTTCCACGATTAAACCTCGGGATTCTCTCACTCCTACCAGGCTTGAACAATCATTTCTTAAAACACCACGTAGTTTGTGCGCTGAACATGTAGACTCTTTGGCTCTGATTTAATTGCAGGCTGACAAAGACTGGGCCTTCTTACAAAGGTGCCACCAGACGCCACAAATCTGAGGCACTGAACCGTGGCGAGGTGCAGGAGGGATTCTTATGTTGGTGCAAAACTCCATCACAATATTTGAGAAGTTGGGTTTTCGTACAGATTTCAGGGAATTAGAGAACAGGGTAGATTTTGTTTAAAGAATTGCTTTTGGCTCTAAGGGTAGGGTTGTCTTTAGCATCTCAGAATGGGCACCATTTTCATAAACAACCTTATGAACAACTCCCCTCTCCCCGTCCCCCTGCTGGGGCTAGGGGTGGGGGAAAGGGGAGGTTTCTTATGGCTATTAAAATTCCCAATCTCAGAAGCTTCAGAAAGAAAGTACATAGATGTTTTCACATATTTGGGTATGTCATTAATTGTAATTGTCAAGGGGAGGAAAAAAATCTGCAATCAAGAAGGAATGAAGACTCTAAGATGGTAGGTCTCAAGCTTGCCTGCATAGTGAAATGTACTAACGAGCTCTACAAAATGCTAATGCCCAGGAACACCAGATATTCATCTCAAAATCTCCAGCCACGGGGACTGAGCAGCACTTTGTTTAGACCTCCCCAGGTAAGCCCAATGTGCCACCAAGAATGGGCACCAGGACTCGATGGATTTTTGATGGGAACTTCCCAGTCTCACTGTTGGATAGACACCCAAGTGTGACAGAAGCTGTTAAAGAAGTGGGCTTCCCTCAAGCTGAGCCAAGAGCCAAGGAACAACCTCAATAGTTTATGGTGGTCGTTAGTGCTCTGTGACCTGGTGACCACAGAAACCGTGAGTCAAGTAGAAGAATGTGGGGTAAATATGAGGTCCCCGTGGAGGGGAAGTCTTACAGGGAATAGCTACAAAATTAAGACCTGTAAATCACTAGGATCAGGAAGAGAGAGATGAGTAAGTAATTTAGATGTCATAAAGCATCTACTGTAAAATGTTTGTTGCCTCCACCCCAGAAAAAAATTAGGAGTATAAAAGTAACAAAGCCTATAGTTCAAGCTTGACAACATCCCCTCTGTCCCCCCTGTCTTTATGCCAGGGGGCTGAAGTCTAAAAAGGAAAGAGGGAGAGAGGGAGGAATAAATTATTCTGAGCCATCCACTCACTGTTTGTTGAGTGCTTCATAGAGATACCAAACCAAAATAAATGTTTAAAAAACATTATTTAATGAGTGAATAGATGTGATACTCAAAATAATGTATGTTCCCCCCTTGGTTGGATGATAAAAATAATAAGAGGCAGGTGTTTCCATTTAAACATAGCTATGTTTAGTACATGGTACTATAAAATTAGCAGGAAGGGTGATTTTATCCTGTTCAATCTGCAGAAAAGGATTTGGGATTTTCATCAACTCCGTGCTCTCACTGGAAACTCTTCCAGCCAGGGATAAGGCGAGCTCTCCAGGTGGCGGGAGTTCAAAAGCCATTTAGGGATGGGATTGGAATGTCTGTCTTTCTAGTGCCCAGAATAATGGCCCCTTCCATCATGTAACAGAATCCTGTTTCTGCCCCCTTAATATCTCTTCCACCTCTTATCCATTTGCCTTCCTATTAGAATCTCTTCAGCTCTCTGGTCTTGTCTCTGAAAAACAGACGGGAAGAGTCTGATCATGAAATTTACATTTGGCTCAAGGTCTTAAAAAGAAAATGAATGCCTAAACCAAAAAATTAAAGTCTTGAGATGCCCGTGTCCCCATTCCCTCCAATGTTGTACATTTTCTTAGAGGCTGTTGGATTCTGAATGACCTAGGGGACCACAGGCACCAGTGTCTCATTCTCAAAGCTCTGAGGGATTTCCTTGTACCAGAAAAGCCCATTGCCTGTTTGCTCCAAAAATTCAACTCAAGATGCATTTCCATATTATGACATTGCAGTGTCCTTTGAACGGAGGCTCTGAGGATAACTTTTTCTGCCTACTCTTCATTTGGGAGGAAGGAAAAAGAATCCGTAGTATTGTCTTCTCACGTTAAGCAAATTCTTTTTTAAAAACATCTATTTAAAAAGTGGTAATAAATCTATGCCCCCAAACTGAATTCTTTGCACAAGCCCTGGAATTCTAAACCTCTGTGTGGCTGGAATCTGGGGCAATTACACCTAAGGGCCAGACCTGCGGTAATGCCCCAAATTACTTTCTGGAAGGGGTGGCCGGGGGCGGGGGTTCCCATTATTTTAAAGGCAAGACTTCAAACCAAATGCTTCTCTCTTTATTGATCTGCTTTCATCTCCTTTCATTGCATTTCCTGTTTGGCTTTTTCCTCTTCTTTTTTTTTTCCACCCCGGTGGTGAACACCCTCAAATTGGTGATTGAAGACCTTGGAGGTGCTGTTTACAAAGGCTATTAATGTCCCCGTCCTCATTTCCTGTTTCACTGCCAACAAGCCTGACACAAAGCCCTCCTTGGTAGACACTAAAACATTGGCAAGGCCCTACTGAGTCTCTGAGTTTGTAGATAGCAGGGGATTGAAGACAAAAGGCGCCTGCTCTCGCCCGTGGCTGGCAAGGAAGGCTCCCTTTTGTAGCTCTTTGAAGAGAACATTCGAGAATCACTGAATAATTCAGCTGGAGGGGACTTCTCATGTCTCTGGGCTCCAGAGGCTATTGATCTCATATCTACTCATGTTGACAGGACTTGAAAAGGGGGTTCCAGAGGATGGAGAGCCCCAAACTTCCTATGTCTGGATATATATACATACCTGTGTCTGCCCTTCTGGGGAGAGAGTCTCTGACCCAAAAAAACCCTAAGAATCACTGACAGGCAACCCCTGTCCCCTTTCACAGATATGGAAACAAATCGAAACCAGCTGAAATGGTCTTTCCTACTTTTGAATGTAACACATTTGTTGTCAAGCTTATCATTTCTTACCTACTTTGGTCTCTGACCTGGACTCCTTTTGCATAATTACCTCTGTTTTAGGGTCCTGGTTTCCTTGCGTCTGAACTAATGAGATTGTATTTGACCAGAGTTTTTCAACTCTTGAGAAAAGAAGCATAGGAAGAGAACGCCTGACCAGCAGAAAGTAGAATCAGCCAGGACCGGGTTCAAACCCAGCCTACTCACTTTTGAGCCCTGAAAGCTCTGGTAAAAGTTTCTTAAGCTATTAAGGCCTGTATTCACTTCATTAATATAATGAAGAGAATGACAGTAGCTACCTCATTCGGTTATCGTAAGAACTAAATGAGACACTGTGTGTGATTGCCTAACCCACCGCATTCAACAGATGCTAACCACTCTCAGTGACTATTGTTACATCATGGTGGACAAAATGGATGATGTTCACACAGATGTCACATTTCCATAGAGCCACACAGGTTCGGAAAAAAAAAAAGTCCAAAAAAGAATTTCAGGAAAAGAACTATCTAACTGTGCACATAAGCGCCTCACTTGGTCCCTTTGTACCAGAAATCGGAGGTCACTACAAACCAGGCATAGGGAGGTTGGCTCTGGGTGGTGGGTAATCCCCACCGTTGCTGCACCTTCATGGCCTCTTCCCCCACCGAACGAAGCAGATGGCTAAGGTCCTCTGTGAAAGTGAGGTTGGGATTTAAAGAACATTGATTCTGCTCTCACTGATAAAGTTTGAAGGCCAGCTGCTCGCCAACTTGGGTGTATCAATATCAGGAACGGTGAACTACTCAGTACAGGGTATCAGAGAGTCAGCCAGGATCACTGCCGTTACCCCCATCCTCGTCCTCATCATTTCAACTGACTTAAACTCATCACTTTCAACTCATCATTTTCAACCACATTTCTTAGAAGATTTTATATATTTATCTATTTGAGAGAGACAGAGCATGTGCTGGAGGAGGGGCAGAGGGAGAGGGACAAGGAGGACAAGCAGACTCCCTGCTGAGCGGGAAGCCCGACGCAGGGCTTGATCCCATGACCCGGAGATCATGACCTGAGCCAATGGCAGATGCTAAACCATCGAACCACCCAGGCGCCCCTGACTATCCCGCCTTTGAGAATTACAGTACAAGAATATCTTTGAGGTGCTCTTTGATTTCTAACAACCTTTGGATTTTTGAACATTTAAAAATTGTTCATATTAAATATTTCAAAATATTTATGTTGGATTTTTAAGATGAAAGAAAAACGTTACCGATGCATTCACATACTTACCGATCTAAGTAAGAGATTAGCAATGCATTTGACACTCTCATAATCGAAATGTCATCACATCGTTCCCTTGTTTTCTTTCCATCTCGATTCTGTTCAGTCTTATATGCTTTCGGACAAAGGGACTCCTACACTCGATATTCATCAGTGACTTTATTCCCTCTGCATTATGTCTTGAACTTCTTCAATGTTGATGTGGGCCGATGGAAAATGCAATCTTCACTTCTTTGTTGTAACCACCTACCTCCTATCTCTCTTCTATCTCTGGGTATTTGTGTTTCTTCAGAGTTGGAGGTTATTTTGCTCCTGTTAGAACGAACTTTGCTGCTATCACCCATCTTGTTAATGTCTACTGTGAGACGTTTTCTAAGTTGCACTTCCAAAGGTAAAATATTTGTGGGGTATTTGTTTTCTTTAATCTACTAAATAGTAAATGCAAAACCGTTTTCCAATGCGATGGACCTAACTTACACACTTCTGCCAGTAGTGTGTAATACTTAATATGATCTACAAAACATAATCCAATCAGGCATTTAACATTTTTGCCAATCCAGTAGGTGTGAAATCATATCACTGTGGCTTTGATGCACAATTTTCTGGTTTCTAACAGTCATCAGCATCTTTTCCTATGTTTATTGGCCATTTGTGATTCCTGTTTTGAAAAGTCCGATAAAGAATTCTGCCAAGTTTTCTACTGGTCTGCTTATATTTCTTCTCAGTGTTTTGTAGGAGCTTTTAAACATTTTGGGTCCCATCCTCTTTTATTGGTTACATGTATTGCAAGCATAGCTCTCTCCAACTTAAGCATTTCATTCTCTTCATAGTCTTTTGATGAACAGAACTGACCAATCTTTTCCTTTATGATTTGTGCTTTACTTTAAAAATTTGTTTAAATAATCTTACCCTATCCCAAAGCTTCAAGAAATTCTCATCCAAAATTCTTATGATGTTGCCTTTAGCATAAGGCCTTGATCCACCTGACGATTGGTTTTTATGTAGAGAGCAAAGGGGATGCTCAGTTTCCCATTTTGGGGAGTGAATAACTTCACCCATCTGTCGTATCGTACCATTTTTGTCATGAGGCAAGCTTCCAGAGAGGTGTGGCTCTGTTTCTGGGTTTTCTCTTCTGTTCCATCGATCTCCTTGCCTACTCTTGTTCCAATATCATAGTGCCTTAATTGCTGGAGCTTTTTAAGAAGTCAATATCCAGTAGGGTAATCCTCTCTCTTTGTTCTTTCTTGACTGTTCTTGAGTCTTCTCTTTTAGCTGAATGTCAAATGCAACTCCCATTGGGATTTTGAATGAAACCACATCAATCTATAGAAAAATCTGGATGCCAACCAAATTTCTTAGTGTATTAATCTTTTCTGTTCCTCCATGTAGTTAAAAGAAATCTCTCTCAATATGATTTCCTAATTTTCTCCATGAGGATCTGGCACATCTTCTATTTAATTCATTCCTACGTATTTTATATTTCATGTTGCCACTGTAAATCATATTTTTTTTGTTATACTCTCTAACAGATGGTGTTGGGAAAGGCTGTTCACTTCTGTATATTGATTGTTTTTATATTGGCAACCTTGCTAAACTCTTTTTAATTTCTGTTATTTTTCAGTAGCTAATTTTGGCTTTCGTATATAGACAAATAACATTGCCTGCAAGCAGGGACATTTTAATTTCCTTTCTCATCCTTAAACATATTGTCGTTTTCTTTTTCATGTCGTACTGCACTTTCTAGACTCCCCAATGCGGTGTTGACTAGAAGTGTTGATAGTAGCTGGCCTTACTTTCTTTGAGACAGCAAATAGAACACATTGTCATTTCAATATTTTGTAAATACTTGTTTTCAATTTTTTTTTCCTCCTAATACACCCTCTCCCAGATTAGAAAGTTCTCCTTTTTCTAGTTTGATGAGTGCCTTTTTAGTGAATGGACAATGACACGTACTGAAGACTTTTTCCTGTATCTAATAAGATGACTATGTAATTTTGTTTCTTTAATTTCTTATTAATGGTGAATTTGATTTCCAAACATTAAATGAAGTTTGCATTCTAGAGATAAATCTAACTTGCCATGATGCATTATCTGTTTTATGCATAAATGAATTCTGTTTACTAACATTTTGTTTGGAATATTTATTTATTTTTTATGAGTGAAGCCTTCAGTGGTTTTGGAATCACAATTATACTAATCTCATTAAATGCTCCACTATTCCCTCTTTTATTCTTCTCTGGAAAAATTTGTTTCTTCGGAATACTGTGTTCTTTACAAGTTGCTAGAATTCACCAGAAAACTGTCGAATTGGAGTGTTTCTTTGTGAGGAACTAAACTATGAATTCAATTTATTTAATGATTATAAGACTATTCAAACTTTCTATTTCTTCTGAGTTAGTGTTTAAGTTCTGTCCATATTATCTGTTTCAAATGTCTTAGAATAAATCATTATTTTATCATCTTTATAGTCTTGGCAGCTCAGTGGTGATTCCCATTTTCATTTCTAATATTATTTATTGGCTCCTTCCCCCCTTTATTCTTTATAAGTCTTGCCAGAAGCTTATTAATTTTATTAGTCCTTTAAGAAAACCAACTTTTGGAAAAAAAAAAGAAAGAAAGAAAACTAACATCTGATTTTGTGAATACTCTATACTGTACATTTATTTTTCATCTCTTAATATCTGCTGTTATTACTATTATTTCCATCCTTCTGATTTTGGATTTATTATCATCAAGCCATGTTGGATGCTTACCTTATTCAGTATCAGCTTAATTTTTAATATAACCACCGATATACAAGTCTATAACTTTTCCTCTAAGAAAGCTTTATCTAATCTCCACTTTTCAAAAAGACTTTATTTATTTATTTAGAGCACATGCGTATGAGCAGAAAGAGAGAGAAGATCTCAAGCAGGGTCTGCACTCAGCATGGAGCCCGACTTAGGGCTCAATCTCACCACCCTGAGATCATGACCTGAGTTGAAATCAAGAGTCAGATGCTTAACTGACTGAGCTACCCAGGTGCCCCATAATTTCACACATTTTTCATACACAGTATTATTTATTATTCAGGTCTAAATATGTTCTAATTTCTATTAAGATTTCGCCTTTGACTTATTATTCAGAGTGTAGTTTATAGTGTCCAACCATATGAGGTTTTTCTAGTTTATTTTTTACATAACAGCTTTAGTTATAATGCATATACCATACAATTTACCCATTAAAGTACACAGGGGTTTTTACCTAATCACAGAGTTGGGCAGCCATCACCACATCAATTTTTTTAATGTTTTCAATCCACCAAAGGAAATCTCATACTTATTAATAACATGCTCCATTTTCCTGTAAACCTCTACCCCAGCCTCAGGCAACTGACAATCGACTTTCTGTCTCTTTAGATTTGTCTATTCTGGACATTTCATACAATCTGAGGTCTTTCATGATTGCTTCTTTTAATTAGAATAATGAAATAATTTTGAGGACTATCTATGTTGTAGCATTTATCACTAATTGATTCCTTTATACTGCTATATACTAGTCCATTGTATAGATGTACCATATTTATTTATCCTTTTGTCCGTGGATGGACATTTGAGTTGTTTCCACTTTTTGGATATTATTGATAAATGCTACCATGAACATTTATGTACAGGGTTTTTTTTAAGATTTTATTTATTTATTTATTTATTTGACACAGAGAGAGAGGTCACAAGTAGGCAGAGAGGCAGGCAGAGAGAAAGGGGGGAAGCAGACTCCCTGACGAGCAGAGAGCCTGATGCGGGGCTCTATCCCAGGACCCTGAGATCATGACCTGAGCCGAAAGCAGAGGCTTAACCCACTGAGCCACCCAGGCGCCCCTATATAGTTTTTTGTGTAAATATATGTTTTGATTTATTTTTTTGGATATATACCTAGATGTGGAAATACTTGGTCATATGGTAAGTCCATGCTTATTAAGGAACTGCCAGACTGTTTTCCAAAGAGCTACATCATTTTACCTTCCCTATAACATCTCCTCTCTTGTTTATTTGATTCCATAACATTTTGATTTTGTTTTTAACCAGTGCTTTCCCCCCCTAAACTCTGAGAGCTCTTTCTGGCTGCTAACAGCCAGCAAGATCTGTTTCAGAACCCAAAAGTTTCCCTGTATCACACCACAGATTCATCCTCTCCTACACATTAGAGAGACAGGCTTAAATTATAGAATGCAAGAACAGCTTAAATGAAACCCTAAAATAGAAACTGGACATACTTCCCAGGATGTCTGAGAGTTGAATGTCTCTCCTAATTCATTTGAGAAATGAGAATGCATGAAAATGCATCAATGAAGTAGAAGGAAAAAGATTTAATCTCACATATTAAAAATTATTTTACACTGTAGTGCAAGGGACACTTTCAGAGGAGATAGCAGAATATGTGAAGAATCCTAATCTGAAAGGTTTCCAGAAGTATGGCAGAGTAAATGATCTATACTGGATGTAGGCATGGGGGTTGGAGCACACCTTCCTCCCGCCCCCACCACCGGCCCACACACATAAGGATGCTCACACTGAAATGACAAAAACAAAGCAAAACAAAACAAACCCATGCCGATAAAATGGAGTAGGAATTTCATACAAATATCTTGAGCCCTCACACTAGACTCCTGTTTTAAGTGTATGATTTGGTTCAATTCAATATACTAATGGAGAATTGGGAACAGTGGCTTCACAAGGAACTTGTGGTCTTTAGTCATTCAGGGAACCCTTCTTGGGGACCTGACACCACACCAGTCTGGATCATGGACTCTGAAACCAGACGGGTCTGGGCTTCAATTCCTTAGTCCATTGCTCAACCTCCCTAAGCCTCAATTCGTATTAGAACCTCCTTCGTGTGCCTGTTGTGAGAATTGACGAGCACTTACCACAGGGTCTGACATACTGTGCGAGCTCAAAAAAAATTAAGTTTTGTTACTACTGTGATTCAGTACTGTCGGTCCGGGATGAAGGGATAGGTCAACAACTTTAGCCACGTATCAGCTGGACCGGAACCAGGATTTAGTGACTGAAAGATGCTGGAAACTTCCGCAGACATCCTTAGAATAAACGTGTTTGCCATCCATAATGCAAACCAACCATATTAGGGGACACTGTGCTTGAAAGGGAGAAAAATATTGAAGAGAACTGCAAAAACAAACAGACTACATCCCAAGTTTGGAATAGTATAAACCACTCCTGCAGAGAGAGGGACGAGATGATGTCCCATTATTTAATGGAGTCTATGGGAAGCAAAGAAAGAGAGTGAATTTCCTTTTTATCTATTTTTGGATGGCAAAGCTAGTTGAAGAACATAACGAAATGTATGTGAAGAACTAAAGAGGCTTACAATGTGTTTAATTGCAGGGACGCTAAAAGCATGGCGGTATGTGTGTGCCAATAGTGCAACTCGATCCAAACTACATTTGGACTGAGCCTGTAATAAATTGTCAGAGCTGGTCTTTGCATTCACTTAAACTAATACTGAGTGTCTCATTTCTACAAAGTAAATCACAGTGGCTTTGGTACTTTATTTTCCATCTTGTGTATAAGTAAACTGCAGGATCAATTGGGAGGTGGAATCAATCTGCTATTTATTACCTTGAAATGTGACACCCTATTTTAAGTGCCCTATTCCCTTATGATTTCACTTGAGAACAGTATTATGTCCAAACACTATAGAAACCAGCTTTATAGCTCCTGGGTTTTTTTTACTTCAGCCTGGATGGATTTATATTGTATATAACTTTCAGAACCTAAATAAGTTACTTAGTGGATTTTGAAACAAGCATGTAAACGAGGAAGAGTCATTTGGGGTTTTGAGGGTCTTAAATCTTAGCAGAATGCACTCATGACCAGAGCATTTTTTTCATTTAAAAAAAAAAAATACATGCGGGACTCCCATTGACCCACTGATCGTGGCTGAACATTCCAAAGAAAATAAATAAAAATCTCGTGTCTAGGGAAAAGAGTCAGGCTTCATGCACATTCTGTCATCCTGTCATTATACTTTGCAAAGAAACCTTGGCCTCTAATTTATGAGTTTCAGAAAGAATGCCTCCTCACACTGCTGGAAGGTTGAAAGGGCAAGAGATCTGATGTATATCAGGAAGGTTAAGCCTAATCTTTGTGACCTGCCACCCGTTTTTCCTGATTAAAACACGAGGGGTTGGGGCCCAGCAAAGACCCCCTCTCTAAAGCACCGTCGGTATCTTAGTCCCTGATCTTAGTCTCAGGTCTTGGTTTATTTCAAAACGGTCATTACTTGCCCTTGTGGTGAGTACGCAAAACCTTTCTAGCAAGCGTGATAAAACATTTTTAAATGCCCCAAACTGAATTAGATGAAATTGAAGAGAAACTGACACTAATGAAAAGCTGGTGACAAGCTTGATCCCCATAAATTTGTATTTTATTAGGGCTTAAACTTAAGGTTAACTAGAAAGAGAAGGAAAGAATGAGACAAAACCTTACAGGTGGTCCGGGAAAGATGGTGGCAACATCACTTATCTCCACGGGTACAATGACAGTGGAATCCTCCCTCCCACACCTACTTCCACCCCTCTGTCCACCCCTCTGTCCTTCCCTCGCCCCCTTTCTCCCTCCCTACATCCTTCCCCCTTCCCTCCTTCCCTTCCTTCCTTCCTCGCTCTTTATAAATATGTACACTCCACTATGTGTAACTTCTTTAAACTTTTCATTCCCACCAGTGTCTCATATGGAATTCATCAAGGGTTTCTTGGAAGATAAACTTAAGAAGGAAAGATAGTTTCTTCCTTTACAAAAGTAAATTAATTAATATTAATTAATCCTCTAATATTTCAGGGGGAAACTCACCTCAGCCTTTTCTTATCCTTCAGGAAGCCTGAACTGTGCATTCTAAACCGTTGGCATCATCTCCAGGAGATCAAGGCCTATAGGATAAAGCACAAATTCAAAGGGCATTAATGTAAATGTCACAGAACATAAACCAGGGCACAACTGTGTGCACGTGCGTGTGTGCACATGTGTACGAAAAAGTCCCCCCGCCCGTCTTTTATCCCTTCAGGTCCCCCAAAACTGGTCTAATACAGCTAATGTGTCCTGAGATTTATAGGAAAATTTATTATCTTAAAGATAAAATAAAATTTTACATTGCGTACAGCTTAGGACAGACTCTGAGAATAAATGTAATTCTCTTAAATTATAAGGAACCATAACTTCTGGGTAAGTTCTTGTATTGTTGCCATGTGACCTTCAGTCAACCTGGAAGTCGCAAGGGACTTTTGATTCCAAACAATAAAGTTCAAGAGAGACTGATATCCAGAGGGAACAAATTCCTAGGTTTACTTAAAGACAAAGTGTGGGGGGGGCGGGGGGGAGGGGGACAGGGGGATGGACAGAAAATAAAGACAGGAGACTATTCATTCTTATCACAGCCAGCCGATGTTAATTAAAACATCATTGCCAATGTATACCAGCAAGGAAACCTCTGCGAGCTCAGGAGGCATGGGCCTGTATAATCATAAAGATATCTTGGTTATTTATCTGCTGTTTGGATCTCATGCTTTGCCTCAACAAGAAAGTGCTACTCCCCCCAGCCCTTGCTGCCTTCATATTATTACAGGCACTCTGCAGATTCCACCATAAAGAGAGGGAAACATATGGGCCCTTGTTTGAACTTCTGTAATGAATCCTTCCAATATACTATTTCCTTCCAAAGTTATATATATATATATTTTTTCTTTTTTTATCACAGTCTGTGTATTCTTCCCCAGTGATCACTTGGACAATCTTCATATTGGTAAAATGGCATTGGAGGGTTCTTGCCTCTTAGAAAACTGCCAATGGACACAGTGTGCCAGTGATTAGGGTTCTCATGTGGAGCTGGGCCCCCCTGGCATGCCGGCTGCCTCCTGCACAAAGGGGGAGTGGGATGGCTTCCTTCCCAGAGCCCGGGACTCCTCCCTGTTGTTGTTTTGATTTGTTTCCTTTTCACTGAAAGATTTGCCACTAGTGATTCTCTCTCTCTATCTGCCAAAATCCCCTTCACTCCTCTCCAGTAAACAAATCAGAGGTTTGAAACTGAAGGCCTCTGTGCGAGGTTTAGCACACAGTTGAGTTTTGGTGGACATAGGCACTCCGAAAACATTTTTAGAAGAATTTGGTAATGTTTCACAATTTTAAGTTTCCATGTAAAAATCCAGGTTTACGGAAGAGTTGCTAGATTCCACTCCCCCCCCCCCACCCACCCCCCGACCGTGGAAATTAATGTGTGGAGATCTTTTCTTGAAAAGCTAGAGTTGGCAAGTTGGGCCCACCTTCCCACATGGCAGCCAACCACCCCGCCCACTGGAAGGGATTCCAATGCAAGCCTGTTGTTTAGGCTGGTTGATGGCATTCGTTGAAGTCCCTGCCTAGTCCCCTGGTGGGCACTAAATACGGCACCCTGAAGTAACCAGTTCCAGAGACAATGGATCCGAAAGTTTGTTTGTTTTTCAACTGGTAGGAGATTAAGCAATTGCAGTTTATCCCATGCTACCTTAGAAAGTGCTTAGGACTCCTTTTTCAGGTGTGCTTAACTCTTCTAAGAGAAGGTTTTTTTGTTTTGTTTTTTTAAATTCATGTTATTTATTTTAGAGACTGAGGTGGGGAGGGGCAGATGGAGAGGGAGAGAGAATCCCCAAGCCGACTCCCTGCTGAGCACAGAGCCCAATGCAGGGCTCAATACCACAATCCTGAGATCACGACCTGAGCCGAAATCAACAGGGGGATGCTTAACTGACTGAGGCCACCCAAGCGCCCTTCTTGGGTGAAATTTTAAAGTCATAATCATTCAATGTAACTTACTCATCTTTGTCTTCCCCCAATCTCAGCCATATGTTCTAGCTCCATGAATTACATGTGTCCTGTGATTTGATAGATGAATGAGTCAATGAGACTCCGGTTAGAGACTGACAGAATTTAAGTCTGATAGGAATATGAAAATATATTACTTAAGGCTGTATTCTAGAGTTCCCATCCACCTCTTGACTTATGATGGCAGCCAGATTTTCCCTCCATCAAACAGTCACTCCCCTGAAACCCTAAGGCCAACAGCAGAGATTGACCACATATCTAAAGGAAGAATGCCATGCATATTTGTTGGATAGATTAGTTGATGAAATTTCACTATGGTAGCTAACTTTTACTGAGCACATAGAATGTGCCAGACACGGATCTAAGCACTTCATATGAATTGACTCAAATCTTTATTTCCATTCAACAGATAATAAAATTAAGACAGAAAGATTTTTTTAAAGATTTATTTATTTATTTGAGAGAGAGAGAGCACAAGTGGAGGGGGAGCAGAGGTAGAAGGAGAGGGGAAGCAGATCCCTTGCTGAGTGCAGAACCCCATGTGGGCTTGATATCACAACTCCAAGATCATGACCTGAGTTGAAACCAAGAGTCAAACGCTTAACTGACTGAACCACCCAGCCACCCCAAGACAGAAAGATTTTTGCCTGAGTCTGCAGATAGTAAAATTTGGAATCAGCATATAAGTCCAGGCAACCTGACTAAAGAGTTCAATTTGTTGTGTTGTGTTGTGTTTTACTTTTGGCTCTTTAACCAAGGTATTGTTTTTTGAACTATAACACCATGCTGGCTATGCATGTTCCTAAGGGCTATGCTTCCTCAGAATTGGTTTCATTTTCTCTGACCAGTTTAATCTTACAAGTAGAAAATATACATCTACGTAGTGTGCTTCAAACTTTAATTTCAAAAGGATATTAAAATACCAGTGGAATTTTGATCAGGATGGCATTGAACGTAGAGATTGCTCTCAGCAGTATAGACATTTTAACAATGTTTATTCTTCCAATCCATGAGCATGGAATGCTTTTCCACCTCTTTGTGTCTTCTTCAATTTCTCTCATGAGTGTTCTGTAGTCCTCGAGTACATAGGCAGTAACCTCTTCAAGATTGGCCACAGCAACTTCTTTCAGGACATGTCTCCAAAGGCAAAGGAAACAAAAGTGAAAATGAACTTTTGGGACTTCATCAAGATAAAAAGCTTCCTCACAGCAAAGGAAACAGTCAACAAAACAAACAGGCAACCCACAGAATGGGAGAAGATATTCGCAAATGACACTACAGACAAAGGTCTGATATCTAAGACCTATAAGGAACTCCTCAAACTCAACACTCAAAAAACAGATAATCACGTCAAAAAATGGGCAGAAGACATGAACAGACACTTCTCCAAAGAAGACAGACAAATGGCTAACAGACACATGAAAAAATGTTTATCGTCATTAGCCATCAGAGAGATTCAAATCAAAATCACATTGAGATACCACCAGTTAGAATGGCCAAAACCAACAAGACAGTAAACAATAAATGTTGGAGAAGATGTGGAGAAAGGGGAACCCTCTTACACTGTTGGTGGGAATGCAAGTTGGTGTAGCCACTTTGGAAAACAGTGTGGAGATTCCTCAAGAAATTAAAAATAAAGCTACTCTATGACCCTGCAACTGCACTACTGGGTATTTACCCCAAAGATACAGATGTAGTGAAAAGAAGGGCCACATGCACCCCAATGTTCATAGCAGCAATGGCCACAATTGCCAGACTGTGGAAAGAGCCAAGATGCCCTTCAACAGACAAATGGATAAAGAAGATATGGTCCATATATACAATGGAATATTATTGCTTCTGTCAGAAAGGATGAATACCCAACTTTTGTATCAACGTGGACGGGACTGGAGGAGATTATGCTGAGTGAAATAAGTCAATCAGAGTCAATTATCATATGGTTACACTTACATGTGGAGCATAAGGAAAAACATGGAGGACATTGGGAGAAGGAAAGGAAGGGTGAATTGGGAGAAATTGGAAGGGGAGACGAAACATGACAGACTGTGGATTCTGGAAAAAAAATGAGGATTTGGGAGGGGGTAGGGGTGGGGGTTTGGGTGAGCCTGGTGGTGGGTATTGAAGAGGGCATGTATTGCATGGTGCACTAGCTGTGGTGCATGAAAAATGAATCTTGGAACACTGAGAAAAATTAAATAAATAGAGATAGATGATAGATAGATAGATAGATAGATAGATAGATAGATAGATAGATAGATAATAGATAGATAGATAGATAGATAGATAGATAGATAGATAGATAAGCAGATGTTAAAGAACCAGTGGACATTTCAGGGAGAGATCTTACAAACTCAGTGCATCTGACCCTTATAGAGGGGTCAGACCCTTATATCCTTTTGGATATAAAAGCTTTTGGTTTAATCAGCTAATGCTAACTTCTATAACAAATAGAGCCAGACATATATCATGGCTCAAATTTAGTAGAAGTATATATGATTTTTTTCCTTGTTTAAATCAGTGCAGGCATTCCTGGTTGGAGGGGGTGCAGCTCTCTTCCATGCAGCCATTCAGGGATTGAGGATGATGAAGGAGCCTCTTTCATCTTCAACCCATTGCCTACAAATGTGAGATGGTTGTGTGTATTCTATCCTATGTGCCAGATTAAGATAATAGAAGCAGATAAGAACATAGAAGAGCCCCTTAGGGAGTGGGGGTAATAGGCCAGACTTGGAAGCGACTCATATTACATCCTCCCATGTTCCATTGACTAGAATTTCATTATATGGCCATTTCTAACTTCAAGGGAGACTGGGAAACAAAGGTTTTGCTGTGTACCCAGGAAGAAAAGTAAAGGACTTTGGTGTCCCGCTAGCCATCTCCTATCTCTCTTGAAGCAAATATTTGTCTTAGGAGGTCTTGGCCAGACTATGTATTTCAGGAACATAATGTGGCTGATCTCAAGGCCCTCCAAAAACATATGGGCCTATTGCAATTTGGAAATTGAGCTAAGAGGTATTACTGGGGAAACACTAGAAGATCTGCACTCCAAAACTCTAGGTAATGAATTTTGTTTGTTTGTTTGAGAATATTAGAGAGGTTTTTGTTTTTTAAAGAACATTGAGAATATTTGTTTTCAGGACCCTGAAAACAACCCTTTCCCGGTGCCCCAAATAAACTAAGGGGTTAGTTCCTATCTCCTTTTTAGATGGGAGAGATCATGGAGGAAAATTTCACACATTAGACTTTTGAAACTGAGGGTGCTCTCTGGGGAAATATTTATATTTTTTGTTAGTTTTATTTTGTCTTGTTTTTCATGAAGATTATAGGGGTAAAACAAGGGAAGAACTAAGAGGACAAATTGTGACAACTTGGTTCACCTGAAAATTTATCTATATTGAGTATTCCCTCTTTGTTTCCACTCAGTAAAAACTAAGCCCAAATTAAAAAATAAATAAATAAAAGACTCATCTGTAGCTCCATGTCTTCACACCACTGTTTGCCTCTGGTAGAAGCAGTGAAGGACATCCCTGGGTCCTAGACTATGGTCTCTAAATACCATTTCCTACTGGAGAAATGACTGATTCTAGGTCTAAGGAGACAATGTGCAAGGCAATCCTTGTCATTCTAGAAGGCAAGATATTAAAGACGTTTAGGGTTGATAGATATTAAAGACTACTAGTCTCTAATATATTAAATTATTAAAGATATTAAAGCCAGGGCACCTGGGTGGCTCAGTCATTAAGCATCTGCCTTCAGCTCAGGTCATGATCCTGTGGTCCTGAGATCAAGCCCCACATTGGGCTACCTGCTCGACGGGAAGCCTGCTTCTCCCTCTCACTCCCCCTGCTTGTGTTCCCTCTTTCACTGTCTCTCTCTGTCAAATAAATAAATAAAGTCTTTTAAAAAAGATATTAAAGGGGCACCTGGGTGGCTCAGTTGGTTAAGCAGCTGCCTTCAGCCCAGGTCATGATCCTGGAGTCCTGGGATCGAGTCCCACATCGGGCTCCCAGCTCCACGGGGAGTCTGCTTCTCTCTCTGACCTTCACTCCTCTCATCCTCTCACTTTCTCTCTCTCAAATAAATAAATAAAATCTTTAAAAAAAAAAAAGATATTAAAGACTACTAAGATATAGATATTAAAGATGATTATGGTTATCTCAAAATGACTTAGGAGCCAAAAGAACCCAGAAGGTTCCCATTAGTCAAAAATGGGACAGTTGTAGCACTAAATGCATTACAAGAGCAACAGATTTGAACACATTAGCTATATTTAAATGGTCAAGTTCATATTGATACAAAAATGACAGCCAACAAACATATAAACAGCAATTTTAGGCCTCAGGGTTCATGTTTGGACATGATAGGAAAATATAGTATTTCGAAAAGTAATAAATAGAAGGAAAGACTTAGATCTTTGTCCTGCATTCTATGAATTATTTATTAAGGTAACCCAACAGTTAATAAATAGTAAGAGAAAGTTTTTCTTTATGGAAAGATTCCAGTTTCTGGAGTAAATGAAGAAGGAATGATAGAATTAGAACATCACTATTATGTGGCCCCTAATGGAATAATGGACTGAGGCAGTAATTATCTTTAGTTGCTAGGATCACAAAAAAAAAAGACACCTGAGTTGAGGTGTCTCCTATTGGAAGAATACAGTATTTCCTAAGAGGTAATCTTGACAATTTTTCTTTAAATGGAATCTTCATATATACTGAAAAAAAAGGGAGGGGGAGAGTGAGACACTGCTTTTTTTGTAAAATGCTATTAAAGGTCAGCTTATCTGTTTTTCAGTATGCCTTTAAATTTTTGCATTGCAAATTACCATAGAGCTTTGAAAAACTTTATTTCCTAGAGATCTGCTATGCTCCCTATTATTGTGGAATAAGCACTAAGTAACTTGTTTTGATTTCTTTGCTTTGGCAACCAGGAAGCTCAAAGTTAATTTTTATGCTTAACTTCAGTTTTATTATGTGTAAATGCATACTAAAAAAATTAAATATAATCAACCCTCTAAAAATAACTCCCGGTTTACTAGAAATGCAGGGAGCAGAGAAACATGTGGAAAGATACCATGTGGACCTAAACAGCAAAATCCAATTTTGGGAAACATCACAGAACAAATAATGTGTTTTGTCTAAAAATAAATTATATCATAAAAGAAGAGAATTTAGAAGAGACATAGAGAGACATAAAATACAATGCATAGGGGCGCCTGGGTGGCTCAGTCATTAAGCGTCTGCCTTCGGCCCATGTCATAATCCCAGGGTCCTGGGATCAAGCCCCGCATTGGGCTCCTTGCTTGGCAGGAAGCCTGCTTCTCCCGCTACCATTCCCTCTGCTTGTGTTCCCTCTCTCGCTGTGTTTCTCTCTGTCAAAGAAATAAAATCTTTAAAAAAAAAAATACAATGCATAAATAGTGCATGGATCCTAATTTGAACAAACATTTATTATTTTGTACTGCATTTATGATATAATTGGAGAAATGTGACCACTGGTTGGGTATTGAATGTAACTAAAATTATTGTTAATTTTAAATACAATAATGGGATTGTGTGTGTGTTTTATGAGTCCTTATATTTTAGAGATACATACTGCAATATTTATGGATGAAATTATATATGCCTGGGATTTGCTTCAAAATAATTGGGGAATGGGAAAAAGTGGGAGTTTATTTGTACTTTTTTTAAGTGAGAGTTTAGATAAAAACAAGATTGGCCATGAGTTAATGACTGCTAAAGTTGAATGATAGGTATGAGAGTTCACTAGTTTATAAATGCTTGAAATTTTAGAAGTTTAGAAGGAAAATAAGTGAAAGGAAAAGAAATAACAGAGTAGTTAAGAGGGAAGACTCAGAACCAAACTGCCCGGGGTCAAATCTTGCTTTTGTCATTACTAGCTTTGGGATCCCAGGCAAGAGGGTCCAGACAAGAGCCCTTCATAAGTGTTTGCTAGGATTATAATTATTATTAGATGAGCTTTCTCATTCTCCTGGAGTTGGTTGTAGCACTGAGAGCAGGTATTAGTGCAGGCTTCCAGGACCTGAACCAGAATGAAGACCCCAGTGGGCCTCCTATGTGTTGAAACCTCTTTCTCTAGCCCAAGATGGCACACAAAGCTTGGGTCATATTTTCAAGACTCTCCGCCCTCTGACTTTGTGGTGGTCTGGTTCCCCAGTTCCATCTTCCAATAACACATGAGTCCCCTACCCCTTTCTGCTTTTGTGCCCTTGCTTTGGTTGGCCTAGAATGCCTTTTCTTCCCTCTCTCCAAACCTTGGCCATCCTAGATGCCTAGCACCCATCTGGGCTGCCCAAGGTACCCTTTCCTGAATGAGAGCTTACTCTGCCCTTCTCTGAACTACAAGACATTTACTGCACATACCACCCAATCTGACTTTTCATTCTAGCAGCCATGTGCTAGCCACATAACATTGGTTAGCAAGTGAGCCTCTTGGGCAATCTCTTCCCCACGTTTCATTCAGTGATGGTCACTTCCATAGCTTGAAATTGGCCATACCCATATTGGGAGTATTTACACCATAGCAAGTACTACAAACCAGAGATCTTTTCCTTTCTCTGTTAGCAGGTTATTAAACATTTACCAGCACAATGCCAATTAGCTCAACCCACAGTTATCTGCAATGGACTGAATGTTTGTGCACCCCCCCCCAAGTTCATACATCGAAATTCTCACCTCCAATGTGACTGTATTAGGAGGTGGGCCTTCATAAGGTGATTAGATCATAGAATAGAACCTTCATGAATGGACTTAGGACCCTTATAAAAAAAAGATCCCAGAGAGCTCTCCCATCCCTCTTCGTCCGTGTGAGGACGCAATGAGCAGTCGGCAGTTTAAAGCCCAGATGGAGGTCCTCGCCAGACCCCAGCCAAGCTAGCATCCTTACTCTGACTTCCCGCTTGAGAACCAGGAGTGAGTGTGACGGGCCACCCAGCCTCTGAGACACTACCCTCTATCCCATCTGGCACATCCGTCCTGAGCCTGGCATTGCTTGTGGTGCACAGTAGGCTTTCTGTAACTGAATGAACAGCTGCTGAATGTTCTCGTGTGTTCTGTACCTTATCTCCCAACTTGGGAACACCTAAAAAGCGTGGCTCGTGTCTTACGTTCTCCAAGCCGGTGAATAGCACCAGTAGTGGAGTAACTAGTCAAGTGAGGACTCGTTACCAAGAGTTTACAGAAAAGAGTTTAAATTACTTCCTCCAGTTTTAAGCAGAAAATCTACTTTCCTTTTTTTTTTTTCCTTTATGGTCAACAATACCCAGATACCCAAACCTAAGATAGGAGAGACAGTTTTATAGTTCTTTAAAGTAAACCTAAATCCTCTTTAAGCAACATCTTGAAAATCTTTGAACATCCCCACAAGGTTTCCTCTATGCCAAGCTACGATCACCTTGGGGGATTTATGGGGAGGTCCCCTTCTCATAATTGCAGAACTGGGCTTGATGCAAAGTTCCCGTGCAAAGCCTTGCCTGCTTTATTAATCTTGGCAACTGGGAATAAGGCCAGAAGTCAGGGCTGCAGCTGAGGGCCAGAGGTCCCCTCCCTGTCCCTTCAGACTCAGGCACAGGCTGGGCCAGCTTTAGAGAGAAGCGGGGGGTGGGGGGGGGGCTGTGTGTGGAAGCAGCTGTCCCACTTAAGCTCTGTGTCCAGTCCAGACCCCACACCTGGCCACACTGGGAAGCAGTGGGTGGCTATCCCTTGAAAAGGCCATTTGCCTTTAATATTTTACATGAGGACTCTTTCTTTAATGTTTTCCCATGATGTATTGAATGTGCAGAGTTTATGAAAGAAGCAATTAAGTGGGCGGAACCTGTAAATCAGGCTGATATTTAAAAGTATGCTCATTTACTGCCGTGCCGTTATAATTATTCCGTTCACCCTCTCCCCATCCCACCCCCTCCCGATCCCACTGGCTCCTCAGGGGCACAGGGCTTTTGGTTCCAGTGCTCCCTCCCCTCCCCCTCTGCGCACAGGAGCTTTGGAGAGAGCCTGCACCCAGGCTGCCTCTCCAGCGGGTGAAGGCGGCCTGCCTTGGGTTTCTGGCCATCGCCGCCATAGTCAGTCTCTGCGCGACTCCTTCTCGAGTGATAATGAACCTTCTCACCTCTGGGAGCTCATCAGACCTTCAGAATTTCCTCAGATTCTGGGACTATAGACAGGTCTTTATCAATAACTGCCGGGTGCTGTGGGAAGATGCAGGGCTTGGCGATGGAGAGGAGCCTTCCAAAACCCCATCACCTTCTTGAGGGAATTTATCTCACCTCCTTGAGCCGCAGATTTGTCATCAGTACAGTAGCAAAATTGGGGGAGGGCAGGGGATGCGATCTTCCTGAGAGAGCCATTAAGGCATTTAAATGAAATCACGTGTTTGCTTTTTTTTTTTTTTTTTTTTTTTTTTTGGTTGGGATAAGTCACCACAACTGCCGGACCAACTCCAAATCTCGGTGGCTTAACCAAAAGGAAGCTGATTTCTCCTTCACATAAATTCTAGTTGAGAGTGTGGTGGACTTCCACGTGGGGTCTTAGGCATCTAGGCTGTTCATCTAGCTATTGTCCCCTCTCCGAGGGCCTTGAAGTCCTCTATGGAGTCCTGTGCGGACAAGGGGACAGAGGATGTGGAAAAACATGGTGGGTGCACATATGACTTCCGTCTCCATTCCCGTGGCCAAATCAGCCACCTGGCTCCACCTCACTGTAGAGGAGGCTGGGAGATGCTGTTTTGCTGTGTATTCAGGGAGAGAAGAAAAGGGGATTAAGTAAATATGTAGCGTTGCCTCTGGAGCAGTGTCCAGAAAATGTTAGGTCCTCCTCTTCCCATCTGGAAATGGCTAAGCAATAGCTTGAGGGGCCAACCCAATAGTCCAAGGGGACAAAAGCAGAAGGTGGAAAAATGAGGCTTCAAATCCAAGTCCTCTGACCCCTGGAGACTTCTCTCTGGGTACCCTATGCACCACCATGAGGACGGGGAAATGGGTTGCATTCCGTATACAATCGGGAATCTGGTGTTAGTGGGTGAGGGAGTGCTGGGTTGAAAGGATTCTAAGGCAATGGTATTTTTTTTTTTAAGATTTTATTTATTTATTTGAGAGAGAGAGAGAGAGAGCACAAGTAGAGCGAGTGACAGAGGGAGAGAGAGAATCCTAAGCAGACCTCTGCTGAGTGCAGAGCCCAACATGGGGATTGAACTCATGACCCTGATACCATGACCTGAGCTGAAATCAAGAGTCAGATGCTTAACCAACCGAGCCAACTAGGCGCCCCCTCTAAGGTGATGGTATTATTGATAATGTCTGCTATGGATTTAGAAGGAAGGAGTAACATACTTTAAGCTATGTGCAGGTCAACCCTGCTCTCTTCTCTTCCATTCACTCTAAAAGCACATTTTCTCAGTGTCCCATTTCCTTAAGCTCCCTTCCCAAGTGGTCAAAGGTTCATAGGTCTGAATATGTCATCCCTTCTTAGGACAATACTAGTACCCCAAAGGGACCTCACCCTTCTTAACCCAAAAGAGAAAGAAAAGCCAGGCCACCTCACCGACTGAGGCAGGCCAATGAAGGAAGTGTATCCCATAACCAGCCTTCACTTTGTCACCCCCATACCTTAGCTTGTGCTGCTCTTTATGGCCAGGGTGCTCTTCTTT
Source organism: Procyon lotor (assembly GCA_028646535.1). Taxonomy (NCBI): domain Eukaryota; kingdom Metazoa; phylum Chordata; class Mammalia; order Carnivora; family Procyonidae; genus Procyon; species Procyon lotor. Next base: position 26,012,143 of record CM053620.1, read on the forward strand.
CTAGTCTATACTTTTCCACCTATCCAAATCTGAACTGTGCTCCAAGTTGCAATTTAAATGCCAACACTTCCTCCAGAAATTTCCCTTCTAGCTTTAACAGAGTTGATTCAAATTCCCCTCCCCTGGAAAGAACCTGTTTTTTCTTTATCATACTCCGTGCAGTATTATCACAATTATGTTTCTCTCTTTCTCCCACAGACCCGCAGAGCCCTTGGGGGTAGGAACCATCTTGGGTCTCTAGTGCCTTTCTTGATGCGCTGCCCTAACCTACAGCCCAGCCTTCACACATGCACGCATGCACGCTCACGCACTCCCCGTCCCCTGGGCACTGTCAGCGCACGTTCACGTAATGAAGAGATAGCCAGGCGGATGGCGGTTGGGTGGGTTGCTTCCCGGTGTCCTATCAGTTACATCCGGTCAGGACAGAGTCTGAGAGAGGCTGCCCCTGAAAAGAAAATCTTCCAAGAGCAACATGCTGTCGTACATATTCCTGGCCTGTGTTAATGGAAGCCTGGTGGAGGTCTGTTGAAAAACCAGGGGCAGCGATAGCTCCTTTAACCAGATGGTCTCATGCAGTGGAGAGAAAAGAAGCTGAGAATCAGATGGACCTGGGTTGGAAGAGCCGCTCTGCCACTGACTAACTCCCTCACCTCTCATTATTCACCCCTCAGAAGGCCAGTTCCCTCACCTGTAAAATGGAGGTAAGGTATGTGGTTGGCGTGAAGTTTAAATGTATATGTTATTTTATAGCATGGCACTTCGTAGTGACTCAAGAATAGTTGTTGTTGTTGTTGTTATCATCGTCATCGTCATCATCATCCTGTAGATTTGAACAGTGGGACAAATTAGCAGGTGTCTGCTTAAAATGGCCATTGGGTGACAGGGACACGTGACAGTCTGCTGGGTACCTCTTCACCCTTGTGCTTTCTCCTGCACTGTCAGGATTCTCTGGCCTGCTGGGCGATGGGATCCAGTCTGAGAGTTTGCCCAATGTTTATTCAACCAATATTTATTAAGAACCTGTCATATATCGAGCACCGTGCTAGATGCTGGGGGCATTCACCATGGGAGGAAACAGAGGCTCCATCAGCACTACAGAGTGGAGAGGAGCACTGCATGATGATCATATAAACTTGACTTGGGTGCTGTGTTGCTCTGAACTCCGTTGGCTTTCCTTGACTGTGTGGACGGACCCTCTACCCTTGACCTTGTCATCCCATTCCTTTCCGTGAAGGTCATTTGGGAGCTGTAGATGGTGTGTATGTGTGTATGTGTGCAGGAGGTGGGATTTGACTTTGCTGAGAATTTCATCTGCGGAGCTTCTCTTGGGGATTGCGCACGCTCAAGGAAGATCTGAAAGGAGGGGGTCGGAGACATGGTCCCCAGTTAGTGACAATAATACCAGTAGCAACAACAATAACGTCTACAAACAGCTGCTAAATCCTCACTCCTCCTCAGACCCAAAAGTTCAGGTCCCTGTCTTCTCTACTGTCACAACTCAGCAAGGTAGACTGACACTGTGGCTCCCTTAGGTGCGTTTTCTCGAGTTTTCCCGAGTCCGCAGGACACTATGTGAGATGATAATAGTGCTAGTATACTCTACACTACTGGGTACTCTACAGAGTACTGGGTCTGGACACAACACTGTTCTCAACACTTTGTCTCAACTCACATAATAGCCTCTAAAAGCCCAGTTTTGCAGAGGAGGAAACTAGGACACAAAAGAGATGAAGTTTCTGGACTGCCAACCAGCAGGGAAATCCCGGAGAAGTCTGACTCAGCGCCACACCTGTCAGCCCCACCCAGCCTGTCATGCCAGAGACGCACATCCATTGGGGCTGTTTGCTTTCTGGAAGGTGGGGAGGCTCTCCTGGGTCTCCTTTCGGAGCAATGCTTTTATCCATGCAGTAGGAATATCTCTGTCATTTTATCTGACATCTGTCAGATGCATCTACTTCTTGAAGGCACTTTCTGATCAATGCGTCACATTTTCCCTCCTCAACATTCCCTCTGCGGAGCTGGGCAGCCTGGGCCAAGTGTCTCCATTTCACAGATTCTGAAAGTAAATGTCGGCATGGGTTCACCCCCGGATCTTGTCCAAATGCACATTCTGCTTCAGCCGTTCTGGGGAGAGAACCTAATGCTTCTGAGCTGCTCTCAGGTGATGTCAAAGAGGCTGCTTGGGGGGGGCCATATGCTGGGTAGTGAAGGTTTGGACTCATTCCCGCTTAACCCGCCTCACGATGCAGCCTTCTCTGTGCCGCCTCGCTCTAGGACTCAGAGGGCTGCCTGCCCTTTTCCTTAAGTCCAGCTCCTGACTGTGGCCAAGCCATTCTGCCAGTGGGGATGGAGATTGCTGGCCTCATCACCTGGTGAGTCAGAAAAGTCAGCATGCTTTTCCTGGGAAGGTGAGGGCAGCCAGAGCTAGAATACCCCTTAATGCCTCTGCCCCCGGCCTTATCACACCTCTAGCCCTCGTCTGTCAGGCAAGCCCTTTCCACTTCGGAGTTTCACTTTAATGCACAAGTGGTCACCTCCAGGTCAGTTTCTAATCCCTCCCAAGGTAATTGGCCTCAGTGAGGTGAGGGCTGGACAATTATACAGCCTCAGGGGCTGGCCCTCCCCTCGCCTCATGCCTTAGACAGAGCTCATTTTATTTCTGGTTTTACGGGGTGCATTTATTGTTGGCCTTTGGGTTGCTGGTGTCTCCCGTGCCCAGTGTGGGGGTTTTTATGTGGATCCTAGGTCCCATTGCCCTTTAGAAAGGTTCTGCTTTTAATTAAGCTTTTTTCCCTCCAGTTGAGCATGGGGCTTTTGCATTTTAATGCTTTAAAAATAAACATTTATGATCAATTTTTAAGTGATTCTCTATTCTTATATATCCATAATCAGCTCCATGGCCAAAGCTGGCTGTCTACGCCCAGAGCCTCTGCTCTGTCATCATAAGAGAAGTCTTTGTATTTCCCTACAGAAATCAGGGACTCACCCTCCTTCAGGTGGCAGGGACAAAGATACAGACCACTTGGCACGTGGAGAGGACTGGTGCCCTAGTCACATGGTCTCTCCCCTACAGGAGTCCTTCCTCCTCCTCCTCCTGCAGGCCAGCTCGAAACTGACAGATATGCTCTCCACAAGGCTTCACTGACTTCCCCTCACTTCCTGCATTCCCACATCTCCAGCTCCACTGGACCACCACCCAACAATTTTGCAATTTCTTCTATATCAATTGTTGTGGTACATTTTGCTTGTTTTATGTATTTGCCCACTCTCCCTAACAAGATTCGTGCAACACTCATTCATGTCTTTATTCAGCAAATTCTTGAGTACTTACCATGTGTTAGATTCCATTCAAGATCCAGAGGATCTGTAGGATACCCTCATGATACATTCTATACCCTCATATACATTCTGCCCTCATGGGGCTTAAAATCTCACCCAATTAATTACTCAACCACAATCATGGCAACTATTACAATAGGAGAGCTTATCATGGCAACCTGACCCATCTGCAACTGTACATTTCTCAAAGCCAGACACCAAGCTGTATCTCTTTGAGCCAAGGGAGGATTCAGGCCTTCCTATAGAATAGGAGGCCATGACGTAATTGACAAACCATTGGGACAGCCTGCTGGTATACCTTCTCTAGGACAATAAGAAGCTGTGAGTTTCACCCTGGCCCTTCCCCCTCTTACTCTCTGTGCCAAATATTTATTGCAGGATCTCATCCTGCACTCCTCCTTCTGTTTTCTCTGGCCCTCTGGGGCAGAAAGCCTGCAAACTCTATGACCCAGACTCCTTTGTCCACTGGGTTCCAGATAGGTTTTGCAGGAGGTTGTATTCTTGACAAGTTAGAAGGCAGAGAGTAGCTAAAAGCTTGTCTGCTTCTGATGACACCACTGCAAAAAGTAGTAGAGGTAACACTTGCACTAATCATCATCTGCATTTCCAGAAGCATCTTGGCTCCACTAGTATTGGTGTCAACTGCATAGGTCACTGGTTAGCACTATGAGCTTGTGCTTCCAGTGACAACAGCAATATATTTTGCTTCATGGACTCCATCTGAGAATTGGTGCCTGGTTATTGCTCTCTGGGTAACAGCCATTTCCCATTTTGTTATTATAGTTCTGCCAAAAAATGTTGTCCCCAATACTTTGAATTAAATCCCTTGCAACTTAAAAATCTAGAGTGATTCCTGTGTTTTTTGATGGGACACAGACTGCTCAACCCTATATCACCACAACCATTTGGCCACCAACTTACCAGTTCCTATGACACAGGGTTTCCCCCATCCCCTCTGTCACTCTCATGCACTTGCTCTGAAATGTGTCTTCTGGACTATTGCTAGTGCAACTCAAATGTCATTTTCTAAGTGCTAGTTTCCCCATCCCCTCCTTTCTCTCTCTACCCGCCAATCATCACAATTTTTCTGCATATCTCAGCCATTCTAGAATATAAGGTTTAACTTAAAAAGTGAAATAAAGACTTTTTTCAGACATACACAAATCAAGAGGATATTCACACTGTAAGAAGTGGTAAAGAAAGTCCTTCAGGCAGAAAGATGATACCAAATGGAAATACGGATCTACATAAAAGAATGAAGAGTTCCAAAAATAGCAACTACATGTAGAAATAAATTAATTTTTTCTAGTTATTTAAATATCCTTAAAACATAACTCTTTTAGTGAAAACTAATAACAATGTGGAGTAAGATTTATGGCATATAAAATGTGTGGCAGCAACATGACAATAACTGAGAAAGGAGAAATTGAAACGCATCATTCAAAGTTTCCTTTATGCTATGCAAGTTGGTATAATTTACTTGAGGTATATAATGATAAGTTAAAAATATGCATCATAAATTCTAAAGCAACCATTGTAATAGTTATAACTAACAAACAGTTGTAGCTAATAAATCACAAAGGAGGTAAAAAATAAAGGTGGGGGACAAAAAGTACTCAATCTAAAAGTACTCAGAAAGGAAGAGAAGGGGAACAATGAATAAATGGACCAAATAGGAAGCAAATGGCAAGATTGTATAATTTTATTTAACCATGTCAATAATTATATTAAATATGCGTCATCTTAATACCTCAATTGAAAGGCAGAGATAAACAAGCAAGAACCCAACTATATGCTGTCTACAATAAATCCACCTTAAATATAAAGATGTAAATAGGTTGAAAGCAAAAAGATGGAAAAATATGTCATGCTAATACTGATCAGAAGAAAATTAGAATAGTTATATTAATACCAAAGTATATTTCAGAGCAAAGAGTATTGCCAACCAAAATAATTTTGTCACAAGAAAGGAGTGATTTCATCAAAAGGATTGAGCAATCCAAAGATTTTACACACTTTTAGTAGTAGAGCTAATGAGACAAAAACTGACAAAACTGCATAAAGAAATAGAGAAATCCACAGTAACATTTGGAGATTGATAATAATAATCTTCCTTAATAATTGATAGAACAAACAGAAAATCAGTAAGGAAATAAAAGACTTTATCAGTGCTATCAACCAACTTGACCTAATTGACATTTATAGAAAATTCTATCCAATAAAAGCAGAATTCACATTGTTTTATAGTGCATATGGAACATTTGCCAGGATAAGCCATATTCTCCCCAAAGTGACTTTTCACTGATCGGCACACAGACTCTGAGTGTGTGTCCCTTTATGTCTTTCCACGTGATGGTCCCTTGGCATGAAATGCCCTTCCCTGTGTACCCATCCTTACCTACCTGGCTGACTTCTGTTCGTCTTTCAAAACTGCTCAGCCATTACCTCCTTTATGAGGCCTTGCTCTCCTACCCCATAGAAGTTCCTTTCTTCTCTGCATGACTGTACCACTTTGTATATCCATTCATCCTTGCCTATATCACACTATGTTAAATTATGTGGGTAATTTTTCTGCTTCTCCCACTCAATTATAAGATGAGATTTAAGAAAAAAATTACCATGGTTAATAACATATGCTACAATGCATCTATTAGCAGTCACTATAGCCATTGTTTATTGAATACCTACTATGTGCCAAACATTAACATACAACGTGTTTTTAAATGTAAAGACATAGAAAATGCCCCCCCACAAATATACTTAGAAGGGCAGATTGATGAGACCCTGCTAAATGACCTTTATTTAGCAGACTTAAAAGTCACTGTAATTTTCCAGATCAAACCAGGCAGCATGAAGATGGCATTTGTTGCTCCACAATATGGAGATCATCCAAGTAGTAGGACACATCTAGCTACTTACTGTCTTTCTTCAAGTTTTACTTTCAGTAGTTCTACAAGGAAGAAATGTTGGCCGTGTGCTGTATAGACACTCTTTCCAGGGGCCCCAGTCAGAACTGTCTCCCAGGGCGAGAGCTAATGAAACAAGAACCATCCTCTGACCTCTTGTGCCATCAATGAGAATAAATTACCCCATTCAGTGGGGGAGAATATTTTTCATTCATTGATTCTCGCACCATCCAATAATCTGGATTGCCTCTTGTACTTAATCTTTCACTTCAGGAGGAGAAACTGTCCTCACAAAGGGACACCCACTGTGCATCTCACAAACTTTGCATTTGATTTATCTGTGGCAAGCCAAGGAGAAAAACCAGATTTTTCATCAAGTGTTGTCTCCAGTTGTCCGAATCCTTGTCAACAGCATCATTCTCGCAAGGAAAAAGCAGTGATTTGATATAGGACACAGACCGGCTGCTTAGAAACGTCATCCTAATATCCTTGGGCTCGACCAGGTGGAACAAAAAGTTTGATTCACTTTTCTTGCCACAGAAGTCCTACATTATTGGACTAGAAATGAAAACCATTTTTCTTCCTCAGTCAGGGAAAAAGAAGAACATTTGCCGAGTCATTATATATAACAGATTGTTGCAGGATGTACTTAGGAAGATGCCCAAGGCGGGTAGTCACCACACAATGCCAAGAAGGCAAAACTTAATTGGCATGGCAAAGGAGATGCGCCCCGTCTTCCCTGATGACAGCACCATTAGGGTTTGCTTCTCAGCCAGCAAGTGACCTGTAAATTGGCATCATGGAAGTCCAGGGAACATTAACGCCTGCTCCTTGGAGCTGAATTCCTACTTCAGTTAGGTTTTTGGTGTGGCAAAATCTTATGAAAAATCCTCTCTTTTGTGAATTCATGGCCCTTGAGGCAGCTAGATCTGATGGTTCCAGGAACATGTTCAGGCACATGGAATGCTAGATTTCCAACCCCAAAGACCCTGGTGGGAGGAACACAGTGAAAACAAGCCTGGATTATGCACATCAGAGTCATGGGTGGCAAAGGTCAAGCTATAGTTTCCTCGTCGGTTTTCCCTTCGTGGACAGACAACTTGGGCAGATCCTTTCTGCCTACCAGATTGTGTTTATTAGATGATAATTAAATTGTTTTCCCGTGTATTATTTCCCATATATAACTCCAGCTGGACGTTATAGTTAACCAGGGTCACCTAATCATGGGTGAATGTGTCCTTCTTCCCTCTCTCCATTCCTCTCTCCTTTCCTCCCTCCCTTTCCAAGACCTTTGTGGCTTGCAGGCCACTAGCCCACATTCTTCATGGAAGAAAACTGAAATGTAGAAGCCCCAGGGTCCAATGCTCACTGCACAGTTGACGTCACTTCCCTATGCCTTTATTTCAAATAAGGCCAAGAATTTTGCCTGAGACCCTGAGGGTAGAGGGCAAGCACATCAGCATTTTTGCTTGCTAGCACTTAACACAACACCTGGCACATAGTAGGTGCTTAATAAATAGTCCTTAAATAATTCTGCGTTTACCTCATTTCAGGATGTTTCAGGAGAGCTAAAGTTATGAAATCACTTTGAAAATTTAACAGCACTGGAAACAATACAGTCATTTGCAATTTCTGCCAGTAAGGGTTTGAGTCTTCACAGCAAAGGAGGGAAAAACTGCAGGCCTTAGTAGAGCAGAATAGGCTATAAGTGGAAAAATCCATTTTAAGGAAAGAAAGAAATTCACTTGTTTTCTAGCTCCTGATTGTGTAGATATGGAAACCAAGGCTTGAGGAAATTTATCATCATTCTTACTAGGACTATCTAATATTTATTGAGCACCTTCTATAGACCAGTGCTGTTCTAAGCATTTTCCATGTGTCATTTCATTTACACCTCACAACCACCCCAGAAGGTAAACACACTTACTGTCATCCTCTCTGACAGAAAAGGCCAAGAGAGGATAAGAAATTTCACCAAGCTCACCTGCCTAGCAAAAGGTTCAGGCAAGATGCATGTTTAATTAGAAAGAAATGGAAGCATGCCTTAAGTCAAAGTCATGTTTACATACGTTTCAGCCAAATCTAATTATCCGTTGGAGCTAGATTTTCTAGAATGACATAATTAGGGTCTACCGGTAATGGTGGAGTTCTTCAGTTCCTATATGTTAGAATTTGAGATGAGTGAGCAAGATCTCATCCCTGTCAATCATTAGAATCAATTCCACAGTTTTCCCAAGAGATTATTTCCACAAATATCACTTTTACAACCCAGTTCTGGACTCTAGCTTTAAAAGTCCACTGTATCATTTTACTATGAGGTGGTTCTTGATGCTGTTGAAGGAGAAGTCCACCTTCTCCCGGGCTTTATAGTCAGATCTGAATGGAAATTCCCGGGCAATTAATTAAACCACTTGAACCTGTTTCCTTATTTGGACTTTGGGAATAAACACACTAAGCCCATCATGTTGCTGTGTAGATTCAGGGAGTTCATGTGGAAGCCTATAAATGATATTTATGATAAGGAACTCAAAGGATGTCCCCAAATCCCACTTAACAGAACATTTGGAGTTAGTAGGACAAGAGTTAGGTTAGCGAACCCTTTTCTCACACAGATAAAAAAAATTAAACAGTTCAATGAAATTCTGTTTCAACCACTTCAAAAACTTGAAGTATTATAAAGTTATAGTTATGGAGGATTTTTACCTCTTTTACAACAGTGTTCAACAGCAACTACCTGAATATTCTCTATGTGTGTGTGGTTTTCAGCATACCTTATGGCTCTATTCCAAAGGCATTCATTTTCAACCAAACTAGAATGCAGTTTCCCTCATCAAGGTTATAGTCCCCCACAACCCAACAACTACTGAGATTTGAAAACAAATCAAATAAGGCCCATCCCCACCCACCTCACGTGCACAAAACAGCTGCCATATTTTGACACCAGCCTGGTAATGACCTCGCCCAGACCCAGCCATCAAAATGGGCCATCTTGGCTTAGAAGGCAAACATGGTGACATCCCATGGCAGGAAATTTAAGAACAGATCAGAACTTACATATGTGGGGAGATTATGTGGGAGACATCTCTGATTCTCATTTCTTGAGTAACTGTTCTCATGAACTGAAACATGATATAAAGATTTTCAAAACTCAAGTAGAACCCAAATAGATAAGCAGAGTAAAGGAGGGCACTTTGAGCACCGGGTGTCATGTGTGTTGAGTCACTATATTGTGCACCTGAAATTAATATTACACTGTGCGTTAACTAACTGGAGTTTAAGTAAAAACTTAAAAAAAAATTTCCCCATGAATCTGGCCTTCTATAACCAGGGACTATAGGTGTCGTCATATGTGTGTATGTGGGTGTGTCTGTGTGTATGTATACATTATGCAGTGAATATTTATGTATAGAGTGACTATATAGACACATAGAAATGCAAGCATGTTTTTATCTTTATTTTTATTTAATTCTATTTTTTCAGTGTTCCAAGATTCATTGTTCATGCACCACACCCAGTGCTCCATGCAATACGTGCCCACCTCAGTACCCATAACCAGGCTCACCCAACCCCACAACCCCTTCCTCTTCCAAACCATCAGTTTGTTTCTCAGAGTCCATGGTCTCTCATGGTTCATCTCCCCCTCCAATTTCCCCCAATTCACCCTTCATTTCCTTCTCCCAATGTCCTCCATGTTTTTCGTTATGCTCCACACGTAAGTGAAACCATATGATAACTGACTCTCTCTGCTTGACTTATTTCACTCGGCATAATCATATTTTTATTTTTAAAATAAAAGCTGAGTTTGCCATATAAACTCTTCTGTAGGTTGCATTGGTCACTTAGAAGTGAGAGAACATGCTTTGATTTTTGTGTGTTGGGATCACTGGGCAGAAGAAAGCAATCGGTTGGTTTTTAAGTTAGGGTTTTATGACCGAGTTGGTTGATAAGGAAGAGTTTCGGGGAGGGAAAAGATTTGAAGATGCACAAAATAGGCAGAGAATATGAATAAGAAATTATTTTGGGGGCACCTGGGTGGCTCAGTTGGTTAAGTGTCTGCCTTCAGCTCAGGTCATGATCCCACGGTCCGAGAATAGAGTCCTGCATCAGGTTTCCTCAATTAATGGGGAGTCTGCTTATCCTCCTGCCTCCCCCCACCTCCTGCTGCTGCTGTCTCTTGCTCTCTCTCAAATAAATAAATCTTTAAAAAAAAAAATGATTTTCAACAGGAAATGACGTAACAGAATCAGGAAGAGAGACAGGGTGAAGGGATTGAATCACACGCTTCGGATCAATCCATCCATCCATCCCATTCTCCAACCAAAAATCCAAGCCTCCACAAACCAGTTTAAAACAGTGTCAGGGGCTTCACATGTGAGCTTTGATCTCAGCAAGGAAGCAACCAAGTGGCAGAAAACAGGTGCCATCTTTCCACCTTCCCCAGACGGGGACTACCACTCCAGGGGCGCATCAGCCAGAGCAGAAGGGACTAGGGAAAGGAGAGAGAAGAAACTTGCCATTTCTTGCCAGTGACCACGGTGGAAATGAGTTGAGTTAGCCCCTTCCACACACACAAAACCAAAAAAAAAAGAAGAAAAAAAAACCTCAAGTCCCTTCTGCACTAATTGTCTTTCAGTGCTGAGAAGGAGATGGGATTTTGTGGCTCTCTGTTGGCTTCCACTATTAGCTGAAAAAGAGCCAGAGAATTTTTTTTTTAATAGAGGTTCTTCTGTAAAGAAAGTGGGGAAACAATAGCTAGCTGTCACAGCCAGCTGATATCTACCTTTGATCAGCCAAATGAATGTTGCAGGCATTTCTTATAGAAAGGAGATTGCTTATCGATCTATATCAAAATATGCATGCTAATCCCAGGCAGCGGAGAGTATTTTCAAGTGGAGTTAATAATCTGATTGCTGCCCTGTCTGGAGCAATTCTCTGAACTCGGAGCTCTAATCAGTCCAGGGTCCTGCAGTCAAATGTACTTTGCTGTTTAAATTTGGATTTGTGACATTGATTGAGGAGCCCTTGTAAAGGTGTTGACAAATCAAATTGTTTGTTCCAGTAGTGTTTTGCCAGAGATCAAGTCCAAAGTAATACGCAGTGAATTTGTTCATTACTAGTAGGGTGAAAGGGATGATAAAATCCACCTGTATCATTATCACAGACACAAGCCCAATAAAAGATATGTTCTGACTGAAGAAAATGCCGTTTTGTGGGTGCACCAGTGAGCACTACAAGGGGTGGCCCTTCTAGAACTGGAGGATATTAGGTATGTTTTAAGAAAGATAGGCAAATGAGGATATTCCATGCCTGAGATCAGGGCACTTTGTTTATTTAGTGGGAAAACCAACAAAAAAGATGGGCACATTCTTTGAAGAAGCCTGTAGCCACCCACACCTGTGCGGGACGGGGGCTGCATCCACAGGAAGAGAAAGTGACAAAGGAGCAAAGCGGCCAGGTCCTCAAGGTTGGCCCCCAAGCAGGTGAGGATTGGTGGAGCCTCTTCACCTGTTCCCAGCGGGGACCTGGAGCCAGCAAGAATGGCACTAGCTCTGATAACTCGATAGGTCTTTACACCCTGGTATCTGCCATGAGGCCGGCTTGGCGGGGGCTGTAGAGGTACACAGGGCACAGGGGACCGTGTTGGGTCGGGTTCTCCCAGAAGCAGCCCGTTGATTTTGGAGATGATCCCAGCCAGCGCTGGCAGAGGAGGGGAGTGAAACAGGAAGGGAAGGAAGCCAATATGGGGCGCATTAATGAGCAGGTCACTGCTGTGGGCACCCAGGGCTCAGCCCTCCTGAGGACTCAGGAAGAGCAGAAAAGTGAGGGAGAAAGAGAAGCTGACCTCCCAGGTGGCAGGAAAGAGCTGAGGGCAGGGAGAAGTCAGCCCTTTGACTTCAGTAAGGACACTGAAGTGGACATTTGAATTTCTGAAATGCTGCTGCTTTTGTTAATAAGTGTTTCGTTGGGGCTGGGAAGGAACCAGCTCAGTGACTCCGAACGAACAGACTGACATTTTTTATCTTCCTCCTTTTCACACAACCTTGCCCCAGTTCATAAAAATACCGTTAATAACATTATTATCTGTGAACGTTGATTGCGTAACTGCCCTGGCCCTTTTTTGTGTATTTAAATACACTATCTTAATGTTTTCCAATCTGCAGGCTGGAAAGCCTTAGGGGGGCTCAAGTGAACTCACTGGGCTGCCTGTGAAACGGAAGAGGACCAAACCGTAGATTAGCGTAGACTGAGAGTGGAAAATACCAGCGTGCATCATCCATGGCAAGGATCCGTTTTACTTAAGGAAGACTTGGCTTCAACCATGTCAGTTACGTGTGAGCGCGTGGGTGTGCACACGCACGGGTGTGGGCACACGTACACACATTTGCCCACGGTATGAACTGTATTTCTCACCGTGAGTCAAAGACAGAGAAAGGCTCACTTTTCTCCTTTAAGGCCTGTAGCAATTCTACGAAATTGAGGCTGTTTTTGCCCCCATTTTACAGGTGGGGGAACTGAGACTCGAAGATGTGTGATATAACCCTGCACAAGTTCACGCAGCAAGGCAGTGAACTTGGGTAAAGGTTTTACCCAGTCACTGGGTAAATGTTTGCTCTTCCCCATAGCAACCAGGACCCTCGTCCACTCTGTGCAGTGGAGAAAATGTATACTCTGTAACTCTCACCGAGAGCCCGTGTTGGGAAGCCTCCGAGCCCATCTGCTCCTCCAGAAGGCTTGCAACTGTTCTTTTCATGTTTGTAAGAAGAGTTTGGTAACAAAACCCATTTAATATCAAACTGGAAGACAGCAGAGTGCTCCTTGGCCATGCAGCATTGTTGATGTCGCCTTAATTTATTACATGGCAAATGGTTAGGCAGATGGCATTTAATATATTCCCAGACATAAACATGAGGCTTAAGTTGTATATGGTAGATGTTCCTGAGCGTCCATAAACTCGGTAGGGGGTGAGCCCATCTCTCTCCCCTCCCCCTTCCACACATGAGCAGTGTTAACCATTCAGAGACACAGGCAGGACATCCAGAAGGTCCCGACTTACAAGAAGTGTGTCAGGGTGACTTAACAGATGGGCTTTCCAGCTCATCGCAAGTAGCACTGGTCTCGACTGAAATCGTTCATGTGAGTCACTAATCTCAAAGGCAGCCCTTAGTTACAGAATGAAAGAACCCTGGTCGTAGAGTCCAGACCTGTGGGGGCCAGACCATATCCTGCATGTCACGAGTCACAGAACTCTGTTTTTTTAATCAATGGGCTATTTTTTAGAACAGTTTTGGACTTTACAGAAAAATTGAGCTGATAGTTTAGGGTGTTATATTAACACACTCTCCCTTTTCCTGTTAACATCTTACTTTGGTGAGCTGCATTTGTTACAATTAATGAGCCAAAGTTGTTACATTATTATTAACCAAAGTCCATTGTTGATTCAGGTTTCCTTAGTTTTGTTTTGTTTTTTGGGGTTTTGTTTTGCTTTTGTTTTTGTTGTTTTTGTTTTACCTGCTCTTCTTTTTCAGTTTCGGAATCCCATTCAAGATACCAAGTTAAATTTAGTTCTCAGGTCTCCGTAGACTCTTCTTGGCTGTGCCAGTTTTTCAGACTTAACTGGTTTTTCTTGACAATTTTGAGGATTGCCAGTCAGATACATTGTAGGATGTCCCTCTTTTGTAGTTAGTCTCATGTTTTTCTCATAATTGGATTGGGGTCAAGGGTTTTGGGAGAGAAGATCACAGAGGCAAAGGGCCATTTTAATCACATCATATCAAGGCTACATACTATCAACACGACTTATTGCTATTGATGTTGACCTTGATCACCTGGCCCAGGCCAAGTTGATCAGGTTTCTCTATTATAAAATGACTTTTCCCCAACCCCCTTCTGTCCTCTTTGGAAGGAAGTCACTACGTATAGCCTCCACTTAAGGAATGGGGAATTATGTTCCCCTTCCTTGAGGACACAATTTATTTGGAATTCTTATGCATGGGAGATTTGGCTCTTCTCTTCCATTTATTAGTTTATTCAATTATTCATTTATATCAGTAGGCGCTCATAGATCTTTATTTTATATCCTCAGTTTTAATCTAAAACTCCTTTTTTTTTTTTCTTTTTTTTGGTTCGTATTGTTTCAGCTTTGACCACTGGGTACTGTCATTTGGTCTTATGCCCTTTTGATGTATGCCCATTAACATGCTAGGGGATATTTAAATTACTGTTTCTTTGTTTTTTAGCACTTCCTTATTTTCTATCCCTACAAGATACTCCAGACTTGTCTTGTTTCTCTCTCCTTCCCAAAATCAGCTGTGGCTTTAAGAAGCCCTGGTTACTTTTATTGAGGGATGGTATGAGAAAGCAAGATCGGGGCACTAGATGTGTTTGTCACTACTTGGATGTCATTATGTCTAAACCCTTTGAGCTGTCAGAGCAAAGAAGTGTGTGTATCCTGAGTAATCCATATCTATACACATATTTATAAGTATTTCTACTTATAGCTATATCTATCTTACGTTAAAATGAATTTTTACTGATACCTTCACCTCCGATCTGTACGTGTGCCATTCCAGTCTCCTCCCCTTACTTACGTAAAATTCCACTGTAACATTGAGAAACCTGCCTTTCACAATCCACCATCCATTTAATTAGTTGTTCAATCCCAATATACATGTATAGCATTATTAGAATTATTAACCTGTACCCCCATGGGAAGCAACTTTATCAATGAAATTCAGGGCTCATGTGAAGTTCCTCTTGCTTTTAATCTTATAATCTCTATTTCCAAAATTCCTTACTTTTCCCCCCACTCTGTTCAGTAGTGTTGTTTCCTACATTTGTGATCCAGTTAGATTTTCTCATCGTGGCCTGTATTCTTTTCTGGGATCCTCTGTTCTCCCAAGTTTGTCTGTTTGTTTGTTTCAAATTTGCATACATTATGGTTGACTTTTTTGCTATAAGGTTCCATGGGTTTTGATACATGCATAATATCATATACCCTACGGAATATTTTCACCATCTTAAAAATCCCCTATGCTTTCTCTGTTTCTATTAATTTTCTCTCCTCCTTAACCAAACTCCTGCAATCATTAACTATTTTACTATCTCTGTAGCTTTACCTTTTCCAGGATATTGTATGCTTGGAATCCTACATTATGCAGCCTTTTCAGAATAGCTTCTTTCACTAAGCAGTGTGCATTCAAGTTTCCTTCATGTCTATATGTGTCTTGATAGCTCATTTCTTTTTATCAACAAATACTATTTTATTGTATGGATGAACCACAATTTATTATTTTTTTTAAAGATTTTATTTATTTACTTGACACAGAGAGAGAGATCACAAGCAGGCAGAGATGCAGGCAGAGAGAGAGGGGGAAGCAGGCTCCCAGCTGAGCAGAGAGCCCGATGCGGAGCTCGATCCCAGGACCCTGAGATCATGACCTGAGCCGAAGGCAGAGGCTTTAACCCACTGAGCCACCCAGGCGCCCCTGAACCACAATTTATTAATTCACCCAATTAATTAAAGGGAAGGACATCTTGGTTTTCTGCATTTTCTACTGAATAACCACAATAAAGCTGTTACAAATATTCCTGTGCATATATTTTCATGGACACAAATTTTCAGTTCAATTGAATAAATGCCTAGGAGAATAATTACTGAATTATGGAAAATTCTTAATTTTGTAAGAAACTTGATAGTTTGATAACTGTTTTCAAAAGCAGCTGTACCATTTTGCATTCCCACCAGCAAAGAATGAGAGTTCCTGTTGCTCTACATCCTTGCCAGCATTTGGTGTTTTTAGTGTTTTGGATTTTAACCATCCTAATTAAAATACTGGGATATCTAATTGTTTTCATTTGTAGTTCCTTAATGAGAAGTGATCTTAAGCATCTTCTCATATGCATACTTCCCATCTATATGTCTTCTTTGATGAGGTGTCTGTTCAGATCTTTTGCCCATTTTTAAATGGGCTGCTTATTTTAATTGTTGAGTTTTAAAAGTTCTAGTGTTATTTTGGGTACACGTCCTTTATCAGAGATGCATTTTGTAAGACTTTGCTCCCAATTTGTGGTTTATCTTTCTTTTTCTTTTTCTTTTTTTTGAGAAAGAGAGCATACGCGTGCACATGCACTAACATGGTGGGGCGCAGAGAGAGAGGAAGAGAGAGAATCCCAAGCAGACTCCACCCTCAGCATGGAGCCCGATGCCGGACTTGATTTCATGACCCTGAGATCATGACCTGAGCCAAAATCAAGAGTCAGACACAAATTAAAAAAAATAAAATAAAATAAATTAAAAAATAAAAAAAAGTTACAAAAAAAGAGTCAGACACTTAACTGACTGAGCCACCCAGGCACCCATGTGCTTTATCTTTTCATTTCTTTAATAGATTCTTTGGCAGAGCAGATATTTTTAACTTGAATAAAGACCAACTTAATCAATTTTTTTCTTTTAGGGATTGTGCTTTCAGTGCTATATCAAAAAGCTTACTGACAAAGCTAAAGCCTCCTCGATTTTCTCCTATGTTAGCTTCCAGAAGGCTTGTACTTCAAGGTTTTTCATTTAGGTCTGTGATCCATTTTGAGTTAAGTTTTGTGAAAGGTATAAAGTCTGTATTTAATTTTTTTTTTGCATACGGAAGTCAAAATAGCTCCAAGCACCATTTGTTGAAAAGACTATTCTCTATCTTTTCTCCATTAAATTGCCTTTGTTCTTTTATCAAAGATTCTCTGGATATATTTATGTGGGTCTAGTTCTGGGCTCTCTCTTCTGTTCTGTTGATCTATGTGTGTATTCTTTTTCCAGTACCATGCTGTCTTGATTACCGTAGGTTTATAGGAAGTCTTAAAGTGGGGGAGTGTCAGTCCTCCAGCTTTGTTTTCCATTTGCAATATTGCATTGGCTGTTCTGAGTCTTCTGCTTTTTCATATAAAGTTTAGAATTAGTTTGTCTATATCCACACAATAGTGTGTTAGAATTTTGATTGGGGTTGTGTTGAATCTATAGATCGAGTGGGGGAAAACTGACATCTTAACAACATCGAGTTTTCTAACAGGTAATGTTTTTAATCAGCTTTACTAGGGGTGTAATTGACATACAATAAGGCACACATACACAAAGTGTACAATTTGACAAATTTTGATGTATGTACACACTCTAAAGGCATCACCACAATCAGTGAGAAAGTTTATCATCCCCCTAAATTTCCTCAGGTCTTTCTGTAATCCCTCCCCTCTTACCTCCTACCGTCAGACAAAAATATGATTTCTATTACTGTAGATGAGTCTGCATTTCCTATGATTTGATATGACTGGAGCCATATAGCATATGTTCTTCTAAGTCTGTTTCTTTTCTTTCACTCAATATAATTAGTATGAGATTCCTAAGTGCTATAGCTCATGTCCATACTTTATTCCTTTCTATTGCTGAAGAATATTCAATTTTTTTAAAATATTTTATTTATTTTGACAGGGAGAGAGAGAGCGAGATCGCGAGTAGGCAGAGAGGCAGGCGGGGGGGGGGGAAGCAGGCTCCCTGCTGAGCAGAGAGCCCGATGCGGGGCTCGATCCCAGGACCCTGAGATCATGAACTGAGCTGAAGGCAGAGGCTTTAACCCACTGAGCCACCCAGGTGCCCCTGAAGAATATTCAATTGTGTATAAAGACTGTGCACAGTTGGCTTACCGACTCATCCACTGATGGACATTGAGTTGCTTCCATTTTTCAGCTCTTACAAATAAAGCTGCTGTGAACATTTGTGGACAGGTCTTTGTAAGGACATAGGTTTTCATTTTTCTCAGGTAAATACCTGAGGGTAGAATGACTGGATCCTACGATAAGCATAAGTTTACCTTTTTAAGAAACTGCCGCTCCGTACCCGTTAACACCTTCATTTGTTACAGCCCGATTCCAGGGAGCGCTGTGAGATTTTTAAAATAAGCATCTTCAAGCTGTTCTTTGACAGAAGAAGGAAGTGGTGTGACTTCAGTTGGAAAGGCTGGCCTCAGAGGTTGAGAAAATTCAGGCCCAAGTCAAGACATTTCTTCTTGCGAGTCCTTTCTGCTCTTGGCTGGGGCTGTCTGTGATTAGGTTATGAATCAGGATGGTTCTTGCTCCGGTGGTTCAGTTCCTTTCCTTCATGCCACGGTTTCATAAGTTGGCCATGGGTTTCAGGCCCCAGGGTTTTCAAATTTGTTCTATTTTAATTTCAATGGCATGCCTTTGAAAGGGTTGCTCCAAAGACAATGGTCTTGGGAAACTCTTCAAATCTTTCAAAACACATTGAGATTTCTGTGAGTTATGTTCTCTTTGAGAGGGGAAAAAAATGCATGCTCTCTTCGTGCTTATGTCTCCTATTGAGTCTGGGTGCCCGGCTGCTTCTTTTGAGAGCTATTTCTTTTCCATCCCTCTCCCCTGTCTCTTGGATGGAGGGTTTTTATTGAGCGCTTCTCCTTTCCCCTGTAAGTCACTATCACAATGGTTTCCTGATAATGGGTCCATGTTTTAAAGCCAGTGACCTTTCTGTTTTCTTTTGGGTTAGTTCCTAAAAGGATATATTTTTTTTAATCTAGAGAATGTTTTCGTTTCTTTCTAATCAGACAGATTTTGAAGAGTGAAATGGTGTTCCCTCTGCCAGCATCACCTCAAGGACGAAGCCAGCATAGATGAAGGTGGGCTGTGGCACCATGAAGGACTGTGAGTGCTTTGTGTGGCTGGAACCATTGCTACCCCTTTCCATTCCTTCTCCCACTTTTCTCCCTCTCTTTCTGAAACAACATAATTCACCTCTTTGTATCCCCCTTTTAGGACTGAGTATGGGGCTTTGGGGGACTTTAGAGTAGCGATTGGCAAACTCTTCTTAAATGGCCAGTCAAGCTTAAAATACATATTTTAAGCTTTGCCAGTCAAGAGGCAAAATCTAGGCTATTTCAAAATGTAAAAAAAAAAAAAAGTTCTTAGCTCTTGGACCATAAACCAACAGGTAGCCAGCTGAATTTGGCTCCTATAGTTTGCTGACCTTGGCTCTAGCAAGTTGGATAAAATCTCTCAATTCTCAAGGATTTGAAGGAGTTTTTAATATATGCAGAACGGCAAAGAACAATTTGGAAAATCTACATCCAAATCTGCCTCTGTCAAATGCAACCAGTCAAAAATCTATCTAAAATAATTTTCTCTGCAAGTGAAGAAACTATTATTTAACTCCGCACTGAGGTGGGCCTGATATGTACACTAGGAAGATAGTGGCTGGCTAAATGGTTCTTGAATTTTCTCCTCATTTGGAAAACTCTCCAGTGTCCTCTTTCTGTAGTGTGATTTAAAAAAACACTGAATATCTCACAATTTCTGTGCATCAGAAATTCAGGTGCAGGGGTGCCTGGGTGGCTCAGTCGTTAAGCGTCTGCCTTCGGCCCAGGTCAGATCCCAGGGTCCTGGGATCGAGGCCCACATCAGGCTCCCTGCTTGGCGGGAAGCCTGCTTCTCCCACTACCATTCCCTCTGCTTGTGTTCCCTCTCTCGCTGTGTTTCTCTCTGTCAAATAAATAAAATCTTAAAAAAAAAAAAAAAAAATTCAGGTGCAGCTTAGGTGGGTCCTTTGGTTTGAGGTCTCCAAGGAGACTGCGGTCAATGTACTGGTTGGGCCGCTGCAGTCTCAAGGCTGAACTGGGGAAGGATCTGCTTCCAAAGTCACTCAGTGGTTGTTGGTAGGATATTCAGGCCCTCAAAGGTGATCAGACTGAGTTACCCAGTCCCGGTGCAGCCTCTCACTCAGCCCCTCCATCCCAAGGGTCACATCTTAGCCGTGATCTCTCTGTGGCTGGAGGACCCTCCCCACCCCCACAGTCCCCCCATCTACTGCCACCTTTGCCAAAGTAAACCCACTTCATTCTCAATGTGAGGGATGGCCAGAGTATAACCCAGAGACCCCAAAGAGTAAAATTTGATTTGTAAGAAGTTGATTTCAGATATCAGATTGAGGTAGGGGGACATCAAAGATGTCCTCTAATGATTTCTACCTCCTGGTATTCACATGCTTGGATACTCCCCTCCTCTTTGAGTATGGCCTGGACCTATTGGCTTGCTTCCAAGGTGTTGGGCTATCACTTTCAGAATGTGGTTGGTTTTAAAAGACTCTGATGTCTGTATCATTAGCACTCCCTCAATTTTACAGCTTGCTTAATTTAATGAAGCCAGCAACCAAGATGGGAGCCGATCTGTGGAGAGGTCCATGTGGCAAGGAACTGAGGGTGACTTCCGGCCATCAGCCATCGAGGAACTGAGATCCTCAGTCTGATCACCTTCAAGGGCCTGAATCCTACCAACAACCACTGAATGACCTTGAAAGCGGATCCTTCCCCAGTTCGACCTTGAGACCACAGCAGCCCAGCCAGTACATTGACTGCAGTCTCCTCGGAGACCTCAAACCAAAGGACCCACCTAAGCTGCACCTGAATTCTTGATGCACAGAAATTGTGAGATATTAAGTGTTCTTCTAAATCACAAAGTTCTGAGATATTTTGTTACACAGCAGTAGGGAACATCATGATACATATACGGACTAAGATTTTCATTCCACTAATTCCATATTTAGTATAATGTATATTGGGGAAAAAACTTGGGGTTACTATGCAACCCCAAGTTTTTTCCCCAATATACTTGGGGAAAAAAATTACTTTTTTTAAAATGTATTTAAGTAAAAAAAAAGAATGAGTATAGCTGAGAAATAGATATGGCAACATATTAAAAAACTACCAAAGTTACCAAAGTTTAGGAAGTGCTGTTTTAGCTGCTGGTCTTGAATTTATCCCTACCAGTGGTTTGTCCCCTCTTTAGACCCTCATGCCCTGCTCTCTCTCCATCTTCTTTTACCATCTCATTGGTCTGCAGTTTTGCATAGATGCCTAGCAAGGTGCTGGCAAGGTAGGATGAGCTAAATGGGATATGAACAGAATACATATAATGTCTAGGTTCATGAGTTTAATATTTTAAGTGGAGCATCAGAGCTTTCGTGAATCAAGTTAGACCTATGTTGTGCTCTGTGCATAAGAAGAGGGACAGTGTGCAATGAAGTGGGACTGAGATACACATTCAGGATTCTGGGGATGACCTGGGCATTAAGAGGAGTAAAAAGGTTTCAAAAGGTCTCGAGAGACTTTGGGAGAGAGTCATTTCAGCCCCAGAAAGTGGGTCAGTTTAATATTCATTAGTGTTGAGGCACCTGGGTGGCTCAGTCGGTTGTGTCCTACTTTTGGCTTCTGCTCAGGCATACATCAGGAAAAGGTCAAGGTGCCTGGGTCCCTATAATGATTGCTCCCCTGAGATGCTTGATTTTATAGGTCAATTTCACTGGCCATGGGGTGCCCAGATTAAACACTGTTTCTGGGTTTGTCTGTGAGTGTGTTTCCTGCTGGTATCAGCATTTGGGTGGGTAGAAGCTGACCACCATCCCCATGGAAGTGGGCCTCCTCCAGTCCGTCCCGGGCCCGCGAAGAGCTAAACACTGAAAAAGAGGATTCCTTCTCTGCCTGCCTGCCTGGCTGAGCTGGGACATGATCTTTGCTCACTTGGGATTGGACTAGGATTTACACCACTGGCTTCCCCGGCTCTCAAGCCTTCAGACTCAGACTGAATTACACCGCCATCTTTCCTGCGTCTCCCTCTTGCGGAGAGCGGATCACTGGATGGCTCGGCCTCCATCATCAAATGAGTCAGTTCCACACAGTAAGTCATATCATAAATCAATCTCTCTCTGTTATTATAATAATAATATTATAGTAATATATTCTATATAATTATGCAATATAATATATAATATGCATTATATATGTAATACATGAGTATATATTTATATATAGTGTATATAAATATATATACATAGTATTTCTCTGAAGAATCTTGACTAATTCACCTCTCTAGCCTAGAACAGGCCAGACCGAAAGGCACAGAATTATTTCCAAATATTTGGAAGTACTTATTTATTATTTCCAAAATGGGAAAAACTCACAGCCCAAAAACCATAAAGAAAATCCATTTTTGGGGGGCAAAGCAAACAATAGTATTCTCATTTCATTTCATTGTTTTCATGCGTCTATTTTTGTGCCTTTAAATAAGGAATCATCCACATACAAGATTTATATAAATAAATGGGTATCCATGGATGGGCAAGGTCACGCATTTTCTTCCCAATGGGCGTGTGATAAGAAGTTGGATGACTACCGTCTGGAGGTAGGCTTGGGTTAGCTCGGAGCCACCCCACTGACTGCCTGTGGGACTTGAGGAGGTCCGTGCGGGACTTCTCTCATCCTCCACACGTCCACCTGTGAAATGGGATGATGATGGTGAAGCTAATACTTAACCTCAGAAGACTGGGGGAGGTGAACATTGATCCTGCCTGGGAGAGCTGAGCTTCGGATGAGGTAAGGAAGGGACTACCTCTCTGGGTTGCGTCAGCGCAGGGGAGACCCCTGCCGCCCCACAGCCGAGGACCTCTCTTGCCTCATCCTGTGGCCTACAGCGCGCTCGGCCTGTAGCTGGCACACACAGAGAGGGCTCGGTCCCTGGTGACTATCAGCACTGACGTCCACTGTCAGCCCAGCCCCAGACCCTCGAATCCCCAACCGTGACCCCTTCCCAGCAAGCCACAGAAAGCAAGTCGCCCATACCCTCGATCCCTGAGCTTCAGCGAGGAGCTCGGGCAGCCTTTCTGGAGTGGAGGCTCAACTCCCACCCAGCCTTGCGCTGGAGGCCAGCTCTCCCCACATTAGGCGCACTCTTAAACATCTGTCTGTGGTGTGATTTATTCTATTTTAAAATGAGGTTTTCAAACAACTCACTATCTTAATTTTAGCAGTTCAGCTCCTTTGTATGCTAACAATACCAAACATGCAAATGAGCTACCACTTTGCTTTCTAGCAAAAATGTTTCTGTGCAAACACTTGATTTTATAACGCACTTTGCAGCTTTCTCCTATAATTAGTTGTTAAATCTATATTTGACTTTGTCTAAATGGTTGCATTGCAAGGCTGTTTTTCTTGCTTCTCCCTTTGGCTAGTTCATCTTACCCCTGCCCATGTCTCTGCCTGAACATGGGTACAGTTTGCTGGCTAGCTTTTAGACTGAAGACAAAAACCAGGAAACATGCTGGGAGTCAGGGTCCAGCTCACCCGGGTGCTCAGTAGGCTGCGAAGTTGGGTCAGGTTCACACCATGTGTATCTCATCCTCTTTGGAGCAGCCGATTAACCAAGTGTGTTCTTCTCATGGTAACAGTAGAAGTACAAGAGGGCAAGCTTAACCATGCAGGTCATGTCTAGCTTCTGCCTGCCTCATGTTTTCCAAATTTCCAAAACCAAGAGGTGTCAAGTGTGTCCCTCTTACTGTGAGAGCTCCAAGCAAGTCACACGCTGAGTTGAGTAGCAGTCGGTAGGGAAGTATATTCCCTCCACGGCGATGTGGGTGGGAAAGAGATGAACGTTTTTGAACCGTAATCTGATCTTCCATAGGTACCAAAAGAACCCTATAGGAGAATCTTGGGGCTAGAAGTGTTGTTCATTCATGCAATAAAGTTTCACTGAGTGCCTCCTTGACGCTGGTCGCCACAGGCACGCTGATGTTATGTGAGTTTAAACAAGAAACAGGATGAAGCCACCTTATAGTCTAAAGAGGTCACTGAGGCCAACCCCAAACCCTCCAGTCTCCTCAAAATGTATATTCAATTCTGGAGTCCTCATCAAGGGAAAGAATGCAAAGGCACGGACACAACTCAGGCATGAAAGCAATGTTTATTTAGAGTAAGAAGTCATGACAAAAATACAAAACTTTTAAAAGCTGACCAATTCTTTAAAAACCCACAACATCCAGAAAAATAGTAATATTTTAATTAAGTAACTGCCTGGGGCACCTTTTCTGCCTGCAGTTTTGACCGTGCACTCTTTGCCTCTTCTTCTGATGATAGCTTTGTCATCTTTCCTATAGAAAGAAGAGGAAAATAATTCTATACAATTAGAATAAAATAGAATAAAAAGATAATTCCTCTAGTGTGGTGGATCAAAATAATAAAAACATGGGATGCATGCAAAAAAATGTGCACCTTTAGGAGATAGCTGTACTTACTGAAGGATACAGGTTTGTATTCTTCAAATACAATATTTCTGATAAATTATATTTCATGGGATTCTCATATAAATTATGGTGGGTTTATAATTATATTGTCAATAAAATGCTGCTTTATTTAGTATATTCTGACAAGCAAGAGCTTCTATTTTGACTAGGAATTAATGTGAACAGAAATTTCTGCTTATAACCGTGCACATCTGACGAATGTAGGATTGTTCCTCGCCTCTCCTCTGGCGGATCCTCCTTTCCATCCTGTTTCTTCTCGCCCCTTCTCTCCTCCCCATTCTGGGCCAGGTACCACGGGACACATTCCTATCTCGGGACAGCGTCTGCCTGTACTTTTATGTCACAACGCAGTGACCTGACCCAAGGGCGCCGAGGCAGTATTCCTAAGCCTACACTGACATTGGAACGGCAAGCGGGAACTTACTATCCGTGGACACCGTGCCTTGCGCCAACATATGTCACTAAATACGAGCTCAGAGGATCCCCAACTCCGTGTCCCCTTGACCAGCTCCTGAACATGCCCACAGCCACCCCACACACGGATAAGTGTCACGGAAGGGAAGCTGGAGTGGAGACACAGCAGTCTACCCCAAACTGAAGTGAAGGTCTCCATTTGCAGTTTTTACAGAAGCACGTTGTCCCAGTCCACTCGGGCTGCTGTGAACAAACAGCATAAATCTGTGGCCGGTAAAGAGCACACATTTATCTCTCAGGGCTCTGAGGCCGGGAAGTCCAAGATCAAGGTGCTAGCAGATTCGGTGTCTGGTGAAGACCCACCTCCCAGAGGCCATATTCTGGCATACCCTCATATGGTGGAGGCTTCCTCTGGCCCTTTTTGTAAGGACACTCATCCCATTTAGGACGCAATCACCTCCACAGCCCTCATCAACTAATACCATCCCCTTGGGGTTTGAGCTTTATATATAAATTTTAGGGAAACACAAACATTCGGTCTCTAGCACCTGTGCCCACACAAACCCACTGCTAAGCCCGCTGTCCTGGTCCTATGCTAGTAGCCATGGCCCTGGTCCTGTGCTAGTGAGGGGCCCTGAAAATCAAGCTCCATCCCCTTCACGATGAGTCCAACCCCCGTGAAATCTCCCAACACAGACCACCATCCTAAGACAGCTTCATGCCCAGGCAGCATGGCTCCTAAAAGGAACTACTCCCGTGGGGTATGCTGGGAACCACGAAAAGTCTTTCTCTTTATGGATAGCAACTCAGTCTCATAATATTGGAATAAGTTAAAAAAATTGATAGTTTCCACATTTGGCCCAGTTGCTTGCTGGCAGATGGGGGTCACTACACAATGTTATTATATTTCCTCTATTGGACTGTAATGTGCATACCAACTGACGTATGTATGTTTCCAAAAGCCTACTTTATAGAAATAAACTTGTTTGCTCAGAAATACAATATGAGGCCTTTTTTTTTTTAGAGAGAGAGAGAACAGGGCTGGGGTAGGGGTGGGGGTAGGCAGAGGGGAGGGAAAGAGAGAGAATCTTAAGCAGCCTCCATGATCAGTGCAGAGCCAATCATGGGACTTGACCTCATGACCCTGAGATCATGGCCTGCACCAAAATCAAGAGTCAGATGCTTAACTGACTAAGCCACCGAAGTGCCCCAAAATGAGGACTTTTTTTTCTTTGGAATGAATTTATTTCAACTTTCTGTAAATAAGGTGTTTAGTAATTATGGCATTTTTAAACGCATATTTATTTTTCTTTCAAGATTTTATTT
>CM053620.1:26038342-26125768 GCA_028646535.1 Procyon lotor
CCCCCCACCCACCCCCCCCTCCAGCAACCCTCAGTTTGTTTGCTGGAGTTAAGAGTCTCTTGCAGTTTGCCTCCCTGTCTGGCTTTATACGACTTTCTTTTTCTTTTCCTTCCCCGTGTTCATCTGTTTTGTTTCTTAAATTCCACATATGAGTGAAATGAGGTATTTGTCTTTCTCTGACTCACTATTTCCCTTAGTACAATACACTCTAGTTCTATCCACATTGTTGCAAATGGCAAGATTTCATCCTTTTTGATGGTTGAGTAATATTCACACACACACACACACACACACACACACACACACACACACACACATACCACATCTTTATGCATTCATCTGTTGATGGACCTCTGGATTCTCTTCATAGTTCGGCTATTGTGGACATTGCTGCCATAAATATTGGGGTGCATGTGCCTCTTTGAATCACTGTTTGTGTCCTTTGGATAAATACCTACTAGCGCAATTGCTGGGTCATAGGGTAGCTCTATTTTTAACTTTCTAAGGAACCTCCATACTGTTTTCAAGAGTGGTTGCACCAGTTTGCGTTCCCACCAACAGTGTAAGAAGGTTCCCCTTTCCCAGTATGAGGACTTTTTTAATTGCAACATTAGAATGATGAACAAGCTGAGGCAGCATAAATATCCATTGATGAGAAACAAGTTAAACACATTATGGTTTATCCATACTCTGGAATAGTCTGCAACTGTTTTGGAAAAAAATGACCATTCTGACAAATATCCCCAAGATGCATTTAATATATGAGAAAATCGAACCAAAGCACCATGTGTGTGATATGGTCACATTTGTTATGGATGAAAAACATTGAACAAATCAAACAACCTCTTGGAATATTGGTTTCCTCATTTGGAGAGAATTCCTCCTACCTTCCAGATATTATTAAAAAGTGACTTTGGGTGTAACAGAACCCTACAAACTGTAAAGTTCTATATAACTCATTGTGCAAGATCAATCAAGCAAGAGGGGATAATCACTTGGGGGTCTGAAGCTTTCTCTTTCTATAGGTAATTCTCTAATTCCTGAAGTCTCTTTGTGTCTATGGAAGATTTCTTACAAGGTCAGTGGATCTGCATTCCACGGAGGCTGATGGTCACGGGCAGATGAAAGTGTAGTTAGCAAAGTACCTGGCACATAGTAGGCATTCAGAACATAGTTGTGGAATGAATGACTAAAACACTGGCTGAGAGAAGGAATGCCAGGGGCAGACTGGGTTAACCCAAAAGACAGCCTGGTCTCGGAGACCTGAGCCATGACGGACTCATGCTCACGACTTCAGAACGAGAGATGAGGTTCACCTTGATGGAGTCTTGTGCCGTTATTTACATGATCATCAGAGTGAAATATTAAGGGGAAAGAACAGAATCCCAAAATAGAATGTGCACGAACGTACACTATGATTACAACTATGAGGAAACATTTGTGGGGATGAATCCTGAGAGGCAAACAGAAAATTGAAAACAGTTGGTTTGTGTAGTGTGGTGATATTTTGAGTAAAAAAAAAAAAATTTTTTTTTGTAATTCTAGGACTGATATGTTTCAGACACATCCTGCTTACTTAAATTTCCTTTAGAGCTTCACATATTTGAAGAAACAGACACTCCTTATAGAAAATGAGGGACCGTGAGAAAAACTGGAAGGACAAGAGAAATCTACCCCCAGAGCCATCCCCAAACAGCAATTGCTGTTAAAAGGTTGTGTCTCTCATTGAAGTCTTACTACATTTTTGTATTATTTTGGGAGGGGGAGGACATTTTACATATTTGACTATTACACATGCCATTTTCTCCTCACACAACCCCAAAATATGGAAGAGCTTGTGTTTTGGAGCCGTGGGAATCTGATTTAGGCTCTTGCCATCTCTCCTATCTCCGGTGCAAAGTCCTTCCTCTCTGAGCTTCAGGTTCTCCATTTGTAAAATGAGGCTATTCTTAGGACATGCTCTTGAAGTGAATTCTTCCATGTATAGTTCAATTCCAGACACACAACTGAGACTCTAGAAGGAAGGCTTCTGGAATAAAGAATAAGTGAACCAAGTAGGAAACTTGACCTGGTCCAGGAGATCAGGGAGGGCTTCTCAGAAGAAGTGGCATTGGATCTGGGATCTGAAGGATGAACAGAAGTTTAGCAGACAGAGAAGGAGACAGGGGAC
Organism: Procyon lotor; assembly: GCA_028646535.1. Taxonomy (NCBI): domain Eukaryota; kingdom Metazoa; phylum Chordata; class Mammalia; order Carnivora; family Procyonidae; genus Procyon; species Procyon lotor. The sequence goes on from CM053620.1 coordinate 26,040,513, forward strand.
TGGGCTAGGGGAGGAAGAGAGGAAGGAGGGGTCATTTTGGGTAAAGGGAACAGCAGATGTGCAAATTCATATTGGAAGTCAGAGACAGAAGGAACCCAGAAGGAGGTCGGTGAGAACTGGGGCCAGGGAGCCAAGGATCAGGTGTGATGCAGAGAGGCCAGGGAGACCAACAAAGGCCAGACGGGGCAGGGCCTGGAAGCCCACGATGAGGACCTCGGGGAGAACGCTGAGGGGACCATAAGAAGGTTCAAAGGAGGGAAGGACCTGGTCATATTTAGCACTCCACCTGCACGATGCCGGGGCATGGACTGGGGAGTGTGGGGAGGCCTCATCAGAAGCTCTTGCCCTGATCCTGGCAAGAATCAGGCCCGAGTGGGTCCTTCAGCCACGTGTCTCCCCTGCATGAGTAGACCAAGCACCTGAACTTGTGTTATTACCGGTTGCTGCCGGGGCTCCTTCCTTCCGACAAGTCTAAGGATGCGCCTCGTTCAGCCTACCTTAGAGCGTGCCTGCGTCCAAGGAGCAGGATGGAGAGAGTCAAGGGCGAGTTTCCACGAAGCCTGAGAAAGGTACAGAAACTCTACCACTGCCAATAGAAGGCTGACCGGCGGGCCTGCAGCAAGTGCCCTAGGTTTATATTCCAGACCACCAGGCACTGTAATTATGCATCCGCAGGCCTCAGAAAGGCACACCATAGACGCTCGCAGCCAGGGTCCCTGTTATAAAGGCCCTGGTCTTGCTTGTTATTAACTATACTGTACGAAGCCTCATAAACACCTTTTTACACATACAGTGCAACCTTTCAATACAACAATCAAATGCTTTTCAACAAATTACAGTCTCCGAGAAAAGGGAGCCCTTGATTGCTTCCCAGAAAGAGGTGGAAGGAAACTTTAGACAGAACTCGTTCGAAGCCTGATGTGGAGGACCGTGTTTGCTTTGGGCTGGAAACGCTAGCCTGGACTTCAGGCCTCGCGCAGCTCTGGGGAAATCAGTGCCAATTAACCCAAACCCGGCCAGAGAAGAAATGAGACCACAGAAATAATCTGACCAACCCCATCTCCTTTACAGGTGAGCATAACAAGCTCAGACAAGAGCAGCCGCTGTCTCGGGCCACGGGGGAGCCCAGAGGTGGGGCCAGGGCAGGGATTTCAGACCCACGGCTGACGGTGGTGCTCCGATCTTTTCTTGGGTTTAACTTTGTTGGCTCGGGGTCTGGCATCTCAGAAGTAGAATGTTGGATCCTCATCCCCAACACCTTCTCCCGTCCGTAATACTTTCTCAGATGCCCCCAGTTGAGCAAATTATTTCTACTCTTATAAAAATAGATCTTTAGATTTCATTGACCAGTAAAATTTACAGACCTCGGGTTGCCAACTTTTTATTTTGCCAAGTAAGGACATTGGAGAAAACAAGCTAAAAAGACAATGACGGGGTAATATATGGGATTTGTAATCACCAATTTTCACGCAATGAAAGGGCATTTTTTTTTTAAGATTTTATTTATTTGACAGAGAGAAACACAGCGAGAGAGGGAACACAAGCAGAGGGAATGGTAGTGGGAGAAGCAGGCTTCCTGCAGAGCAGAGAGCCCAATGCGGGGCTCGATCCCAGGACTCTGGGATCATGACCTGGGCTGAAGGCAGACGCTTAACGACTGAGCCAGCCAGGCGCCCCATGAAAGGGCATTATTATCAAAAGAGAAGGAAATAAGAAAGAGAGAGAGAAATGCAAAAGTTATATTAGCACTTAGCTGGAGCAGGTGGGGTGTACTTTGATTGCAAAGGGGCAAGATGGGCACTTTCTGAGAAGATGGAAATATTCTCTATCTTGACAGAGGTGGTGGTTATAAGAATATATCCATGTGTCAAATCTCTTTGCTGTTCATTAGATGTTCTTTCTGATGCAAAACCAAAAGCAAGAAAAAAAACCTCCTCCGTATTCTCATCAGACATATCCTTCTTGGACACAGGCTTGCCTCAGACTTTGGAGCTGGACTAAGCTCCATGAGCCGGACGGATGCAAGGGTGATTCCCTAAAGCAGCTTCGCCCCTGTGCCCTCCCCACCCACCTTCTACCTGAGAGAACGCTGTGCCAGAAGGTGTTTCTACTCAGTGTCTCTGACAAAACTCAACTGAGGGCAGAGGCAAGAAATCGCTCTGTCTTTGGTCTGGGAAGACCTCAGGAAAGAGGCATGACCCTTTTGACTTCAGTGTCCTCGTCTGACCCGTGAGAAAGTCATCACCTGAAGGGGCTCCCAAGAGCATGTGGTGAGAACTCAGGCCCTTCCAAGGTCAAGGCAAGCTAAGCAGAGCCATCGAGGCTCGTTGTTTTAGGGCCAACGTTTACTCATTGGCTTATAAAACAGGAAGCTCGAAGGGAGGGGACCCAAAGCTGACTTACAATTCAGAAGGACCCCAGTGTGAATTCTTGCTCTGACACTTGTGCGCTGTGTGACTTGGGACAAGGGACTTCATCCTGATTAGTCGCCATGTTGTCTCTATAAAATGGGGATCACAGTAGCGACCTTGCTGGAGATACTGTCAGGGTGGAATAAGGGAACATGCCGAAAGCTGCCGACTCAGTGTCCGGCACCTGGCAGTTAGGAGAAATATCTAGACATTATTATAACTTCTAGACCTTTCCTCATGCTTCCTAGCTGCCAACAGGAATAGGAGAAATTGCACAAGATGGGATGCGGCTCTTAGAAGCTCAGTTTCCTTGACGCCAAAGCCGTAAGACCTACCCGTGTCTGGTACATGGTAGGTGCTCACTAAAGGGGCAGCCACGGCTGTAACTGTGTCAGTGGCTACAGGCTGGGCCAAATGTGGCTGCGGCAGAGTCACACGTGACAGACATCCCTTAACTGATCACCTTCGTGTCCGTCGACGCGCAGCCTCCTGAATTTTTTCCAAGGGTTGAATAGGAATGAGTGGAGCCCTATTGCCAAAACAGGTTGTAAAATCAGAATTTTGTTTTTTCAGTCCTTCTCTTGGCAGGAACTCTGGTCTGCTGCTTTGCAGCTGGGCCCCGGGGCCAGGAGAAGTGTTGAGCAAGTAACAGGTGCTCAATAAATATTTGTCGAATGAATGAAGGAGTTCACGAAGAAAAGAATGAATGAAAGTAATGGGGCTGAGGCCTTTGGAGTGCTTCACCCAGCCAAGTATGATCATCTCTAAACACCCAGCGAAGGCCGGGAAGCGGATGTAAACACGGCCGAGAGATTCTCAAGTGAAGGGCTGGAGTTACGAAGCCAAGCCCCAAGACTGCTTTCCCTAGAGACGGAGTCCCTCCGGTTTGGGTTTGGTTTGGGTTTTTAGCGGATGGAGAGAGGTCCAGGCTGCACCTCTGTAATTCCCAAAGTGCTTCAGACGTGAGAACGTCCCAGGATCGAGGTTCCCCAAAAGATGGGAAAAGGGGTTGCAACCTGCTTAACCGTGCCCCGCCCCCGCCCACACACGCTTAAACCGGAATGTAAAATTAAGCGACGGCTGATTTGCAAAGAAACAGGCTTGCAGGGGCGCCTAGGTGGCTCAGTCGTTGAGCGTCTGCCTTCGGCTCAGGTCATGATCCCAGGGTTCTGGGATCGAGCCCCGCATCGGGCTCCCTGCTCGGCGGGAAGCCTGCTTCTCCCGCTACCATTCCCTCTGCTTGTGTTCCCTCTCTCGCTGTGTTTCTCTCTGTCAAATAAATAAAATCTTTAAAAAAAAAAAAAAAAAAGAAAAAGAAAGAAAAAGAAACAGGCTTGCAACATTGCATGAAACCAAACCGAAGCCGAACAACTGACCAAAATAAAAATCAAAACTGGCAAGCATTTCTGGCGTCCCAGGACTCTTTCTTATTTACACTTGGGTTTTAAAACTCCATGAGACAACAGGAATAATACTCTAATTGGAGCCTGGGAGGAGTACGGAATGGCCCGTCGCTAGTAAAACCGAAAGCATTTATTTATTATTTAATTTGTTTGCCCAGGAGACTTCGCTCCTGATGCAACATCTGGTTTTCATTGTAGCCCAACTTTTACCTAATTGTACAGCTGGGGAGATTAAGGCACGAGGGGTCACAGGCCGAGCCCAGCCAGGACCCAGCCCCCTATGAGAGCTTTGCTCCTCGCTTCGGGGTAGAGACCACACTCCTTGCCCCTGGTCCTCCGGTGGAGACCTATAAATAAGAAAGGAATGACTCTTTCAAGTCCCCACTCTCCCTCCTTCTGATTCTCATTAATGGTGGGGCTGGGGGTTGGAGGCGGAGGAGGGGTCCGGGGCCATGGAAGATGCAGGCGGAAGGGGCAGCAACCACAGAGCTTCCAGACCCCAGGCGGGGGGGTGGGGGTGCAGCGCGGCCGGAAGCTGCTTTTCCGGGGGTCTTTTGTCAAAAGGCTGCCCCTCCAAGCCGGAGGGGCTGGCACAGCCCAGGCGGGAGCCGCTTCTCAGCCCCGAGAGTCCTAAAGAAGAAATGAATTTCAGTGTAACGTCAAGAGGCTGGAATGGAAAAAAAAGAAAGCCTACTGGGGGCCTGAAGCTGCCACCAAGGGGCTGAGGGAACTGCCACCAAGGGGCTGAGGGAACGTTTGTCACTGAATTCCAATCCCAGCTTTACTGCCTCCACTGTGACCTTGGGCAAGTTGCTTAACCTCTCTGAGCCTCTATTCCTTGATCTCTAGGGATTTGTGGGAGACTGAACTCAGATCATTTATGTAAAGTACATACTAGAAATGCTTAATAAGCACTTAAAAAGGGGGGGGGTACTAAACCTTGTCAAAAAAAAAATCACTCAAGGGTGCCTGGGTGGCTCAATGGGTTAAAGCCTCTGCCTTCGGCAGGGGTCATGATCTCAGGGTCCTGTGATCAAGTGTAGCATCGGGCTCTCTGCTCAGCGGGGAGCCTGCTTCCCCCTCTCTCTCTGCCTGCCTCTTTGCCTACTTGTGATCTCGCTCTCTCTGTCAAATAAATAAATAAAATCTTTAAAAAAAAAACCACTCAAGACACCACACTTTATTCTGTGCCCATTTAAAGAAGTGAGGTCCCCCTCAGGTGACCTGGAGAATGTGCGACCATGAACAAGGACTGAACAAGGATCAGGGGGCTCGTGTGAGCCCCACACGGTGCCAGCCATGGGGTAGAGGGTTGGGGGCAGTGACTCTGGATCCTGAAGATGTAAGTTAGGGAGCTTACGATCTGCCTAGTGGGACAATAAGTGTGCACATGGAACTGTGCAGTTCCATGGCTGAGTGGAACTGTGCAGTTCCAGGGCTGAGTACTTGCCATATGGCCAAGTCAGACTCCGAATCAGTCAGGGCTAAGATTGTGGGGCACCACTTCCAAGAGTAGGTGGGACTGGATCTGGATTTGAAGGATGAGTAGGGGTTAGAGAGGCAGTGTGGCCCAGCAAAGTGTGTCCTGGAATACAGCATAAGCAACAGTGCAGCGGTGAACTTAGGTGAACTTGGGCCAGAGATGGTGTAGGGATAACAGCAGCCTGAATGGAGAAATGGCTGGCAGAATGGGCACAGAGAGCAAAGGGCTCTGTTTGGGCGGGGGTGGGGGTGGGGGGGTGTCTTGAGAGTCAGGCCAAGGTATGTGCCTCCTAGGGCAGTGGGCTGCTGGCTATGGGCTACTGTGCCAAGAAGGAGGAGACTTCGAGAGCATTTGAGGAAACTCACACGCATAGGCAACATGAACAAGACTAAAATCTGAATGCCCGTGGCCATTCCTGTCTGGCCTTTCTATCTCACCAGCACTCCCCGACCTTTCCCAGCCCATGAATCTTTGAGTCAGGGGTTTTCTCGTCTTGGTGGGCCTGAAATCATGTTCCGCTTGTCTGCATTTCCTGTGCATCCCACCGGCCTTGGTTGGGGTACACCGCAACATATCTATCTTGACATCGTGGTCTCTAGGTCAGCTGTAACCTGAATACAGCGTAGCCCAAGGCAGCTCAGAGGGCCCCAATGGATCCAGTAGCCGAGACTTTCAGAACAGTATGAATGTAAAGTGAGAAAAACAGTCCAAGAGGCAGATACCCCAATTCAGCTTGTGTGCATTCCCACTGTCTAGATTACAGATTTGAGCACAGAAAGACAAGACTAAGCCTGGTAGGGAGACATTCATTCTGGGCATTCAGAGCAAGTAGAGATATAAAGAGTCTAAACTCTTTATGCATTCAGGGCTTCCCATTCTTCAGGCTTTGGGTGAACTTTGTTTCTCATCCAGCTGCTTCCTAGATTGGTGGAATAGAAAATGCATGGGCTTTGGTGGGAGCAGATATCAGTGAGGATGCTGATTCTACCACTGGGGGGAGGGGAGGCATCATTGAACTCTGCCTTTCATTTTCCTTGTCCATAAGAAGAAGAGGTTCCATTTCAAGTGTCAAATCAAATCATGAATGTTAAAGCACCTTGAAAAAGGATCCTGGGACACCTGGATGGCTCAGTTGGTTAAGCGTCAGACTTCTGGTTTCAGCTCAGGTCATGATCTTGCCATCATGGGATCAAGCCCCACATCGGGCTCTGCGCTCAGCAGGGGAGTCCACTTCAGATTCTCTGTCCCACTCTCTCTCTCTCTCAAATAAATAAATAAAATCTTAAAAAGAAAAGAAAAGAATTCCAGAATATATGAGTGTGTGCTATATGCTGAGCATCGTGCAAGTTGCCAGAGGTGAGGGGAAATGAAGTTGAAGGATTAAGATATACTAATGGCCCAATTCCCATCACATAGAACCAAGCCAAGAGATATCTTCGGAACATCAAAACATGCGATGTGTTTTGTACATTGTGATATTGAAGGGAGGTAAAGTGTTTTCTCATTTCTCTCCTGGTGCTCACAAAGTAGAGCAATCTTTAAATGGAAAAGGGGGTACCCACTTGCTGTCTTGAGCAATGAGATGCTTCTGAGTTGGAACCATTGACCTTGCCCAGAGCAGCAGCAAAGGAAGCCCTCTATCTTTGCTGACAAGCCTTAGTTCCCAGTCCATTTCAGCCTAGTAACATTTATCTCAAGTGACATCCAAATATTTCAGGTAGAAATAAATTTCAATTCAATTTAACTTATAAGAAAGGAAGCCATATGATCCTTGTTTTTTCAAATCATGATTTTGAGTCATTAGTTGATTAGTGGCCAGAAAGCTGTAAAGGGCTCTCTAAGTCTTGCTGGTGTAGGGAAAACTTTTGAGGGGGTCTTTCCTCTTTTCATTTCCTGTTTGTATCCTAACCCTGCCTCCAGCCTGTGCAAACCCAGCAGTCTCACCTGGAGCAATCAACACAATTGTCAGTGACATTATTAGACCCTCTAGGTCCAAGGGCAAGTCCGCTGTCCATGGAGTCACATGGATGTGTCCTCCTTCTCCAGGAAGTCATGCTGCAGGTTGAGCTGTAGGTTTCACTGCCAATTCCAGCTCCCCATTCCTGGGAGCTTCATCTAATTTGCCATTAATCCACCTGGTTTCTATGTAACTGCCTAGGAGAAAAATCAGCATCTCTGGGTGGCCAAGATTGAGCCTGGGATTTCTCCTCCCTCCCTATCTTAAACAACAACCAAGGGTAAGGGCGAGTTCCAGCCTTAAATATTTGATGCCATTCAGCTCCCAAAGGGGAAAGGTTGAGCTGTTTTCAGCCTCACTCCCAGAAGGGCAATGGGCATTATTAAACACATCCATTATGGTGGACGTACGAGGTGTGAGTTTCATGACCCTGGGAGAAAATGCCTCTGACATGTCTGGGAGACCAATGTCTGCAAGTCCTGCTGGGGTCATCTGCTCTGGTCCATGCTACTCCCATATCCCTCAGCCCACTTGAAGGTAGTCTAGAGAATAAAGATAAATGCACATAGCATGTATTTCCACTGCCCTTTACAAATGGAGTACCTAGGGGCAAGACCTTACCCAATCGAAAACACCCTCACCAGCCTAGCATGACTTCAGAAGTCAGCACCGAACACCACTCCTAAGAAAGTAAATCTGTGTATGGATTGGAGTCTCTTCCCATTAGATTGAGGAAGAACCTTCTTGTCCATCAGGATCTTGTCTTTGCTTTCAGCTCACGTTCAACCCAGCCCTGTTGCCTAAATCCTGCATCTCAGCCTCTTAAACATGACTTCCCTCCTACTTTCCTTCACAGCTGACCCCTCTTCCTACTCTGAACTTGAGCAGCCCCTATCTTCATATGAACATCCACCTATTTTTTTTTCTGATTGTCTTGTATGTGTGAGGTTCGCCTCCCTGATCTTGGTTACAAGTTTCATAGGGTTGAGACTTAATCTCTTTGACTACTCATGGCACCTGGCAATGATGGATGGACACACAGCAGGCTCTTACTGAATACTGGCTACTTCTAGGGGGCTCTCAACCACATGTCTGCAGATGGAAGTGATGCTAATTACATATTTGTTTCAAGCAACAGGACTCATGAGGAGCAAGGTAAGGAGCCATATTGTTCATTTGCAAACCATTTTCTCCATTACATAAATACATTACCTCCCTTCGCCTCTCAGTGTTGTTTAAAAATTTTCCAGAAACACATGTGTATCATACACACACACACACACACACACACACACACACCATCCTTTTTGTTTGCCTGTGCAAGCAACACTAAAGAACTTAATTCTCTGGTGCTGACTCTCAGACCAGACATGAGAAGCATAATATGTAGATATTAGTGTCTGATCACAGAAGGTGAAAGAAATCTGTATTCTTAACTTCGACGATTCAGCCTGCATAGGAAAAAGTGTCATGCTTTGTAGAAAGAGAAAATGCTAAATCTGCCCTTCAGATAATACATCTCTGCTTAGGGAAGTGGAGATTGGGGGGCAAACACATTGAATCACTCCTTCTTTCATTATTTTTGACATTGATTTGTCATTAGGAAAATTTATTAGGCTCCAGATTAAATTGATTTGAAGAATCATTAATTCATGGGATGAAGCCAGAGCCGTTTGGCCTGCCCATGCTAAAATGAAGCAGTATTGATAAAACAAAGGGGAAAATATCAGAGCTATTTAAAATCCACTTTTTCTTCCACCTGGAGGAATATTTTGGACGTTATTTCAGAGGGAATATTCTGATAGTCAACCTCAGTGAAGCCTTTGCCCAAAGAAGATTTTTCTTTTTTTTTTTTTTAAGATTTTATTTATTTATTTGACAGAGAGAGAGAGATCACAAGTAGACAGAGAGGCAGGCAGAGAGAGAGGGGGAAGCAGGCTCCCCACTTAGCAGAGAGCCCGATGCGGGGCTCAATCCCAGGACCCTGAGATCATGACCCGAGCTGAAGGCAGAGGCTTTAACCCACTGAGCCACCCAGGAGCCCCAGATTTTTCTAATACCTAAATGAGAGGGATAGATGGATATTAATTTCAGAGAGGTTATTAAGGAAAGAGAAATTTACCAATTTACCTATTTGCTCAAAAATAGGGATTAAAACACAACTCTCCAAAGGAGAATCAGAATTCAACAGATCTGCACCCCAGCATTGCTCCTTCCCAGATAACCTCCCCCTTCCCTACCGTGATGACTTTCAATCAAGCCAACCCCACTCAAAGGATCTTATCCTAATGTCAGGCAGGACTACTGTTTATGTCCCTGAGTCCCTCTCCAACACCTTAAACATCACTGTAGAATATAAGAGGCTGCGGAACCAACCATAGAACACATTTCCCTACCTTTTCTCTTCTGCTATATTTTCAAAAGAAAAACAAGAGTAATATCCACCATGCCAATCATTGTATTAATCAGGACTATCATTTGCAAATGATTAAAAATCTTAAGAAAAGAAAGGAGTTTTTTGGTTCATGGGGCAGAAAAGTCTAGGATGTAATGACTTGGGCAGGTCTGGAAGCAGGTGATCAAATAATGTCTTTGGAATAATGTCTGTCTGTCTGTCTCTCTCTCTCTCTCTCTCCCTCTTCCTCTTAGTCTCTATCCTTCCTTCTCCCCCTCCCTCTCTTTCTTGGCTCAGGTCGTCTCTCTTCATGTGCAAGCCTGCACTAACTCTGGATTTGCAGCCTCTTTATAACTAGCAATCTCTGTGGAAAATGGCTTCTCTAGTCCAAGAGTTCCAACAAAAGTGCATGAATAGAGTCTCTTTGTCTTGGAAGGGAACCTTTAATCTCCCACTTACTCCTCCATCCAATTCTCTTCTGGTCCATCTGCCCATCTCTATCCCACTCTTTATCCGTGTGCTATGTTTCGGGGCCCAGACAGAGCCGTTGCCTTCAACCAACCTTCCCTTTGGAGCTAATCCATTCTTCCTGACACTCAGTGAACACAGCCCTCAAGCATAGCTATGGCAAGCCTCCATCTGTGGGGCATAACGAATGTGGTTACAGAAGACATGGCCATTTTTTACTTCTCTAGAGATCCTTCAGAAAGGCTCTCCAGCCATATGCAGAAAGACCTGGAAGGTAGGCATTGGCTTTAAGAGTTTGGAGAGCTACGTTTACAGTTCACTTTCCTGCTCTTTGGCACAATGGCCCTTGGGATCCTCTGGAGTGCAAAGAAGTGGCCGAGGAGAGGGCAGCCTTGGAGGGTTGCATCGGGCACTAAAGCTGTATCAAGTGAAGGCCCAAAGAAGAGTTAGAGACGAAAGGTCTGGAGAGCAAGTAGGAAGAACTGCAACTTCACACACTCACCCACACGCACTTCAGAATTTAAATACACTGCGGGCTTGCCCCAGGCTTCTGCCTTATGTGAGTGTATGTGTGAATAGATAGGACTAGGATAGTCTTCAGGAAGTGGAGAGACTCCAGAAGAAGCCAAGAGGAGGCCTAGGCTGAAGGCACACAAAGGAGAGTGCAGGCTTGAAGTGATTACAGGATGCCTACTTTATAAATTCTGCCTCCTCCTTGAAGCCCCTGGAGATTTATTCCGGCCCGGATGCCTTAGCACCTGATTTGGCCTCTCTTCAGTGTTATTTCACTACATTCAGGGGATTCCTTTCATTTTCCCACGGAATGGAAGGTCGAACACAGAGGACACTCACTGAATCTTTTCATTAGCATATCCTCGAGACTTCTAATTTAGGCAAGATTCATGGAACCATAGACACCATCACAAGTGCACATAGCTCCATAATTTCTACACCGCCTTTGCATTGATTACATCACTAGCAAATATCTCCATATGTTGAAAATCCCCAGTGATGAAGCATTTGACCACTTGCTAGCTGACTAGGCACCATGTCGAGTGAATTTTATTTTACCTTCTCTTGTTTAATCCATCTAGCAATCGTGGGAGAATAAATATAATTATTCTCACTTGACAAAGTAGCAAGAGAGGTTAAACAACTCGCCCAAGGTCATACATCTCATGAGTAGCAAAGCCAAGATTCAGACCCAATCACTGTGCTCTTTCCAAAACTATTAACTCAATGCTTCTGACATAGGGTCACTGAGCAAAGACTTGTTGAATGAGTGAATGAATGAATGACTGATTTAATGAATAATTTCACCGTGCCTCTTCTGGTTCGGTGTGTCCTGCTGTGTTCTTGACTGATGCATAGGTAATGTCGGGGGACAGGAAATAAAGGAACTCATGACTCTAGCAGATTGTCCCATCCCATTCTGTCTCTTAGAAGCAATTGACAAACCGGGTCCCAGGCATTAGATCCTTAGCTGAGCCTTATGGATCTCAGTTGGGTTCATTAATGCCATTGTGGTTCAAAGACAGTCAATACTCTAGCCGCTGCCTCCGATCAGACTGCATGAAAAAAAGGAATGCTGCTTCTTCCTGTGTTTAGCCCAAGCACAGTATGTTGTGTGGGTAATTTCTGGTCTGGCCAGTAAAAACCTCCGGGAGCCTTCCTTTAGGTCTTTAATTATGAACTGTAGGGGACACCACAAAATAAATACTTAAAATGTCTAGACAACCAGTCATCAGAGTAGGATAATTAACTTCAAACATTCTAAATTGTTGGAGGAGTCGTTATTCACCTTCTGTAGTTCCTTTCTACATCCTTCCCCAGCCAATATGTTTGTAGCAGTGAGGCTGGGGGACGGTTGAAATCTTCTCCTGATACAAAGCAGCCTCTTTGCCCGGCTCTTAAATGACAAGTCACAAAATGGCCAGAGAACATACAATAAAGGAACATAAACTGAGACCATTAGTTTTTCCAAAGAAGGAAAATTTTCGCCACTTTTTAATTACATCAAAACGCAAAACAGCAGTAAGGCACATTTGGGGAAGAAGAATTACTATTTTATTTATTTAGTCTATTTTATGGATTCTGTCTGAAGTTTTTTATTACTAAAAAAATGAATCGAACCATCTAAATTCTTGATTAATGCTCAGTAAATTTGCCTTCTGACATGTACAATGGGATTAGGTTGCTGTTGAACTTGGGGTGTTTCTCCCCTTACCCGTTCTCACCTCCCACAGACTTCCTCCAAGGAAGCATTTTTAGCATCGAGCGCACATTAATTTTGTCTTGATCCAAAAGCAGAACACTCCACAAAAGAGATATGGATTTCACGGTGAGAACTTGCTGGGAATGTGTCTCAGACTCCTACCCTCTCTTTAGGGGGTGATGGTGGGGGGTCTTGTTGTTAATCAAGTCTAAAACCTGAACTCAGTCTGGTTTGGGGCAATGAGTAGATCTTAAAACTATGAGCCACGTGAGTACAGAACTGTTCTATATCTTAAGACCAAGGAAACTGTTCAAAATGTCAACAGTTCTTCCCAGCAGATCAGCTTTTATAAGACACCAAAGAATTCATAAGAATTCTCATTGTTTGGTTCCAAAGTCATTTTCCTTTAAGTGAAAGAAATGCCATGTCAAGTGTTATTGAATGAATATTTTATATTACATTTATAATGACCATATTTAATTGCTACAGCTCTAATTAAAGGTGATATCCGATTGCATGCATGTACTTTTTAAAAACCATAATTGTCTTGTACAAGCCACTGAATAGATTTAAGAATCTTCAATAACAAAATTACATTAATAGCATATGCTATTAAATATGATTGATGGCAAAATTGGACCCCTCTTGGTTCTCTACCACACAAAAGCACACACTGCTTTTGAGGATGGTGCCTGGAATGTCAACAAGGGATCCAGGGAAAATAGACTGGTACCATGAAGGCCTGCCTCTCCCTCAAGAAAAGGCAACCCCTTGATAGGAGTAAAAGAGTGCCTCTGGCATTGGAACTCTGTGCCAGATGGGCTGATGAAAATTTACCTGACTGGCTCTATGGTCATGACCCAACTCCCTGTCAGGGCTGGAGGAGCTCATGAGAGAAGAGGACTCGGAGGTGGGCAGCGTTTTTGAGACAGTCCCTTGCAGATTGCCGTCTCCGGTGAGAACCTTCCCCTCAAGGAGAAAGCAAAAGCCAGCAGCAAGACCGCACTCAAGTTGTACAAGGCATTGTGGAGACCGTAGATGCGCCATCCCCACAGCCCCAACTCTCAAGCTGGTCTTCCTCAATCTGGAAATTCCAGTCGCAGAACAAGCAGAAATGAGAGGAGAGGAAGAAAAGAGATGCTGCATTCTAAGACCAATGATGGGAACCAGAACCAAAGTGATAAAGAATGGCAACAGAGAAGGGAGAAGGCAGGGACCAACATCTGGGGCTGATGTTTCCCCCATTTGATCCTTATCATAATCCTCTGAGGGTAGAGATGAGGAAATTGATGTTCAGAGACCAAATAATATTTAGACCCCAAGTCCCATAGTCTTTCAACTCTAGCACACGATGCCTCTCAAAAGATAAAACCATGGATGTGGGCACCTGGGTGGCTCAGTCGGTTAAGCATCTGCCTTTGGCTCAGGTCGTGATCCTGGGGTCCTGGGATGGAGCTCCACATTGGGCTCCCTGCTCACCAGAGAGTCTGCTTCTCCCTCTATCCCTCCCCCTGCTTGTGCTCTCTCTGTGTCTCACTCTCTCACACAAATTAATAAATAAAATCTTTTAAAAATAAAATAAAAATAAAAGCATGGATGCATGTCCAGAGACTTCTTGTGCTTCCGAATTAATACTCTATTTTGTTCCTTTGCTCCAATTTTTGAACCTGTAGAGAGAACCTTTCATAGGGAAGAGAAAGGTAGCTAAGCCACTCTGCTCTAACACTTCGGTAAAGACTTATTGATGGGCAGCTGGGATCAAGATCTTGGTGCTCAGGGAACATTGCTCAGAGTCTAGCGGCAGGAAATGGGGAGGCATCCAGTAGTTCCAGAGACAACACTGAAACATGTGCTGTGATGAGAACATGTTGTTCCTCTTGCTCTCCTCCTGTCTGGCTCTGGGTGGGAGGATAGAACAGAAACAAAACCTCTGAGCCTTGGATCCACCTATAGGATGGCCACTCTGACTCAAAGTAACAGCAGCAACTACCATTAATTGGGTTCTCCATTCGTGTGCGGTACTGCTCTAGGTTTTTGAAGACCTAAACTCACAGCCTTCTTTAGGGGGTAGGGACTATTGTCATTCTCTTTTGACAGGTGAAAAACCAAATCTCTAGAAAGTTAAGCAACTGGCACCAGGTCTCATAGACAGAATCCAGGACCACCTGATTTTGGAGGTCTTGCCCCTGACCAGGGAGCCATATGGTCTCTCTAGAGCAAGATGGCTGAAACCGCTGGAAGAATGACCCTTTTATCCACCCTGGCAGGTGGACGGACTTTGCCTGAAGGGCCTAGTTTGTTAACCTGAAACTAGCCTCATAAATGTTTATTGATACAAGCTCATTAATTTTCATTGTATTGGTTCTGAGATGTCCAGGGAGAAAGAGTTCTCATGGTGAGTTTTCCAGTTCCCCCTCCTAGCTGCTCGGGTGGAAAAGACTAGAACCACCTTCTTGCCACCGCCCCCAACATGATACTTAAGGCCCTGGCTTAATGCCCATCTGTTAGAGGCATGCGTCTCAACCTCCATCGCACACAGACGGTGCCAATATAAACTAGAGCACAGATGAGATTTCTTGGTCAATTAAGCCTCCAAATACGAGACAGTAAAACCACATCACTGATGGGCCGCGATGAGGAGGGTGAGGAAAACCTGACTCACGGAATATTCTTTTGCAGCTTAATTGAGGTATAATTGACAAGTGAAAGTCGTGTATGTTTAGGTTGTACAGTGTGATTTTTTTGAGGTGTGCAACATGATGATTTAATATGTGTATACATTCTGAGATGAGAACCACAATTGAGTTAATTAACACATACATCACCTCATATAGTTGCCTCTTTCCTTGCAGTGAGAACACTGAAGCTTTACTCTCCCAGCATATTTCAAGGATATGATACAGTATCATTGAACTGCAACCGCCATGCTGTGCATTAGACCCCTAGAACCATTCCATCTTATCTCTGAAAGTCTGCGCTGTTTGACCAACACCTCCCCTTTTCCTCCACCTCTCCACCCTAGACAACCATCCTTCCGCTGTCTGGTTCTGTGGGTGTGACTTTTCTAGTTTCCACGTGTAGGTGAAAACATACAGTATTTGTCTCTTTCTTGGTTATGTTTTAAAGGAAGACAGTGTGATTCACTCTAGAGGGAATTCTAATGGCCAAGACATATGAGATATATTTCATCTCACTAGTAATAAAATCAGTGTAAAATTTTAAAAGAGGAATTTATCATTGCTATCAGTAGAATTAGCCAAAAGATAAAAGAAATATAAATTACACATCAACAACAAGGAACACGCAGTAGCAAAGATGAATCTTAAACGTGTTATGCTAAATGAGAGAAATTCAAAAGTCTCCATACTACATGGTTTTATTTCTGTGACAATCTGGAAAAGGCAAAACAGGGACTTTTTTTTTTGCCTTTTATAGGGACACAAAACAAGGGTTGGAGTAGGGGGAAAAGTTGGCTACACAAGAGTATGGGAGAATGTTCTCGTGGAAGGGACTGTTCTATATCTTGCTTGTGGTGGTGATTTTTCAACTATAAACATTTGTCAAAAATTTGGGGAACTGGGCATAAGAAGTCCTGAATTGGGGTGAGGTAAATTTAAACTTTAATTTTAAAATGGAAAAAATAATATAGCCTCAGTTTTGTAAAAAAAAAATATTCTCGCAAGTCATACACAGAATTTTAATCATTCTCATATCTGGTGGGAGGTAATAGATACTCTTTCCTTTTTGAGCTCCCTAAATTGTAGAAAATGCTTGAGAGTAGCCATGCATTGTGTTGTTTATAGAGTCTGGAAAAAATTAAATCATCTTCATGTTCATTAAAAAAGAAGAAAGAAAGATGGTGCCCAGTGTTAATGAGCAGCTAATAAAATAAGCACCCTTATACACCACCCGGAAAAGTTTATATTAATGATGTAGCGATATGTCTCAAAGGCATCATGATATGTATTATTTATAGCAGGGAAAGTGAAAGTGTTGTTTGCTCATGGATATTCATTGAGTTGTTTATAATAGAGTAAACTTTGAAGAAGTCTAAATGTCTAATGACAGGAGATTGGTTAAATAAATTATGATATAGCCATTCAATAGTGACTATAATCATGCTCATTAATCTTTATTACAATGTAGATGATTTGATATGGAAAGATGTTCAATGACCAAGAAGCATATATATTATAAATGTACCTAAAAGACTCCAATTGCATATTTTCAAACATTAGCAGTTATCTTGTCTAGGCAATCATGTTCTTTCAGTGCATTATTTTTTTCATTTTTCCTTTTTTCCAACTAAATGGTACATTCTCAAGTATAGAGAAGTGCATTATTATTGTATTATATTATTGGATTTTCTTTTCATCCTTTTTCCTTTATGCTTATTAAGAGTTTTTCATTTCCAGTTCTATACTGTCTTATAAGGATATTCTCGTACCAATTTAAAAAAACCTCAAACTCTTCTGGTGTTCTTTTCATTGCTTGATTTTTAACATTTCTGTTACTTTATTTCAGTTTTTTAATCCAATTTAACAGTTGCTGCCCTTTCATACATGAGTTTAACCTATTATGATTTATGATGTTTGGAGGTTATTTCCATCAATTTACTTTTGTCTTTGATTTATAGTGCATCTTCTTCGTCCTTCCCCTCCTGTGTTCCTGTTTTCTGTGGCGTTCTTAATGCTCTTTTCATTCATCCTTTTTCTTATTTCCTCAGAGAGTTTGGAATTTATCAATGACTTGTTACTCTTTTAACAGCTCCCCTTCAGAGATAATTTAGCGAGATATAAGAATCTGTGTTGACCATTATTTTCCTCAGCACTTTGAAGATAGCATTTCATGACTTGTCTGGGAGTCATGAAAAAGTTTGCTAAAACTTCTTCCTTTGAGATTAATGTTAGAGTCACATGCAGTTATTAGTAATAATACAGAGAGATCGCACAGACCTTGCTCCAGGCTCCCCCAATGGTAAATGTCTTGCAAACGGTAGGACAACATCACCACTGGGGTATTGACACATACATTGAAAGGCCCAACATCTGTCCCACCACAAGGATCCCTCACGGTGTCCTTTTTTACAGGAACATCCACTTCTCTTCCGCCCTACCCCCTTTATAACTCCTTGGAACTGCTAATCTGCTCTCCACCATGCTACAGACAAAAAGCCCTTTGGTACGTAGCCTTGTGCCATTGGCTTTTCTCAGCATCATTCTCTGGTGATTTGTGCAGGTTGCTATGTGGATCAAGCATTTCTTTGCAGCTGCTGAGTAGTATTCCTTAGCGCAGACCTAGTACAAGCATGTTCAATAGTTCCCCTGCTGAAGGACACCTGGGCAGCTTCCAGTTTGGGGCCACTGTGAAAACCGCCAAGGATGTACATGTGCGTGTTTCTATGTGAATGAGTTTTCAGTTCCCTCGTATAAAAGTGGGGAGTGCAGTAGTTTGGCTTTTATCCATCATCTTAATAATTTACGTAGTCTATTCTTTGAGAACTGAGTCCTTTCTTCAAATTTAGAAAATCCCCAGTCCTCATCATTTCTAATATTGCTTCTTCACTATGTACTCCATGGTTTTTTCCCGCTTGGGGAACTACAGAGCTTCTCAAGGTACCAAGTGTTGAACTGCTATTTCATCCATGTGCTTGTTGAATTCCCCAATTCTGCATCATCCTTTTTTTTTTTATGATTATTTCCCATCCAAGAGTATCCTGTATTTTCAGATCTGATTTATCTTCAATATTTCTAATTGCTTCCTTCACATGTCCTCCTTTCCCTAGCTTATCTATGCCTGTTTTATTTTATAAGATACTTAATTTCTTGGGTGAATAGTATGCATTTATTTATCTTGTTAGTGATTCTTTTTTTTTAAGATTTTATTTATTTATTTATTTGAGAGAGAGAGAGAGGGAGAGAGAGAGAAAGCATGAGCAGTGGGAGAGGCAGAGGGACAGACAGACTCCCAACTGAATAGGGAGCCTGATGTGGGGCTTGATCCCACGATCTCGAAGTCATGACCTGAGCAGAAGGTAGATGCTTAACCAACTGAGCCACCCAGGTACCCCTACCTTGTTACTAATCTAAGGGAATTTATTTTAAAGTCATTTTCAGTTATAAAAATAGAAATTTTTTTTGGTTTCACCTTGAAAAATTATTTTTCCAAATGTTGATTTTCTTGTCTACCGAATTTCCATACACATTAGGGATTTTAGTCTGCAGGCTCATTTTGAGGGGCAATCTCTTATTTTAATTTTTCATGTTTGTCTCAGTCAGTCTTCTTCTCTTTCTCTCTCTGGATATTTTGCATTTATCTCCTGCCAGGCCCCCAGAACTTTTAGATACCGAGTCCAGATTGCAGGAATATTCCCCACATGATCTGGGGTGATGGAGCAGTTTTCTCCCAGTCCTTCAAGGACTGATGCTTTTGTGAAATTTAATAAAAATGAATTATAGAAGCATCATCACCTGCTAGTATGTCTTGACCATATCAAATTGCTATAAAAGTTATCAAATGCTTAAAATGCTATAAAAGTTATCAAATCCCAACTTTTGTATTTCTCTCGTCAGTACCAGTCACAGACTGGTAGCAGCTGGGGCACCATAGAGCAGCTTGAGTTACGGCCAAAGAACACTGGGGATTTTAAGATGCAGTCATGGCCCAGGCTGCCAACTTCCCAGCCCGGAAGTCTGCATGTACTTCTATCTACCTTTGCAGGTAATCTGCTTTTGGAAATCACAGGCCTAGGAGCAGACACTGTATTTCTTTTTTGGCCTCCTTGAACAGGAGGGGACATCCTATCTGAGTCTCTAGTTTCAAGAAGTGAAGCTGGTTTGGTTCTCAGCCTCACAGAAGTCAAAATGAATTCCTAGCTGACCAGTTCATTTAGCCCCACGCATGTCTCTGCACTTCTGTGCTGGTTCTAGTCTATGGGCATGCGGATGCGGTTTGGCACCATAGGTATACCTTTTCAGTTATCTTGCTCAACTGTACATACTGTAGCAGATAATAAACAGCTGCCTTCTAATGTCATCATCCTTCCTACTTAAAACAGAACCCAGTGAGGCATCTGTTTATCTGCTCTCCTGCTCAGGATTGGCCTCTTCAGGGAAATCTAGCTCTAGTCCCAGATACGGGAAAAGATAGTCATTGACTTAAATTTGTCATGAGACACATTCTAGCCAATGAGATAGGAAGAGAAATCCAGAGGTTTCTGGGAAAGCTTTCCTTTCTCAAAATGAAGCATCAGAAGAAACAATCTTATTTTCTATAGAAGTCAACCTTAACACAAAACCAACACACCAAAGAGTTCAGAGCTAAAAAATGAAAGGTCCTCAGTGATGCTCTTGTCATTGAATTAGCCAACCCAGAAGTCACCCTCCTTCATTACCTCCATGATCTGGTATGAAGAATTTTGCTTATCCTTTGAGCTTATTTGAGTTGGGGTTTTTCTCTTCCTTGCAGCCGAAGGCACCCTAACCCATGCCCCTCTTATCACTATGTGCTTGAAATAGGATGAACCTATACCCCCATCTTAACTTAAAATCACTTTCATTTCTCATGTAACTTTTAGGATAATTCTTGGTGACACAAGCATAGGAAATAACTTAAAATTTTTAAATATCCAAATACTTTAGGAAAATTGCTTAATGGATTGATAAGAAGTTTCTAGTGAATCTATTGAATTTGATTAGTAACTGGGTATTTCTGAAGTGTCCTTCATTCTAGCCAACATTCATTTCGGTGCCTATTAAATGCCAAACCCAAAACAGGAGCCGTGGGGGTGATTAAAGAAGGTAAAGACTAGTCCTTTGCCCTTAAGGACTCTAACTAGGGAAACAAGACTTCTAATAATAATATGCAATAGAATGATCTGTCCACATGAGGAAGACATACAACAAATTATGTAGGGGGTCAGGAAAAAGAGCAAGCAGAGTTATGTAAGCATTCTCAATAAATGTTTATTTACATTGATTGCTTGCTTACCAAATTCCTTCTCTTATCAATCAAGGCTAAATCCCACCCTTGCCCATATCCAAATGATGTAAATGCTGAGCTAAGGTAAAACAGATTGTTGATGATTTTCTCGATGTAATCCAATAAATTGAAGAATTATTTCCAACTAAACCTAAAGTCTCTAGTTAGCATGCCTTTGAATGCGAGTGAGGCAGTTATCAAATTTGAAGAAATATTCCTTGGGGTGGTGTGTTCATTAAATGTGTAACTTTGTCAGAGTGCCACCGCATTCCGGGATTTTTTTTTTATAGCCAAGTGGTGAGAAAAGTACCTTTGGAATAGTTACACACCGACAACATATAAAGTGAAAATTGCGCGTGTTCTCAAATCTTTACACGTTTCTCTGGCTGATCATTGGTTCCTTAGAATGCTGGAGATTTGTGTGAAACATGCCTGCGGGCTACATATGTTAAACGTTAACAGGAAAATGTGTACCAGAAATCAAATGTAAGATTGTCTTAAATCCATTCTTCAGAGTGCCTGCTTCTTGAGCTGAATGATTAGTGGTTTCTGTAGAGTTGGACCAGCAACAAGGAGTTTGTGCAGAGAGGAAATACTGGCAGAGCTGACCCAGTCTGTGATTGTTTGTGAAGACAAATGCCTATATTCTCATTTTATCTATGCTGCCTGCAGAGTAGTTTGATTCTTCTTTATCTAGTTTTTTTAGGGAACTGCTATTTTATTCTTTTAAAATTATAATGGAATTGAAAAATAGATACAGAGGAAAGTACGCAAGGGATGAATGTCCATATAATATATGGGCAGAAACATATTTTAAGTCAAGTATCTTTATAACAAAGAGATTCCCAAACCCCAGCCAATAGCTACTTGATTTTGAGCAGCTGTCACTACATCAGGAAACAGACAATGGGCGAAGCATCCTTCTGAAGATGCGCAACGGCAGCCGAGCTGTCAGATACTTCTCTGATCGATTACCTTTGTTTGCTCAGCACACCCAACACAGACCTTCAGGGCCATCAACACGAATGCTGAAGACTGGAAGCAACTGGACAGGAGAACAAATAAGGAAAATGGAGTCTGAAAACCCACACAGGCCAAGATACAGAAAAGAAAAAAAAAAAAAAAGATTCTTTAAAGAATTGATAATCTGGCAGGAGTGGCAATTGGTATAATCACATCACAGTGTGATTAATTTGAGCATGTCTTATAAAACTAAAAGTGCATTTACCCTATTCCAGGAATTTACTTCTCCATATCCATCTTAGAAAAATACACATGGCCTGGGTGGCTCAGTCAGTTAGGCATCTGCCTTTTTCAGCTAAGGTTATAATGCCGGGATCCTGGGATCGAGCCCTGTGTGGGCCTCCCTGCTCTGCAGGGAGTCTGCTTCTCTCTCTCCTTCTGCCCCTTCCACTCCCCAACCCTGCCCATGCCAAGAAAAAGGAAAACATGTGGCCAAAAACATGTACAGGGTGTTAATTATAAGAGACCAAAAAAAAGGGGCCCTGAGTCAAATATTCATCAACACCAGAGTGGTTAAATAAGCCATGATTCAAACACAACAGTTAAATATAATAAAGGGAATCTGTATTTGTCAACATGGGGTCATCTTTAAGACACAAGGATGAGTGTGGAAAAAATAATTTAGAGTAATACATACAGCTGAAGGATCTGTATGTTGTCAATAGATCATAAAACAATACTATTGGGGCACCTGGGTGGCTCAGTGGGTTAAAGCCTCTGCCTTCAGCTCAGGTCATGATCTCAGGGTCCTGGGATCGAGCTCCACATCGGGCTCTCTGCTCAGCAGGGAGCCTGCTTCCCCCTCTCTCTCTCTGCCTGCCTCTCTGCCTGCTTGTGATCTCTCTCTCTCTGTCAAATAAATAAATAAAATCTTTAAAAAAATAAAATAAAACAATCCTACTTATTTTCTAAGCGTACATCATTTATCTATATGCAAATCACAGAAAGCTTGGAAGTTCACATCCCTAACTGGTTAATAGTGTCTATGTCTGTGGAGGTAAGAGGAGACCAGGATTGAAGAGAAAGGGACTTCAAGAGGTGTTATACCTTTATTTGTAAGGTTTTGATTTTGTATATCCTTCATTTTTATATATGTTACATACACATGACTTATTAAAAGAGATCAACAAATGGAAAAGAATGCAATTTTGAATGGTTCAAGTTTAAACTTATCCAATGTATGGGTAGGATTTGTTCAACATTCTTTGAGGTTCGAGTTGCTTGAGCTGATGTCATGATTCTGAGCATAAAGGATTCTTAGAAAGAGGGAACAGTGATAGAGTGAAAGTCTCTTTCCACTCTCCTCTTCATGACTGCATTGGGCCATAATCAAATATTCTGCAGAAATTTAGATGGGCCCACTAGACTCTGCTTCTTTATTACCTCTTGGCTTTGAGTTACCTCTATGTTGTATCACACAACCCTCAACACTCTTCAAATCTCCTAAGTCAACAACAAATTCTTGAAGCATCCATCAGCGTTTTCATGTAGGACAGAGATTGTGCACAAGCCAAGCCAACAGACTGCCAAGGAATGTCAGATGGACCAGAGGTCCATGGCCCAAACCAGGACTTTTCTAGTCCCCACCATGAGAAATCTTGACAGTGGATGACAAATGCATTGGGAGAGGACCCAAGTAAAACAGGATGGTCAGGTGTTTTTGAGAAGAGGGGAGCTCTCTTTCTCTTAGAGTTTCTGAAATGATCAGTAGCTGTGTTGTTCCTGCAAGGGAAGGGATATCAGAAAATGGGAGCCAAATATAGCAGAAAAATGAGATATGGCAAAGAAAACATCTTGATAGCACTGATCGTTTCTTCTGCATCTAATCATGTCTTAAGGTAGAAACACCTATGGACTTTTTAATTATATGAGCCACTAATTTCCCTGTTCTACTAAATCCTTTGCCCCCAGATATGTCTTTTCTAATACTTCCATCCTACTGAGGCCAGTTCAGAGATTTCTTGGGGCTGATGACATGGCAAGTGCAAGATGAAACCCACTCTGGCCTTGTCTTGATCTAATGGTGGGCACAGAACAAGTTTTTGATGTCCAGAGACCTCCTGTAAGGAAGGGACAGTTGTCAGAGTCAGAGGGGCTCTCCAAAGGGGGCTTTCTGAGCAAAGCTGGGGAATGTCATTCTCAGTATAGCTGGCCAACCTCAAGTACACAGAAATCCAACCCAGACAGATCCTGGAGAGCCAAAGTCTGTGATCTTCTCTTTTAGGTTTACATTTCATCCAAGCGGAATTGAGCTCCTACCTCCACAACTTCAGTTCATCTCCTCTGCTTCATAAAAGTCTTCTCTTTCCCTTCGGCAAAACACACTCTAGTTTTGAAAACACTGTCACACCCCGTATGGTGTATGATGCTCACAGCTGGTCTGCAAGGGAACCTGGTAGGAAATGGAATGAGAATTGCCCTTTTACAAATAAATTTAGGCTCAGTGGTTTTCTTAAGGTTCCCAGTTAAAACCCACCCATGGCCACCCTCTGCATTGAATGCCATGGACACAGTTGTCACTGGTGTTCCTGGCTTTTCCTGGTTTGGTCCCAACTGCTTCTGTCCACCCCCTTGACCCAGTCTCACCATACTTCTCTGTCCAGCCTCCCTGGAGAAGCATCTCTCCTCTTGCCTCAGTACCAGCTGATTTACCATCTTGGTGATTCGTACTCCTGATCTTTACCTGGCTAGCTCCTCCTCACCTTCCGGGTCTCAACTCAAATGTTTTGTGCCGCCTGTTCTTACTTCTTCCTCAGGAAAACCTCAGTGCTGCTATGAAGGCCTTTCAGTGGATTGACTGGATGAGGCCCACCCAAGTGGTCAAGAATAATCTTCTTTAATTAAAATCAACTAATTGCAGATATTAGCCACATCTACCAAATACATTCATGGCAACACCTAGATTTTAATAGAATAGCCAGGTAGTAAAGCCTGACCTAGTTGACACCTACAGTTGACCACCACAGCTGGGACTTAGTGATTATTTCTCCATGCCATGGAGAAGGAGGTTGAGAAGTTCCCTCATGGGCACTGATGTATCCCTGGTACTTTGTAGTGTCAATGAATGAGGGACAGGCAGATATTTTCCTTCTGATAGTCCAGAGAAACCCAGGTGACATCTCAGGGTGGCCACAAGGTGGCATCTGCACGAGGGTTCTTGAGCAGAAGTCTACTGCTCCCTAACTCAACAGAGGCTGAGGCTCAGTGCCTGAGAGCTCTGAACAGTTCTTGGTAGGCCTGGCCAGCCACCATGGCGGTCCTCCTCTACCCTCAGTGAGTAAAGTTGCACCTCTGCCCTTCAGGCTTCGGCCCCCTCAGCCTCACTCAAGAGGTTGTCCCAAGATAGTATCATAATTTCTCAGAAAGCCTGCCAGGGTGGAGTCCTGGAAAGCAGACTTTGAAGACATCAGGCTATTGGCCCGGGTTCACGTGGGATGGGAAGCTTCTAGGGCTGCTCCTTGGATGGAGACCAGAGCGGCTGCTCTTTCAACCAAGGCATCTAATAAGCCCTTGAGTGAGAATAGGTCCCTGTTGACAGAGAGCCCTTCTGCCTTCACTGTGGCAGTGGCAGCACTGAGCCGCTCTGGGGGACCCCCTCCCCAGTGTGAGGGGAGTCAAGAGAAGAATATGCCCTGCTGAGGCAGGTATGAGCATCTTCATTATCTGTAATACACTTACACGACCATTATTACTTATTTACATATTATACATCTTCCCCGATAGATGATAAACACCTTGAGAAGCGATATCTGGACTGTTTTTGTTGAACATTCTGTCATAGCTGGAACAGTGCTTGGCCATAGTAGGCATTCAATCGACATTTAAGGAAGGAAGGAAGGAAGGAAGGAAGGAAGGAAGGAAGGAAGAAAGGGAGGGAGGGAGAGAGGGAGGGAGGAGGGAGGGGAAACGAGGAAGGGAGGGAGGGAGAAAGGGAGGGAGGGAAAAAAGGAGGAAGGCAGGCAGGCAGGCAGGCAAGAAATCCAATTACTATTCACTGAACAAGTCTCAGAGGCTTAGGGGTCCCTGAAATCTGGGCTCTGCAGATGTCAGAGCATAGGTAGCAAGCAGGCTGGCTTTGGATCCCCAAAGTTTCTCCTCTGTCACTGGGTCAAAATGTTGCCATGGGCTATAACATGATCAGAACCACCAAAAACTAACTGAGCACTAAGCTAGATGGGTGAGTTTACGGTGAATCTGGATGCTGTGGTCTTTCTGATTTTCATCATGGAAGTCAGAGGTGAACTGGTAACACTGGTTGTGGTTGGGAAAGAGCAAGGATCCAGAGAGAGATGTGCATCAAAGTGTCCTGGTGACCTTCTCAGTTCTGCACCAGTGATCCTTGGACAAACCTCTTTCCTTGTGTGCCTGAAACCGTGTCTTAAAAATTAAGGAGATGAAAAAAAATCAGTGGTACTCAGGCTTTATTTTTAAGTAGCCAAATTTTAGAAGGAATCCCAAAGAGAAGTGGAAAAAACTAGCGTATGCTTATTCCAGTATATTCAAATGTCTAACATTTACTTACGTAAACAAGAACAATCATATGTCCTGATATAAACCAGATATTGAAATCTGAGATAATGGAAGAGCTGGGCAGCTTTATATCTGCTATAATCGTCTGATTTATATTTAATTTTTGTTTTCATGGTGACACAAGGAGATTCTCAAAGACACTCACAAATGGTAAATGCTCATTTTACAAACTCAGAATCTCCACTTTAGCCAAAATGGCAAGTTAAGCCACATTCTAAGGTCTTTAGAGAAGTGAGTTAGGCTTGGCAATGTGACTTAACATGTTTGGGGTCAACCAACAGGCTAAAACACATTTCATTAATACAGTTAAGAAATATCCAAAAGAATGTTTGGAGATCCCCTGACACACTTCCAAGTAAACAGTCTGAACATCACCAGCTAGAGGATCCCCAGAGGTTCCTCTGCCTCTAAATGACTCTAAGTCTGATTACGTGTTTACTGAGCACATATTATGTGCTAGTCCCCAGAGATAAAGGTGCTTATGACACACGCAGGCCCTTCTATATGAACATTCTTCAGAACTTTGACTGTAAACTGTTTTCATATATTATTTTATTTCATCCTCCCCAAACCAACTTGCAATGTTCGTACAATTATTGCCATTTTACAAATGGGGAAACTGAGGCTTAGAGCAGTTCTAGATTTTTGCAAGGATGACAGCTAGTACGTGGCATGTGGGCTGAAACCCGCATCTGTTCACCTTGGATTGCTTGCTCTTAAGCACTGGCCACAGTTTTTGGAGTTTGCCAAAACCCTGGATCAGAGCAGAACTGGTCCTGAGCGCTTCCTCCTCCAGGAAGAAGATGAGGTGGTATCCCGGCCCCCAAGGAAGGTGGTGACTAGCTGCCTGCAGGTCTTTGCTCCTGTAGTTTGCTCTGATCGGGCTTCTCTCCTACCAGCTCGGGGCCAGCCCCGCCCCCAGGCTGCTGGCATGGCTGCCAGGTTCCCTCCACGGGGAAGAAGAAAGCCTCCCATTAGCAGGGGCTGCGGCTTGGAGCATCCCTGGGACGAGAAGCATCTGTTGCTGCTCCCATTGTTCCAGCTGAGAGCATGCTAATTGTCCTCTCCAAAGTTGGACTGCAGTCTCTTGCCAGAGGGAAATTATGGACCCTTTTTCAGCAGGCGAGAGAGTGTCCCTTCCGCAGCTGTCAGCTGAATGGCCCCAGGAGGAACAGAGGGGAGGGAGGTCTATCTGCATCCTGAGCCACGCTGGGAAGGAACGTTCACATAGCCCTGTGAGGAAGCAGGGCACCCTCTGGAGGGACACCACCCCCAAAATCACCTGCGACAACTCTTCTTGACCATTCCACTCGACTCCACGGCATGCACGATGGCTACTGGAGCTGTTGGCCAATTCGGGGGCTCGAATGGAGGCAGCCTGATGGAGTGAAAAGTGTAGAATGGGCTAGAGAGTCAAACGAAGGTGAATTCAGATTTGCCGCTCATTAGCTTTGACCTTGAGCAAATCCCCCATTTATCACTCCAGAGAATTAGGAGAAGGACATAAGTCAATAAATATCAAATATCCAGCAGGTGCTCAATAAATGTGATTTGTTATTATTATTACTACAACTACTACTTTTGTCATTAAATAGACCTCTAAGTAGTTGATCATATGTGTGGAGACAGCCCACATATGGAAGGTCCCCCAAGTAAGGAGGTAAGAGGGGTGGCCCGAGGGACAATGGTAACATCATTTACGTGTATTCAAAAAATATATATTTTTTAAGCTACATGCTATGTTCCAGGTACTGTGTTGGCTGCAGAGAGGATCTTCTCCCAACACAAAGATCTGGCTCTCTTAGAAAGTCTCAAAGGATGGCTGACCTCCACTAGGGCTAGACAAGCAATCCATGTTCTCAGACATTGCTAAGCTCTACAAATTAACTGATGTCCAATCCCACAATTGCAGACCATACCAGAAAGCCCTTAGAGTTCCTCTGTGCTGCCTTCCCATGAGTCAGAGGAGAAAAGAGAACTCAAGAAAAAGCCATAGATCTTCTGCAAGTATTTCTTGAACTCCTACCTTATGCGAGAAGCTGTCTTCCTGCTAGTAACAGAGTAGAGAGAAAAACAGAATAATGTCATTTTACACATCATTGAGCTTAAAGTCTGGTAGAGAAAACAGATATCAATCAAATATTCCCACAAATATATCATGTCAGACTGTGATGAGTGCTGCGAAGGTTAAGTACAGGATGTTAGCCCAAAGGCAACCAGAGGCCCCGATTGAATCTGGACAAGAGGGGAGGTGAGGCTTGCCTAAGGAAGTTACATTGGGTGCAAGGTCCCAGGATAAGTCAAGGAAGTGACATTGAACTACACTCCAGAGTGAAGAGGGCCCCACACAGAAAGGAGGCATGAGCACAGGCCTGCAGAGAACAAAGAGCAAGCCATGTTTCTTTCGAGGATCCCAAAGGAGACCGATGTCACCAGAACTCAGGAGCTTGGGGGGCAGGGGGTGAATAATAGAATAGAGAATAAATATCAGAAGGACATCTCAGCCCTGGTCATCTAGAAAATGATCTCTGACAACGATGAAGATGCAGCCCTGTACCGGGGTTGGGCAAGCCCAGGACAGTAAAGGTGAGGCACAGGGGAGAGGGAGCAACCCAGCATTTGCTTTAATGCAGGAGCTATACTTCGTCACGCACCACAAAGTGACATGGCAGGTGGCCTCCTCCCCACCAGTTGCAAGGAAGGACGGCACGCTGGGGCAGGCTCTGGGACAGAGCGAGGGGATTTATCTGCCCAGCTCTCTCTCCCATTTACCACTGGCCAAAATTATCACTTGCAGGTCACATCGTGTGGTCCCTTCGTGGCCACTCAGAGAGCCAGATGCCCCTTCCCCAGAATGCAGTATTCTGTGCCCATCTGAAAGAGGAAGAAGGACCCAGCCCACTGGGGCACTGTGAGAGCAGAGAGGAGGCTGTAATGGGAATCAGACTCAGGCAGAGGATGGAGGCCAGGGATGGCAGGAGAGGAACATTCACCCTTCTTGTTTGCTGTAGCTGCTGGTATTCACTCATGTCCGACACTCCTTTCTTCCAGAGGGCTAACTACATTTCCCCAATCTCACCGCCACCCGTTACATCCACAAGAGCATGTGACAGACTCTGGCCAATGGAATGTAGAGACAGATAATGCGTCTGTATCACCTCCAGGTCTGGCTGAAAAACCTCCTGCAGACTCTACCACCCACCTCCTCTCTATGACTGTGGGACTAGAAGCCAAGTTCCAAGGCCCTAGAAGATGGCTTGGGAGAATCAAGGGCTGGGAGAGAGCCTGGATCCACAAGTCACTGCCTAGGAGATGGCCAGTCTGGAGAGCTGCCCCACCAGAAATACCCCACCGGACTTTAGTAAGTGCAAAAGAAACTTATATTGTCTTAAGGCACTGAGACCAGGGGTTGTTTAATGAAGGAAGTAATATCATTCTACTCTAACCGATACCTGAGCCATGATGTCGTATGGATACTGTGCTAGGTTATCCCAGATCAACCTCACAACAACACTGAAAGAAGCAATTTTTATCCCCAGTTAACAAATGAATAAAGTGAGATTCAGAGAGGTTGTCTTTTGCCCAGGATCACACAGCAGGTAAAAGGAGGGCTTGGATATAAACCTAGTCCTGCTCTACTCCTTTGCACTGAGTCTTTCTGCCTCCTCTCCTAGGGTGGAGATTGATATGGGAAAAGAGCACAGAGAAAGGCACATGCCCTTCCCTTTGGTGGGGGCGGTTGTGCAGTGGTGGGGTTGGCGATCCTGGCTTTGACTGAGCTGACCCATCGATGCAGGTGGGGTCCAGACACTGGTTAACCTTCACTCCTACTCCCAGGAAAACTGGAGTCAACTATCAGGAACAGAGACTCCAGAATAATCAGTAGGAATGATTCAGTCCCCCAGAGTTTCCTCCCATGTGCTTGGTGGACAGAGTGCTGGAGAGATTGGGAGGGGCTTTGGAAGTAGCAACAAAAGGGATTAAGGGAAAAAAAAACACCACTTAACCACAGTCAATGAAATTAGATAAAATTATCTGCTAGTCTTTATGTAAAGACCTAATGCTGCCCTCTACCATAAAGGCTCTATATGGCTTGTAAGATACAGTAAAATTAATTTTATATTGGGCTGCCAGGTGCTGTTAGAATAGCATGTTTATATAAGCAGCCCCAGAGCTTCAAACATTGAGTTGTAAAGGCCAAGTCTCAGTAAGTGGCTTAGTGAAGAGAAACGCAAATCCCTGCATTCCCCTTGGGGCAAAGTCTCAACAATCTTTATGGCTGTACACCCCGTTGGGTGTTTTTCCTTAAACAGTTCCTCCTGACAACACCTGGCAGAGCCCTGAACGAGAATGGTACGACCTGTCTCTGGGTTTTTGATCCACAGCAAGTTGTAAGGGAATCGGAAAAGACCGACTGTATTTAAAAACTTGGTGAAGATAGTACCTATATATAGAGATCCAGATTGGACTTTGTCCAACTTCGAATAAAAGAAGCCAAGCTCATTGCAGGAAGAAGAAAATGAGCTGAGGCAGGCTGGACTGGAAAAAACTGAGAAATTGTTTGAGGCCTCAGTTCCCTGTCCAACAAAGGTGTTGTAGAGTTGTGGAGAGGACCTTTTGCCTGCTTCCTTCCTGTCTAGATGAGATCATGGAATATCACCAATAGAATAGGAACAGAAGCCGTGAGTGGCTCCTTCACACCTGCACCATCCCCCTTTCCCCTTCCACTGGCTTCCTGCAGAAAAGCACAGTCGCCTAGAAATCACGCATTAGAGATGACAGAGCCACAATGTGGAGGGAGCCTGGGTCCTTGAGTCACCACTTAGAGGTGAGCTAATGGCCAATTAGGAAGATCTATTTTGAACAGGACATGGGTAAGAAATAAACTTCTATTATGCTTAAGCCATTCTATTTGGGAGATTTTTTTTTTTTTAAGAGCAGCTAGTATTATCCTGATAGAGTGACATTCAGCCCTGAGACTGGATAGTGGTACCTTTTTTTTTTTTTTTACATTCATTAATATGCAAGAAATATGTTGCTTCTTTCTCTACTATGCCCACTGGAAATATTGTTAGTTGATTATAGTATTACTATCAGTCTTTATGTGACCTTGGAATCCTTAAAATTGGGATTACAAAAGATTACAGTGGGCGCTCAAAATATTAGCTATTTGCTATGCCAGCATGACTATTAACTTCTTGAGATAAGGATTGAAATATCCATCACTTAACTTAGCACATCACCATAGCATCAGCTCAAAAACATTAGTTGAACGAATGAAGGTGTTCTACAAAGAAAATCTTATCTAATATATTTATTACCTTTATATTTATATTTACTAATATATTTACTACTATATTTAGTAGTATATATAATATACTAATATATATTTACTACCTTATATTTATATATTTACTACCTTTCTTAGGTAGGAGAGCTACCAACAAACAAAATTAGCAGAATAATCCAACTCAGGAATTCAGGTGTTAAGGCTCCTGACAGACCTGGAGTAGCCATGCCATGTTGGTAGATCTGTACTCACTGATCATCTCTCACTCTTCATTTTACCCTGCCTGCACAGAAAAAGCAATCCAAATTATCCAGATCTGCTTGGAGATCCAGTGTTGAGAGAAGGGAGCTAGAAAAGTCCCAGTATTGGGTAGACGGTGTCTTGAATATCATAGCTAGATGGATTGTTTCCCTGGAGGGTCCTCCAAAAATATATGTGCTCAGCTGTCATGAAGGCCATCCCCTTTCTTTGCGTGACACCAATTCCAGCAGTAGAACCCCCGCACTCATAATCTTATGTGATCACTGAATCTATTTAAATAAAGAAAGCAGAGAGGCATTTACTCATTTAACAGATGAATAGAGGATGGAATATAACTTAACAATATCACAAAATATTAAAGACAAGCTCAAGTCAAGATCCCAGGACTCCAAATTTCATCTATCCATCCATTCATTCATTCGGCTAATGTTCATTAAGCACGTATTTACTGAACCCTGTTAGTTTCCAAGTATTGCTTCACACAACCTCAGGCTATGCTTCCACAGTGTGGACACATATTTTCCCCCGCCTGCCTTAAGTGATGTAAAGCATGCCTCTTGCCTCCCATACTCTGCCAGCCTGTGATGGGCAAAATTGTGAGAGGAGCGTCATATGGCAAGAAAGCACCGAACCCCACTTATGCGCGATCTGGAATATGGCTGGAAGTAACAGAGATCATCTGAATTCAAAAATTGGACAGTCTTTAATGGGTCCCCGGGGACCTAGAAGCATTCTCTCTCAGCGCCTTAGCCTGGGCTTCAGATACACGAATTGAGAAATGCAGCTTTCAGTTTAGAGCCTGGATCCATAAACACCACGGTCCAGCTTTACTGGCTTTAAGCCATCACAGCATCTGGGATAAACATGGCACAATCCTACACAGAGCCAGGCTGCTTGGGCACTGCTCAGACATAGGGACACTCAGATTCCGAAGCCAGCTTCCGTCCAAGGGTGTTTCCATCAAAGCAAGAGGTGAAACATGAGAGGCTCTTCCAGAGGTCTTCAGTTGGGGCCAAGGATGAGCACTGGTGGCCCAATCCTTCAACCTCTGCTGGCAGACCCAAATAAATGTCAATTCCTTGACTCATCCCCAGAGGGAAGTGGGAATTCTCCTGGAAAGAGCATGGTAGGGTCATGAGGTGAACATTATCAGAGGGCAATAAGATTTTTGAGATCCTGGAGCACATAACATTCTTAGAAAGAATATTAAAAAGTCCTCGGAAATTTTGCTTCTAGAGTTCTCCAAGACTGCTCACGTAATCTTGCTTTCCCCTCCCCGCAAGCTGTTCTCCACTCTACTCTTCATAAACTCTGAAGTTTGCCATTTGTATTCCAGGGTCCCTAGTGTTGTATCTTCCTCTTCTATCTGTTTAAGCAAGTCCTGCCAAATTCAAGGTTGGCACTTGAACCACTGGAACCACTTCTTCCCTCCCCCCAAGTCCCCCACCAACTTTCTCTGTGTGTGTGTTTATTTATATATTTACCTGTATATATATATATATTTTTTTAATTTATTTATTTGAGAGAGAGACGAAAAAACGAGCAAGTTGGGGGAAAGACAGAGAGAGAGGGAGAGTCTCAAGCAGACTCCCCACAGAGCGCACAGCCCAACATAGGACTTGATCTCATGACCCTGAGATCACAGCCTGAGCTGAGACCAAGAGTCAGATGCTTAACCAACTGAGCCACCCAGGAAGATGGGCCCACACCACACATCCTGTCCCCAGTGTTTCTCATTATTGCTTGTGGGTTCACCATCTCTCCTCTGAAGTGATAAGCCCTGTGCTGAAGAGGCAATATATCTTGTACTCTTCAGCCCATAAACTAAGCACTCAATTTTTTAAAAAATTAAAAGCTGTTGTTATAGTGATTGATTTTCAGGCAACGGAGGGGGCCTTTGGCCTCACATAATAGCGGCTGTATTCAGAAGAGATTATCCAAATTTTGAATCTAAATGGATTTGCCATCTGCTATGCAGAGTTTTAAGTAGCCAGGTCCCCAGTGCAGGGAAGACTCTGGGCCATGCGTGGGACAGTCTATACAAGGGGACCCCGCACCTAGGTCTGGTAGCAGAGACGTTAGAAATGGCGACATCTTTGAAAATCACATAATGTAAGAGAAAGTGAGGGAACTCAGTGTGTCCTCTTTTCTCAGTCACTTTTGGAGATCTTGGAAGATAGACTACCTGCCCACGGCTCCCAAACCCCAAGGTCAGACTCCACGGAGGAACAGGCAGGGGGATAAAGGAGGACACCTCGATTAATGGCAGTGGTGACACAAGTGTCTGCTGTCCCCACCACCCGGTGACAGGCCCTGAATCAATTGCCCCAGCTCTTCCTCCACACACCACCCCCCCAAAGCTGGCTGAGGGCCAGGCAGACCTCCAACATTAAAACCGGCAAATGAGATCTGAGCCTTGATACCCACCCCCCCATCTTTTTTCCTCCCTCAAAGAGGATTTTGGTGCCAGCACCATATGTTGAAAAGGCCCAAGCGCAATCCTATTACCATTGCAGGAGGCATTAAATAATTACATTAATTTACCTAAATATGGAAAAAAATCTTTACAAATCAGGGACACTTGGCAGATTTTCCGGCTGCACATTTTTCCCTTGGCACCGTGCACTGTCCTGTCGGGTTCCTATTGCTACTTGGAGTGTTTCCTTTAATTGCAGGGCACATGGCTTCTCTTGTTCTGTTTAATTTTCTCGAAGCTGGTTCCATATTCTGGCTACAAACATTATAGGGAAAAAATTGCCCACAAAAGTATGGATTGTGCTGGAGTGTACCCTGAGGGGGAATGCATAAAAATAGTAATTTCTTGTATATGAAACCCTTCCACGGGGCGGCCTTTCCCTAGATTGCTTTATGAAAAACAAGTTAAAGGGATGGAAAATGGGGTGGGGGGGAAGGAGAGCAAAGGAAAGGAGTAAAAGTGGGAACGAGAAAGGGGTTATGCAGTGGCACTGGAGGTGGGCCTTCTGAGTTCCATGTGTACGAGGAGAACTGACCTAGGATCTTCTTTGGTGGGCACTGCATAGAAATGCTTCCTCTTTGGTCCATATTTTCCCTGTCAGTGTGCACTGTGTCTCAATCCGGCACCTCTATAAATTGCTGCGAAATTTGAAAGCTGAAGTGAAGATAATGTCTACACAACCTTCCCTCCTTGACACAATGTGACCTCACAGGAAGGCCTAAGGGCCTGTCCCCACACAAGCCAACTGCAAATGCCGGGGAAAGCGAGCTCCCTGGTCCTCACAAGTGCCTCTGACCCAAAGACTGCCTGGGATTCCCTTCCTTGGGATCAGGTCTTCCAGAAGGTGCTTCTCAAAGGCTCTGTGAAGGGCCAGACCCTTGTCTTGTGGTCTTGTGTTTCCAATCCATATATCCATATTTGGATATCCATATATACATATATTATCTCCATATTTGGATATGGATATTTATATCTATACCTATATATATATACCCATATTTGCATCATAGAACTTGGATGTTGCAGTAAAGTTAAATAGCCAAAAGTTTTTTGTTTTGTTTTTAAGATTTTATTTATTTATTTGAGAAAGAGAGCATAAGCAGAGGGAGCAACAGAGGGAGAGGGAAAGTCAGGCTCCCCGCTGAGTGGGGAGCTCCATGCAGCCTTGATCCCAGGACCATAGAATCGTGACCTGAGCCAAGGGCAGACGCTTAATCTACTAAGCCACCCACACACCCTGCTGGAAAGCTTTCTAAAGGCTTCTTCATGTGGATGAGAGCCACAGCCCAGCCTGTGACAGCTCTGTTCTAGACCACAGGGAGAAGAGATGTGGCCAAGATGGCCCCTTCTGAGAGGAGGGGCCCACTGGCATTGGAGGTAGATGGCAACTGTCATATCCTTTCTCCAGGAGGAGATAGAGAAGGAGCAGCTAGGGCCCCTGAAGATGAACCTTCCCAGCTGGCTATTGACACCCGGGCCACTGTGTCTGAGGCCTTGAGCAAAGCCAGCCCTCAGATGGGCCACGGTCACTCTTTTTTTTAGGTGAAGTGCACTTTTTTAAAAGGTGATTACATATGGTTAAGACTATAGTGGAAAAACACTGGAGGAAGCAAAGAAGAGTGACTTTTTTTTTTAAGTTTCTACTTCCCCACCAAAAATTGTTCCATCCCCACCTCACAGAATATTTACTGTTCTAAAGTCAAGATCTGACAGGGCCTTTGACACAGGACATCCTAAAAGATGTCCCTTCACCACCGCCCCTGTGCTCCTCTAGCCCATGGCATAGATGAGCTCTCTCTCTCTTCCCTGCTGTGAGTTTCTAGCATCAGCCTGGTGCCACTTCCTCCACAGTGTGTCAGCGTTCACCTCACCGGCCGGGAGCTTGTTAGAAAATGCCCAGTCTCAGGCTCCCCCCACCCCCAACCTATTACCTCAGATTCCATAGAGCCCACATGTTAGCAACACCCTCAAGGGGTTTCCATCCACATAGCGCTTCCAGAAGCTATAACGATGACACGTCACATGCACTGAGCTCTACCCTCTGGCATGTGGGAGATGGTATGCTCAAGTAGGACAGCAAGTTGAAGGACAGGAAATCAATAAGGTAAAGCAGAGGGCTAGCAACTCAGGAAGCTGTGGCCTCCCACCCCACCCCCCTAGACCTGAACAGGCACAAAGAGGAAGTCACCAGCATCCCAAAAGAGCCCTCTGACAGGAGTGAGGGTATTTTACAAAGGCTGTGGGCTTCAGTAACCCTGGGGAAATAAATACACAGCCTCTCCCTCTTTCCTTCCCTCTCTGCTCCCTGTGATGGGTTAAGTTGTGTGTCCCCCTCTCCCCCAAAAGATCCATGGAAGTCCTCACTCCCAGTAGCTCAGAAGATAATCTTACTTGGAAACAGGATCATGGCAGATGTGATTAGTCACATCTAGATATAGTCACACTGAGATAAAGTCACACTGGAGTGGAGTGGGCCCTTAGTCCGTTATGACTGGTGTCCTTATAGAAACAGAAAGACATAGAAGCAGGCAGTGGGGAAAGATGGCCATGTGATGACAAGGCAGAGATGGGAGGGATATATCCTCAAGGATTGCTGGCAAACACCAGGTGATGAGGCAAACAAGGGTTCTTCCCTACAGGTTGCAGAGGGAACCTTGAATTCTGATTTGGGGCTTCCAACCTCCAGAACTGAGAGATAATAAATTTCTCTTGTTTTAAGCCACTCAGTTTGTGGTGCTGAAGCAAGGCAGCCCCTAGGAAAACTGAAGCCATCTCCTGTTTGTCAAATCCACTGGAGTCAAGAGGCTAAGGGCACCTGGCAAAAGCTGTAACTAAGAGGGTGGGGAAAAAAATGGAGAATAGATCTGAAACAGAGTATCCAAAAGACAGGGGCTATCGGTAACCATTGATAGAAAGATATTAGGTTAAAAGAAAAAAAACAGAACAAAATTCTCTTTTGCAAGAGCCCAATGGGTACTGGCAGTTCCCTTCTCTGGCTGCAGAAGGAAACCTATCTGTATGTGTGAGCATGAGTGTAGCACACAGAGAGGACAGAGCGTTAAGAATGAGATTTCCAGTGATAAACATGATGTCACTCAAGCCCTTGATCCAGCAATACCTGAAGCCTCTCTCCTCTTTCACTTGAGCTACTGTCTCAAAAGACCTGAATACCAGAGAACGGTACTATGTTTTACTTAATTCCATGACTCTGGTAAATGTAGGCATCCATATAGAGCCCTGGTTAATCTGGATATCCTTCCTGAGGGCAAGAAAGTAACACTTTCCAGATGAGAAATCTATTAGGAGCCAATACAAATGAAAGGAAGCTTTTCATAAACCAAATATCTAGTTTCTTAAACATCTTTCTAATGAAAAATCAGAAACAACCTACATACCCAACAAGAGGGGATTGGCCAAATAAGTTTTCTACATCCATTCAATAAAATTCTATTCAGGCAAAAATTATGACATGGAATGTTAGTATTTTTAAATGTCATCCCCAGAACCCCAGGGTTTCCTCAGAACCCATCATGGACAGAAGGGTGTGAGTGAGTACACAGGACTACTAATAGCGTAATCCTGATGTAACCAGAGCATTTTACTTTGTTCTATTTTTATCTATCTGGCTTCCAGATAGGATTTTCATTGAATAAAGCATTCTAGGCAAGGATGTCCATTGGCTTGAGGATACCTGTCATTGACCTTTCATCCACATGGGTAGCATGAAAGAGTAACAAGGCAGAAGAGTCTGGATTGGATGACAAGCAGATCTGAGAATGATTGTGACAAACTGGTGACTTGGAGCTCATGTAAAACTGATCCACTGGACTAAGAAGCCAAGTGCAGAGAGGAAAGACCCCAGACCGGGAGCAGAGATAGCTGCGTCCTTGGCCCCACTGTGTCATCAGCAGGTGATGTGTTTGGGTTGATCCAAGACTCTGGGCCTTGGGTTTCCTTCTAGGGGCAGGGGCTCCACCTAGATGATCTCTTGAGACCATCAGGTACACACCAGTGTTCTTACTACACAAAACCTATGTTACATCAAAAATAAATTTCCCCAAGTTACGTATACTCATCCAGTCTGCAAATCCATTCCTAACTTCAGCTTTCCTTAAGTATTTGCAAGTCCTTCCTGAGAACGGAACCAGATATGTAGGTAGAAATAGACTGTGACAGATACAATACTTTATTTAATCATCTTGACAATCTTATGAACTAGGTTTCATCATTCCATATTCATTTCACGGAGGAGGAAGTTGAAACTCAGAGAGGGATAGCAATTTGCCTAAGGTCTTGCAGACATTGCATGTTCAGAAGCAGGATTTAAAGCCCTAAGGAGCTTTTAGTTTTAGTGACTAGGTATTACAGACCCAAAAGCCAACAGAGATATCTTTTCAGACCTCAAATTTAACAGATCTGAAGATTTAAACAGCTATAGGTAGAGATGATATGGAATAATGTATATGTACTTATATGTATTTCTATATATTTATAAAATATATATAAAACATAAATGTACATATAATATTTAACTCTTTAAATATATTTAAGATATATGTGCATCTAGATATGTTTCATAAACATATTTTCATATCATACATAAAGATTGATCTACCTGTATATCTCATATATATCTGTATCTCCATAGATCTGTCTACAGATATATATATCTAGAAACGTCCATATCATCTATATAAAGAGAAAGTGATTTATCTAGAGAGAAAGAGCAATCTACATCTAGAGACATTATCTGTCTATCTATCATCTATCTTTGAGAGAATAGACAGTTTTCATCCACTTTCACAGGTCGGTAGACCTGGGAAAGGGAGTAAACTGTAGAGTCAATCTTGTTCATTTCATTTCTGAGTCATGCTCACACTGTTGACATCCCATCCAATCCCCACCTAAAACCTCAAAATTGTAAATCAAAAATCTTAACACTTCAACTGTCTACCTCACGCTATACCCCAACATGTGCTTGCCATACTTTGTGAGGTCTTAAAAATGGTGAAATACACAAAAAAAAACCCAAAACAAACAAATAAACAAAAGCCTGCCTCTGAACTTCTGCTCACCTAATGAACTCATCAGATCTACCAGATGTACAAAAGTGAAACAAATCTGACGCACAATCAGTTAATCTTCCATCTTTCTTGGCGGGAGCTTCTGAAACAGCGGGAGGACAGTCCCCAAGCCTGCAGTGGTGTCGCGGATCACAACGGAAGCATATTGTCATCAGATTAATTTTCCGATGCTCCTACCCCAACCACAAAATCCTGAGAGAACGAGTGTCAAATACACTTAATAATTGCATAATTATGACATCTGTTACTCTCCAGCACCTCTTAGTGGAAAATTAACTGAAGAAATAGCAGGTTCAAAGATGTGTTAACACTCTGATAGCAGATTTAATTGAAATATGACGGGGGAGGATAATGGAGATTAAATTAAGCTCTCAGATAATCATCTGACACAAAGATAATTGAGCCAGCCTCTGCCACGTTGATGAACGCTTCGGAGATGCTGTGCGGGGTGGCATTTCGAGTATCTTATCCTTCAGGCAAAATGGAATTCTTCTCCCTCTCTGCCCCCCTCCACCTTCTTCTCTCTCTCTTGTCATTCAACATTTGTATCCTCCAAATCGATAATGTGAACAGCAGCATGATTAGAAATAAAAGATGATCTGAAATCCACAGGAAATTAGGTTGAGGTGTGTGGAGGAAATACAGTTGCATCCCGGACACAGACGGAGTTTTTATGAGTCTGCCGTGAGAGGGGGGTGCCCCCCGGCCCCGCAGTCTCCCTGGGAGGGTTTTTCCAATGCCTCTGTCCTCCATGGAGAGAAGTGCCCATGGGTGAGACAGGGAGGAGGCCATAAAGACCCTTAGAATAGATGAGACAACAATCGCTTGTGCTTTTTCTCCTTCCTGGGGGAACATTCTCCATGCTTGGTAGGGCAAGCTCAGCATGTCGCGTGTAATGACGGACTGCCCCCCATGCTGGAGGGCATGGGGTAAACCGCAGAGGGCAGCGAGCTCAGGGTGGTCGGTAGAGAACTTCCTGCAGCGCGGTGGGGGAGGCTAGGTGGCGCCCTGCTCAAAGCAGGAAGTGGGAAACAGACTTCCGGTTGCTATCATTGAAGGGGTCAGCCTCTGACAGTCCTAGAGAGTAGGTACTCCATATGTCTCCTTCCTCTAACTCAGACAACACCCTCTCTCAAAGGACTGTGAGTGTTGAGCCATGTATGGAAAATGAGATGGCCCCAATTCTAACAGTGCCCCAACTACTCAGAGTTTGAGGATTTGGATTTTATGCCAGTGTGATTGATTTATCTGCTCTACCAATGTGGATCCAACATGATGTGGCCACATCCCCTTTAACAGCCCATTAAGTACCTCCATAACATGTCCCTTTTATTCACCTCTTCTCTGGCATCACCCCACCCAAGAACGCCCCAAGAATGCCCTGGTCTTGGCCAATGCAGTGACATAACTCAGAGGCGCCCCCTTGAGGCTAGTGGATGCCATTGACATCAGTCCCCTTGGAAGTGGGCTGCCTAGCGGACAACCACGGGGGGGAAAATAGGACCCTAAACCTAACATAGGGTGGGAATATCTAACACGCACACGGCGCCTGCCAGGACTGGAATGAGGGGATCTGGACAGAGCATCTCCCTCCAAGTGCTCCCACATCCTGTAGTTCAGATCCTAGACTTGACAGAAAGTCCTTCAGCAGACAATGAAGCCTGACAACCAAGGCATTTCCTCTAAACTTGGTAGGAATATCCCCTCTCCAAGTAGGTATTTTCACCCACTCAGTGCCCTGGAAAGCTGCGGGAGGGTCTGGGGTCCAGGGCCTCGCAGATGGCAAAGCTCCCTTTTCACTATCCAGCCTTCCCTTGCAAATCTCCCTGAGTTCTATTTTATGAGACTCATTGCTCCCCCCTATTATTAGTCTCGGCCAGGACCTAAGATTCTGAAAGATTACTATAGTGCCTCAAGCGGGGGAGATCAATAGGGTTCTCTGTCCTCATCTCTTCCTTGCCAGAGTTCCATATGTAAATGTTCCCAACTGCTGGATTTCAGCAGTAAATTTCATCTCATGCAACCCCCAGCTAATCTATGGCAGCAAAGTTTGGAAGATGGCTTTGTCCCATCTGTTCTATAATTTCTGTCCTAAATTGTTAATTTATTGAAGCATCAAAGAGCAAGGCATCTCACAAGAAGGCAACTGAAGGGATTGTTTTAATCACCCTCTTGCAGCCAGGTAATATGGCACCAGAAATTCCTTCCAAAGAGAAGATTCTTGACCCTCCCCTGACCTCCCTTTTTATCTGCAAGATGGGTGTGTGGGGCCCATAAATCAATGGAACCCACCTCCCTCTGCCCGGTCTGATGCTGTCACTGGCACTGGCTTGCTACAGAAAAGAGACTCTGCCTGGGGAAAATAGGAGAAAGCCTTAATGTGTTCACAAGAGTGACATGCTTTGTCCCTTCTACACCTCTTAAGAATTTCTACAGTTCCTTTGAGAAGTTGATTGTTTTATTAAATTGTGTCTCATTTTGTCTTCTTGGGCAAACTGTACAATCCATGATCTGTTTTGCCGAGTATATAAATCCCTTTTACATATTTCAAATTAATATCTAATTAAAATGTCAAGGTTATAGCTCATGTGGCTGGTGTGGACAAGCCTCCACCCCCTCCCTCAGCCTCTCAAAGTGACATTTAAAATATGTCCTATAATTAGGAGTAATTATAAATTCCAATTAAAAAGAAACCCACACAATTCTGAAGATATTTTCCTTTGATGTTCCTTGCTTTAATTTATGTTCTTATTGCACCAAATTGTCGCAGCTTCCTCAGATATGTTTCCGGACAGAAAAGGTTCCCCAAATTGCAGGGAGAAAAGCAGACCAAGTCTTAGAAAAGTAGTAAAGTTCATTAAAAAGGGTTATTGCATCTATAACTTCTAGACTTGGTGTTCATTGATTAGAGATTAAGCATCATCCTTTGTACTACTCAGATTGGGATTTTTAATTAGGATGTCATTATTACACAGATATACTGAATGCCAAATTGATTTTTGAGACCTTTTGAAATAATAGCATTGCTTCTGCAAAATGAAAATCATAATAGATTATTGACTTCTTCAGGAGTTTTGATCCAAGGGCACCTCCCCAATGTCAACATTTTCAATATTTTTAGTTTCATGCAAAGAGACACTCATAATGAGGCTTATATTAAAAGTTTGCGCATATTGACTGTGTGTTATTAATGCCGATGCATGCATTGATCACCCTTGAATTATAACAGCAGCAACGTTGCTTGTTGCTGAATTGTTTACATACCATCTAGCCTTTGTCTGTTGTTTGCGTTTAATTTAGAAAGTGTTTACATACACAGTAAGTAGCATCCCTGATTCACGGGATCAGAGGATCACCAGCTTTCTCAATTCCTCCTACCCTTCGTGTCTCAGTCATATTTTCAGGGTGCTCCTGATCAAAAGAAAGGTCTAACGGTTCCTTTTATTCGGTCGTCAGTTCCAAACAACCTCCAAGTATTTGTGTCCTAACAACCTCATAGGCATGAAAAAAATACCTAGAAACTGAAAGAAAAAATACATTTCTCTTATTCTCGAATACCCATAGTTACTTATTAATGGGCTGTCTGGGTCTGTTAGTCCTGGAATCAGATTGG
The DNA here is from genome assembly GCA_028646535.1 of Procyon lotor. Lineage (NCBI taxonomy): Eukaryota > Metazoa > Chordata > Mammalia > Carnivora > Procyonidae > Procyon > Procyon lotor. The sequence continues at coordinate 26,083,102 of CM053620.1, forward strand.
ACCCCACACCCTCATTTTCTGCTCCACATCGATCTTGCTTTTCAACACAGCAACCGCTGAAAGCCCCAATTCACAAAGATAGGAAGTCATCCAAAGAAACGTCATGCGATCTAATGTTGAAACTAGGGACTCCTTCTAGCTACTAGTTCACGCAGTACCCTACAAATGGGACTGTGTTTTCCTCCAAAATTTATGATATTGGACAGCACCCCCTTAGAATTCTCTGTGGCACCTGGGTGCCCCACCACACAGTTTGGGAACCGTGGCACTAGGCCTGCCGTTCCTGGATGTTATGGGATCTCTGTCACCCGTCTTTATAGTCTCAGTGCCGAACACACTAACACAACAGAGCCTGGTGAAAGAGCAGTGCCTTGGTTAGCTTTTTCTTATTTAGATCATTTCAATTCAATGTAAGACAATTGGAGAGCATACACCCGGTACACGTATACAGTCGCTGCCAGCACAAGATGTTGTGTTTTTCTTGCCCATACTCAAGGGGGCTTTTATAGCAGAAATTGGTGGAAAGTCATCTCTATTTGAGATACTTCATAGATACTTCTCTGTGAGGAAAGGACATATCTCTGAGGCTCCCAGACTTTCTCTGCATGTAAGGAAATTAGCTAAAGAGTTCCTATCAACTTCTGACTCCCTAGGGCATTGAAACATACACAGAGAAGTGAGTGCTTGGACTAAAGTGTTCTCTGAACCACCAGATCTTATCCCAATGGGAATGGAGGTACCTATGTCCAAAATGGAGGCTTCTTACCCACCCTTCACCTTCCTCTTGAGCGTGGTGGGTTTTGTCTGTAGGTCCCATTGAAACCACCCATCTGAATGAACCTGAAGTACACAATGAGATAGTAGCTGAACGAAAATGCAATTCTGATAGAACGTGGACAAAACTTGCGACCCCGATGCTAAGTGAAAGAGGCCAAATGCCAAAGACCACGGTTTGTATGATTTGATTTACATGAACTGTTTAGAACAGGTAAATTCATAGAGACAGAAAACAGAATCAGGGTGACCAGGGTCTGAGAGGAGGGCACGATTCAGAGTTATGGTGTGATGGGTACAGAGTTTCTGTTTGGGGTGATAAAAATGTTCTGGAAATGGAGAGCTGTGACGGTTTGGACTTTATAAATATGCTTATTACCACTAAATTGTACCCTCAAAAATGGTGAAGATTGTAAATTTTCTGTGATGTATATTTTAATGCACTCACCCACGCAGCCTGGAGAATGTGATTTGCTTAAGAAGACGACACCAATAAATAAAGGTTGGAAATCAAGAAATCCACAGACATGGTGTCTCTTAAGCCATAAAATGCCCAGTTTAGAACAAGGGTTGGCAAACTTTTTTCGTCAAGGGCCAGATAGTAAATATTCTTTACTTTATAGACCATACAGTCTCCATTGCAACCACTCAACTCTGCCCTTGAATTTCGAAAGTCACTTTAGACAATATGTAAATGAATGAATGAGCATGGCCAGCTTCCAGGAAACCTTTATTTGTGGACACTGATTTTGAACTTTACATGATTTTCACATATCAAAATAATTGTTCTTCTTTTGGTTTTTTCCAACCATTTTTTAAAAGGTTTTATCTATTTATTTGAGAAAGAGCATGAGAGAGAGCAGAGAGCACAGGCAGGAGGGGTGAGGGGATGAGGAAAGAAGAGCAGAGGGAGAAGGAGAAGCAGACTCCCCGCTGAGCAGGGAGCCTGACTCGGGGCTCTATCCCAAGACCCTGAGACCTGAGCCTAAGGAAGACATTTAACTGACTGAGCCACCCAGGTGCCCCTTTCTTCAACCATTTACAAATGTAAAAACCATTCTTAGCTTTTGGGTCTTACCCGGCAGAAGTTCCAGATGTGACCCCCAAGCTGGTTTGCTGATCCCAGAGCCAGAACCCCAAATCATTGAGACGAACCCTTACTGATAATGTGTGAAATCCCTCCCAGGTTTAGAGGTGGTGTTCAGTGGAAGGTAGTAAACGTCACCCTTGGAAAAGGTGTTAGTTCATGGCTCAGCCAGAGCGAGGCATTCTGTGACTGAGTCAAACCTGAATTTTGTCTCACTACTCAATGAGACCAGCACAATGCCCCAAAGAACAAGGCAGGGAGAAAATCCACTGAATTCACTTCAGAATGCAGTGAATGCCTTCTAGCATCTCTTCCACGGTTAGTCTCACTAAAGCAAAAAGAGCCCTTCATAAAGAGATCAGGGTAAACAAAACTAAATTAAATTAATAATAAATAAATAAAATTGTGGTGGAATTTATGAAAAGCGTTTTCCGGAGAAGATGACAAAGAGACTCTCCAACGTTGCCAAAATGAAGTACTAGCCATATATAGGATCGGTAATGGCAGACGTTCCGGCAGGGAATTTTAGGGGAAAAGGCAAGGGAGCATCCCAACACTACTTAAAAAACATGATTCACACGGCTCCCTCATTGGACGTATCCCGGATTTGTTGGATGAGCAGAATTTAACTCAACAAATTTGAGGACCTACTTTAAGCTGACCTTTGGGCACTGGGAATACAAAGGTTTTTTTTTTTGTTACTGGTGTGTGTGTGTGTGTGTGTGTGTGTTTGGGTGAAAGGGTTAGGAGAGGGGTAGCAGTGTATGAGTACAGAGTTTCTAGTGATAAGAACTTAGTTCTTATCATGGCTGTTCCTTTACCCTGAAATCCTTCAGCAAGAGGAATTTCCTCTCATGCCAGCTCCTGCTGTTGGGAAATGGGGTCTCCTGTCGGCGGTTCCAACATCACGTGCTAGGCAGGGGACAGATGGGTGCATAGGTGGCCTCTGTGTGTACTTGCTTAAAGCCCTCTTTCCAATGGCCCAGAGTATTCTCTGGAAAGTGAGGGCTGCCGAGGGGAGGAACATTGCAAGCTTGCACTCCGGACTGCTAACTTACATTTTAGCTTCTTCCTCTCATTTTTTACATCTCTTTGATTCTTTGAATGGCTCTTCCCATCGCTGCACTGGAAGTTTCTCTATCAACCCATGGTACCATTTTGTCAACACAGTGAACAGTAATCGGCTCTAAATGATTTAAATATTTGGTTACAATGAAGATGGCCACAGCCTGCATGTCTATCTGAGCTCATTAGTTCTAACTTTATTTCCCATAAAATAGGAGGCCATTTGAGTAAAATGATAGTTGGAAAACATTTTTAAACAGAACCAGCAAATAAACATGGCCTTTATGAGTTGTAACTTAATCCCCAGCTGATGTCATGTTTCATGTTTCAACTGCCAGAAAATGCCTGACATCTATATATCAGGCAGATTTATGGAGACTTCAGGGAAAGAGCTAAGAGGATTCCTTAAATAAGGAGAGTGTGTTGGTCTGGGGGTAATTTGGAGCCTCTGTTATCCATAGATTGAAATGTGCACATTTGGGTAAATTATAGGAATATGCCTTTTCGCTTGATCTCTTTTTTATGTTTAAAAATGCTTCAGATCAGGGCGGTGAGTACATGAGAGGGAGAGAAAGAGAGAGAGAGAGAGAGTGTGTGTGTTCAAAATATGGTTCTCTTTTGTCCCTATTTGGTATTGATGTTGCTCTGGCAATAGTAGAGAGAAGAGAAAAGATCCTGCATTGCAAACCTCAGAATCGTAAACCACACATGGGCCCTCCCCTCTCCCATGCTTCTCTTGGTGGCAGAAGGGCTGTGTTGGCTTCAGGGGGTAACCGACGACGTGGAGCCCTGGCGATTCCCTATCAAGACATTTCTTTTGGCTCTGCTCCACTCCAGCAGTCACCCCATGGGGACTGAGCTTTCGAAACATAAACCTCTCTTCGTATCATATAAGTTGGTGGCCAATTAACCCAGAAAAAATGATTCTGGATCAGTCCAAGCAGAAATGACTCAGTGTTAACATGCGCTGTGTGTAGGTTGACATTCAAGCTTCCCCATAGGGTCTACTCAGCCAGGTGAATGAGTAAGAGTAAGTCACGCTAGTTGATACAGCGAACGGCCCCACATGTCGGTGACTTAACATGGTAAAGGTTTATTTGTTAGTTATGTTGTAGTCCTACCAGGTGGTCACAGAGTGGGTCTGCTCCATGGTGACTCAGATGCTCAATATTCTTCCATCTCATGACTTTCCCAACTGCATAAACTTGGAGAACTCCACTGGATACTCAGCATTCATCTGGGAAATGGGAAAGATGGGGAGAGAGAGAAGTCAGGAGAACTACGTGAGAGGTTTAATGGAGCGCGAGACAGATTCAGTCATATACCTCCACTTAGCTGCAAAGGATGCTGGGAAATGTAGACAACCAGTTTCCAGCCTCTATTTTGATGCCGAAGCCACAGCACCTGACTGTGGCATGGCTGTTGAGATTTCCTCAGAGACCAAACGACTTGAAATCAATAACAACAACAAAAGTTATTTTCTTCCATTTATATTCCATAGTTGACAATGGGCTAAATTTCATTCAGCCTTCATGCTAGTCCTATGAGGGGGGCAGGGCGGACGTTGTGATCCCTACTTTTAAATGGGGCTCTGAGTGGGACAGGGACTTGTCTGTGACCCAAGTCATAAAACTAAGTGACAATACTTGAATGAGAACCCAGGTATTCCAGTGTTAAATTGGCAGATTTTACTACTGTGCAGAAATGGTAAGTGTTAAGGGTACTTGGGAGGTGGGGTTGGGGTGGGGTCCTAGGAGAGCTGGAGGCTAGATAGACTCAGAAGACTAGTTCTGGTTTCATCTAAGTGTTGGTAAAGACTTACTCACAGGATATTTGAGGGATAGGACATAAAATTATTTCACTTCCCTATTTTAAGCCTGAACACCAGCCCAATCCAGAGATCCAATCCCCGTGTGCCCTTGTCGTTATTATTATTATTATTATCATCATCATCATCATCATTATCATTCTTTAAGAAATTAAAGCACGACGTCTCATGGCATTATGTTAATATAAAAATTTTTAACAGTTATGACAGTAGCCAGAAGGGTAACATGATGAAACATGCTTTGACCTCCCATCAGTGGCTCAGAATGAATGAAAAAAAAAACAAACAGTTTAAAGGGAATTGAAATATTCAAGAGGGTTAAGGTTAGAATCTTTGTGTGTGTTAATTTCCACAGCTGGTACAATCCTAATAAAATGTTTTCATCCTTCATGCCAAAGAAAGAGTAGAGCTCAAACCCCTTTGCTCTGGGTATTGCTGCTCCAAAGAAATGTTGCAAGGCTTCGTAATCACGATTTCAAAGAGGTTTGTGGAAATGTTTCATTAATTCTTATAAAGAAATCTTTTTTTCTTAATTTTTTCATTAACTTCAGACATTTACTTGCAATTACATTTGTTCAGTGAATACAATGACAGAAATTAATAATTCATAGCTTTTGTCAGGGAAAATTAAAAAAAGGACAGTTGTTCAATCAAATGCAACTTTAAATGCACAATCTTTATTTAAATAAGATTTTAAAAAATAAATAATGGGGACTGTTATTGTACTTCTTATAAACCTCGTCTTTTCCAAATTATATCTATGCTCTACCCAGTGACATGAAATCTTGGGTTGTTCAGAGCACATCAGGAAAATAACAGGTTCAGCTCTGATGTTCTGAGACGGGGAAAGTTCACTCAAGCTCAGTATTTATGGCACTGCCTGGATCTTCTGGGGCCTTGCAGTTAGTGACAGAGGAATCACCTCACAAGAAAGCTGAATGGGGTCCCAAGCATTGCACCTCCCAACAACCTCTCCTCTGACATTTGAGGAAATTAAAGTTCAGAAAAAAAGAGTGAGCCTTCCAAGTTCATGCAGTGAGTTAGCTGCACGAATGGGCCTCGAGTGTAGGTCTCCCCACCCTTGGCCAAAGCTCTCCCAGTCTGCGATGCTGTCTTCAAGCTACCTTCCCACCAGGACCTGCATCACAAATGGCTACCTATGGATTTTGATTTAAGGTGTCCTACGCAGACTAAATCTTTTGCCCCAGCAGCAGATCTGAAATTCTACCATTTACTTTGGATTACGAAGATTTTTTTAAAATCATGTTTCCCTTGTTAAAATGAAAGTACTCAACACTAGGTATCAACTTAGGTGGAAAGGAGCGATCCAGGTCAGATATGGCAAAAATAGGATGATAAGGGGAGCAGAGACAAATTCTTCGATTAGGTCTAATGATAGTAGAGGGATGGCTACTCGATGCGTCTCCTTGCTGCCGGCCTACTCCCACCTATGAGCTAAAGAGCCTGGCTGAAAAATCAACTCTACCTTTCAATTGTTCCAACCAAAAAGATGACAATGGAGTTCACCTTAAAAGCAAAGAAAAATCAAACCCTGAGAAACTTCCTAGAAATTGCTAGCCCATCAATAAGAGAGTCCCTGGGAAAGTCAGTTCAGCATGATGGTTAAGAATTAAATGTCTCTAGGGGCACCTGCGGAGCTCAGTCAGTTGCGCATCTGACTGGTGATTTCAGCTCAGGTCATGATCTCATGGGTCTGCGCTCAGCAAGGAGTCTGCATGAGATTCTCTCCCTCTGCCCCTCCCACTCCCCCTCAAATAAATAAATCTTAAAAAAAAAAAAAGAAGAAGAAGAAGAATTAAATGTCTCTAGGTTGAAATCTTCATTGAACCAGCTATAAGTTCTGTGCTTTGGGGAAATCACTACCAAGATCTCTGCATTCTATTTTCTTTATCTGTAAAACAGAGATGTATTAGTCAGCTTTTGTGCTGTAACAAACGGCCCCCAAACTCAGGGGTTTAAAACAGCGTTTATTCTAATACGGCTGAGGGTAGGCTCAGGAGGCTCTGCTTCTCATTGCACTCAGTGGGTTGGTAAGGGTGGCTCTGCACCTTGTACGTGTCTATCATCATCTTTCTGGGGCCAGTGGATTCTCTGGGTGTTCCTAGAGTGATGGCAGAAATGCCAGAGGGCAGGAGGAAACATACGTGGTCTCTAAAGACCTGGGCTCAGAACTGACACTGATGCTTCTAACTATGTATCATTGGCCCAAATGAGGACACAGCCAAGTCCAAAATCAAGGGATAAATTCTGCCCAGATTGAAGCTATGGCCAGAGCGTGGAAGAAGTGAGGGATAAAGAATTGACCCCCAAAATACCATTTACCATAGGTACTAATGAAAGTACTTTCTCACTGCATTGTTCTGAGAATTAGTTAAGAAAATGTGTGTACAATACTTCCATCTGGCTGCACCCTCTCAGAGAATGACAAGGGACATAGAGTTCGGTATGCTTTTGGTCCTCTCCTGGGAGAAGCAGCAATGATGGATTGGGGACTAAGGATTTCCCTCTTTGATGTGGGCAGTTGTTAAAGAAGGTGTCTCCTGGAGGTGAGGAAACACGTGATCTTCCTGGATCCATCAATTTCCTGCTTCTCCATACAGTATTGACCCTCAGCTCACACGCAAAAAGAAGCAAATGGATTTGATTAGCAAATACTTTCATCTACATCTTAATTGAAGTCTCTGGGACTTCCTTGTTTTGGAAAAGCCCATTTTAGCGCACAAAACATCAGGTAGCCCGAAGAAGTCCCTCTCCCTTCAGCTGTCCTGTCCCTCCCAAACTAGGGAGTTTATCCGCCAGTGTCCCCTTAGCCCCATCTATCTGTTCCTAGACCATTATATCCAGGCTCTGGACTGGGAGATTCTCCTCCTGTTTTTGATTCATACTGCAAATCACTCAATTCCGAAGGTCTTAAAACAGAGGCAAAGGACTGCCCCCAGGGGTGCCCTGGTCCGGATGTCCCTAAACTGTGGGCCCGTCAACTCCTCGCCAGGACTGCTGGGATATGAAGCCCACGCTCCCTGGTAGATCCCGATGCCGCTGAACACAATTGCAGCTGAGGAGGCAACCATTTGGCCATCTGAAAAGACTGACCAGTTGGCACATTGTTGTCTCCAAATGAGCCGGCAGGAAACGGGGTTTCCTAAAACTTGGTTTTAAAGCACTTAGAACAGGAAATCATTCCCCATGCATGTTAGATCTCTCTAATGACTGACTAACTAGAAACAGGCTATCTTAATACTCTGCCCCGAGCCATTACAAATGGCTTTCTTTCCAGACTTCATTAGAATATTTACTGCAATTTGGATAGAAGACTTTTGACACTGCAGTCATAAAATTTACAGGGGACCTTTTTTTTTTTTTTTTTTTTTTTTTAGTCTTGAGAAGAGACTTGGAAGAAGCAGGGAAGCGGGGAAACCCCTCAGTTCCCCCAGTCACCAATCTCATTCATTAGTGGTCTTCGTGTCTCGTGACCTCTAGTTAAGAAAATAAACATCCCTGCAGTAGTCCAACAAATTGCCTTCAGAAGAAAAAAAAAAAAAGCTAGATCTCTCTTTTGTCAGCTTTTGCCTCTTTCATAGATATATGGCTAGGAAGAGCAAATTCACAATGTGTGCCAGTCCTTGGGTTGAGCACTTTTTATGTGATTGTCACTGACTTTTCAAAAACACATGGGCAGTGGGCACCATCACGGTCCCCATGTCACCTCCGAGGAAACTGAGGCTCACAGCTACCAAACACCACACAGCTAGTGGGTGGCAGCGCTGGGATTGGATCTGTGTCCAGTTGAAACCCAGCTCCTCCCTTATCTACTTCACCCTTTGTTCCTGTGCTTGAAGCAGACCTGGTTGCCACAGGCAAAGGCGATGTGGACACACTTTCACCTTATTTTAAATTTTGTACATCTATTGCCTTCCTCAAAGTCATCAGCCAGGACTCCAACAAAATGGATATTAAGTCTCCATCCCACATTGTGGGGCAATGTGTTGCGCTATCTTCAAATAGTGTGGCACACAGCTGCACGTGTCATTGCTGGGTGGTGACAAGAACCACGAGGGAAAATGAAGCTTGGGGGAGGGGGGAGGTTGCCTAGAGAGTAACATTAGCAGAGGGACCGATTTTGATGACTGGGGGAGGGAAGGATTTTAATATAGCGACCTCAAATATAGCAACCTGAAAGGAGCCAGAGAGTAGGAAGTTGTGCAAATGTGTGTGGGAGTGACCTAGAGTAAGGGGACGGGAAGGACTAGAACTCTGTGGCAAGTCTGATGAACAGCAAGTGGCCCTGGGTATGTCTCATGGTGTCCCTGTGGTCCAAGGTGGCAACAATCACTGGAGGGCTTCAAAGTCCTATACCTGTACTGCCTAAGCATGCCAACAATCATGCCAACAATCATGCCATGCCTTGAGTTTTTGTCCCAGGACCAATGAAGAATGTTTCTCCACTCTCAGCGATGCTCTGTGGAATACACAGTCTCTATGACACTCCACGGACTTGCAGACAAGAGAAAGACGATCACTCCTAAAAACAGCACAGTTCTTCTTAGCAAGGACTGAAGAGCTCGTGACCTATCACGTTTCTCCCTTTTTGCCTTGATTCCTAGGAAGCTCGATGTTAGATTTAGTATTCAATTAAAACTACAAAGTCAGCCTTCAAGGCTTTTGAGTATTTCTAATGCTTAATTGTAGATCTGCTTCTCATTGCAAGCAGCCTCTAGTCCTTTTGGAACTGGTGTATAAGTAACACATGTAGGTAAAATCATGCATGCCAAGAATATATAAGTACCATTGAGCTAAAAAATAACATTTATAATCAGCTCATTGGAGGCTTAATTCCATTTACATGGAGGCCAATCGCGTGGCCAGATTGGATCGGAAAAAGAGAAATATTTCAACATCGTTATGCATTGATATGCCAATGCCGCCCCTGAAAGAATATATCAGTGACTCACATCTCCTGGCACCTAACTCCTTGTGTAGCCTCCTCTCACGTGAACAAGGAACTTAGTCATGTGACTTGCTTTGTCCAATGGGACATCAGCAAACACATGGCAAGGAGAAGCCTGATAGTAGGATGTAGACATTGGCTCGCCCTCTGGAAATGCTGTGGTCACTGTATAAGACAGCCAGGTCCGGCCTCACTGGAGATAATAGACAACATGGAGAGAGAGAGAGGCCAATCATCATAGCTCTCCTGATGGAGCCCGTCCGCACCATGATCCTCCAGGTTCATCCAACCTCACGAGTGAGGCCAGGCAAACAGGCAAAGAAGCCAACCAACAGCCAGAACCATGGCAGTTAATAAATCTTCATCTCAAGCCTGTAAATCATTAAGAGTGGCTTGTTACACAGCACTAGATAGCTGATATAGATGGCGAAAGACTTCTTTTAAGGACAAATTTTTGGAAAATTACTCTTAAATATGTGGCTCCAATAAGCACTTGGCATGAGCCTGAGAAGACCAGGATCTCCCTAAAGGACTTACCTTTCCAGGAAGTAAAATACATCAAGAAGAACACATATTTTGGAGAACCTACCACATGGAAGGCATCTCTGCTAGGCCAGGAGATGCATTGATAGAAACATACAGTCACTGTCCTCAAAGAACTTGGTAGATCATAAGGCCAAAGTAATTCAGGCAGTCTGGGATGGGCAAAGGAACAGGTGGAGATGTGAACAAAAATAGAATAGAAAGATCCTAGTTTATTAGGATCTATAAACAGATCCTAATAAATAAAAGCAACCAATATACCCCCAAAAGCAGCAATATCAAAGGCATATAAAAAATTTAAAAAGGATTCTTCCATGCATGATACTAGAATAAGTTAGCTTCTAGGAAAAAAAAAAAATCCTGATATTAAGACCTCCCATCATTCTCATTCAGGGAATAAAGTAACTCACAATTAATATATTATGTTCATACTGATTTTCACAAATGCTGCAAAGAGGACTTCTTTTTTCTTTTTTGAGGGAGCTGGTTCCCCAGCACATCACTGACAACATGAAAGATTTATATACTTGACTGCACATATATTTTAAAATTTGTTTATGAAAAATGTAGGAAATGAAGTTGGATAGGTAATAGAGCTCATTTATTGTGAAAAATGTACACGCATATAGAAAAGTGTTGAAAAGGACACCATATTTTCCTTTATACCAGCCTGTGCTTTTCAGATTTTCCACAGTGAGCCATGTCTTGCTTATGTTGTCAAAAAGAAAAACAAAGCGACAGCAAAAAAATTTTTTAAATTTCATTTTACTGAAAGAAATCAGAAAAAGCCCTTCTCCCTCTCAAATAGTAGAAATAGTTATACTTACAGGCCAGGCAATGAATTAAGCAATTGATCCTTATCATCAAATCCTCTCCGTGTTCCCAGTTTGCAGATGATAATATTAGGGTCTGGAAACATGAAATGACTTGGCTAAGGTCATACGGTGAGTGAATGGGCAGGTAAATGTCTACATTTGCTGGTACTAAGTATTAAATTGTGACAGATGCTACAAGTCATCCTGAATCACTGATTCACCCATAAAGTCCTATAAAATTTATAGATCCAAAGTTCTCTCCAGCTTCCACATAGAGGCTAATTTACTCTTATTTTATATGGCATTATATGGAGCACAGGGGCACCTGGGTGGCTCAGTGGGTTAAGCGTCCGACTCTTGGTTTCGGCTCAGATTGTGTTTTCAGGGTTGTGGGATCGAGCTGAGCGTGGAGCCTTCTTAGGGCTCTCTTGCATCTTTCCCTCTCTCTTTCTAAAATCAATAAATCAATAAATCAATAAATCAATAAATCAATAAATAAAAATAAATATTTCAAAAAGAGAATGATATGGAGCATGGTTCACATGGTCAATCAGAGCATGGTGCTAACTCTGTAGAGATTCACAGGGAATGGAAAAGAAGGGACAAGATTGCGAGCCCCTAAAAGACCAGGGGCTGCAGCTTGTTCACAGTTACATTGCCACTACCTCGCTCCCTGCTGGCCTGTGGGAGGCTCTCAATACATGTTTTTTGGATTTTTTATAATTGCAAAAAAAATTTTTAGTGTTATCAACTATAGTCATCCCATTACACATTAGATCTTCAGATCTAGTCGTCTCATAGCTGAAAGTGTGTGCACTTTTACTGACCACTCCCTGTTTCCCCCCACCTTCCCAACCCCCGGCAACCACTTTTCTACTCTTCTTATGATTTTTACTTTTTTTCTTTAGATTCTGCATATGAGTGATACCATGCAGTATTTGTCTTTCTCTGCCTGGCTTATTTCACTTAACAGAACGCCCTCCCGTTGAGTCAAGTCACCATCATGGGCAGCGGGAAATGATCTGATGCTAGAATCTAGTTCTTCAAGTGGCACTTTGTATACAGTAAGTACCTAAGAAATGGAAACTATAATTAGTGAATTAAGGACAAAATACATCTTTCAAAGTTGTTTTGGGAGAGTTTTTGTTTTTGTTGTTTTTTGTTTTAATTTTGAAGCTTTATTTGAGTTAGAAATAAAATCCAGGCTCCAAAGCTCTGGCTAAAATGTTAGCCTCTAATCTCATCTCAAATCCTAGAGCATGCCTGGGGTATTTGTTGTCTATTACCCAGTGAGATTTTGTAGGACATATGAAGGTAGCTAAGCAATGTTTAAATGGTAATCTTTATTTGTGACTGATTTGTTGGAGTTACTATGCGATTGTTTGACAACCGAACATTCTTCCTCTCCCGGGTAGGGGATTTCAAATCTTAATTGAATTTGCTGTCGGTTATTTTGATCCAAAGTTTAGGGAGCATGGACTGAGTAACTCCAATTCCTGTTTGTCATTTTCTTCAGAAATATTTGATCTCTTCCACCCATGTCCTTTTGATACCAGATTCAATAAACACACCGAGCAAACAAGCAAAACCAAAAAAATCCAATAAATCCCTTCAATTCAGAGCCATGTTTAAAAAATCCAAAATCTATGCCTTCTGACCTGGTGATTGATGATCCACTCCCATGGCTGCCCATTAATGAGCAAGCAAAACGGGAATTCTAGAAGGAGAGGGCTCTGCAAAGCCCAAACCTTGGATGTGCCTCCATGGCCCAGCAGAAGCTCATTCCCAAACCCAATATTTGTACATAGATATTTATTTTTCAAAGGAAAGCACCCCCTTCCCCCCCGCTCCCCCCCGGCCAAAATGTGTTGTAACCTATACCACAACTTCCAGGCTTACTCCTACAATCCCACAAAACTCTGTGGTCTCCTTTTCAAAGCGAGGAAGACTCACAATATTCTACTTGTCTTTTCTCTCTTGCTGACCTTTCAGAGAAGGAGAAAAGGTGCATTAATTACAGAGACCCAGTCCTTTTTGTCAGAGTCACGTATTTACCCCCTAGTATGACTTTAGTTAGGTCCCATCCATTTCTCCTGGGCACACTATCCACTCTTTGTTTCAATTACAGTTTGGGCACAAGGAACAAACAAGATACCCTCTTGGGAATCCCATCCAGCTTCTGGTTTTTATGGGCTTGTCATTTCTGTCCTTTCAAGAGTTATTTTACAACAGACTCATGGGTCTCCAAATCATACATTTCCCTATCCTAACATTTTAACCAAGATTCACAACCCAAGACAGCCCCGCTGGTGAGAGAAATGAACCAACTACATTTATTTCTTTCTTTCCATGATGAAAAGGCCACAGTGCCTTCCTTGTTCTCAAGCTCGGAGCTTTTTAAAAGAAACCTGTTCCATCTGCTGACAAAAAGGGAATTTCAAGGGGGTTTCACAAGTTATTTACTCTTGCAGGAAATCTTGCTGTTCCTCTCACGTGTTCTGTCCCAAACCCATCATTCCAGGCTCCCAGGCCCTCCTCCCCTAAAATGCTTGCCAGAATCATCTAGCCTGCCCCTCTCTCTGACTTCGCAGAGCGCTAAATATCTATTGTATTCATCTTGGTAACTGATAACATACTGTTTTATACTTATTTATAATTGATTTCCCAAGTGAGTCACCTTATCTTGTCTCTCACGTGAACGCACGGTTGCCTGAGGAACTAAGTCTCAAACTCCCTTGTTCTCCTTGTGTAACTCTTCCTCCCCAAAAGATCCTAATCAAGTAGTAGATACCCAGTGAATACCTATTAAATTGGACTTCTATCGTGAATGTTTTTATACATTTCACATATTTTCAAATAAGCATCAGAGATAAAGAGAGGTAGAAAGAGAAACCAGATATTTTTACAGCAATTAATTCAAGTGAAATGATCACACAAGATCTTTGATTTAAAGACTCCTGGAATCATTAGGATCGAAAATGCCTCATCGGATATAAATCCCCATCCAATCTTGAATTCTTACTAAGCTCTCCTAAGAAGTTATTGAAAGAAGCATTTTTCAATATGTTAGGTATAATCACCTCCAAAATTTAGACCAGCCCAAAAAAAAAGACAGAAAGAGAGATAATAAATGAGCTATTCTTCATGATCAATTATAGTATATGTTACACATATGTATTTAAAACATGCCCGGGACACAGTAGGAACCGGCATTTTCTGTTACTTGCTCCGAGTTAAATTCCAAGTAATTGGTCAGTGGGATTAAAAGCACTAGGATACAGTGAAATTTTAACGGCCTCACACCTGCCTTCCCATAAAGCTACAACCTATTCCTTCTCTGTAACCTTTAAAGCTCACCACCAACAAGTTACTGAAGCAGCCAATTAGACAACAAAGGGGTCAAGATTTCAGAAACACTTTCAGTGGGATCAACCATGCCCAGCCCACGACCCAAGGAGCTACATCCAACCTGCTGAGCTTCTTGATGAGAACATCCACAGCTCTCTTCCAGGTTGGAGCTCCATGGAATTCCTCCCACCTTCTAAAATTACTAGATACACCATCACCAAGAGGCATGTTGCCAGACCATTGGACAATCTCACCTTTTGGCCTCCCATTCTCATTTCAAACTCATTATTTCTCCAGAACAAGTGTCACCCAGTTGAGATTGCCATTGGCACGTGCCCAGGATCAACACAGACCTCCTGGCTCTGACTCTAGAACTTGAAAGAGGCATGGGATGTAGGGTGACCTTCTCACCAACACACGTTGAGTTAACAGTTATACAATAATGATTGGATCCTATGACATCTTGATCTGCCTGGCTTTCTTACTCTGCTGCCATGTTTTTGTCCATTTATTAGAACCTTACTTACCCAGGAATGATTAAGTCCCAAAGAAATCCGAGCATGTAAGAGACATAAATTCCTCAGTTATTCACTCAAGAGCCTCTAATTTCCTTGCAGAGCTGGATGGTAATGTTCCCAGATGGCAGGGGATGGCCTTGGCCAACATCGGCCATCTTGGCCAACATAGGCCATCTTGCTTGGAGCTCGGAAAGGAGTTCTCTGTGGACAGGAGAACACCTGCCCTTAGATCAGGGGGCAAAGGGAAGAGTTTCCCATGTGCCAGAACTGGCATGACCTACTGTTCTCATCTGAGACATTTTTCTGGCAAAATGTTTGCCCAGTATTCATGTCCTTTGATTAATTTCATAACCACGGTCCACTTTTCACTGATTTTGCTTAAATAAGAACACCGAAAAGTAAAGGAATAAGAGCTTTGACTTTTTGGTCAAGATTCTGGCTAAATCTTGAGCCAAAAAGGCCCTTGATGATTCTGGAATAGATCGGGTCAAGGTTTTTATTTGCTTTTAAATCAAACTCTGTAAAGAATACAGGTACTCCTAATTAGATTTTTGCTTTTTCAGTCACTAGGAAGACAAAAATTAAAGCTCATGAAATTGTGCCTTGTATCAATTGGCTGGCTTAAATTAATGAGAAATATCTATGTAATATTTATGCCAGAAGTGATTCGAGCTTTCAAGACACCTTTAAGATGTGATAAATTGGAGTTTGGATTATTAATGTGCTCATTTGACAGCTTCAGTTTCCTTTTATTTTAAAGAAATGAAGTAATTAGTCTTGCTCTTATGTTTAGATGTTCTCTCCAGTGTTGCTGTGTGGGGGAACATCTTCAAGCACATACTCTAAAAAGGCAACAAACTTAAAATGACATTGCAGATCTAGTACAAATGGAGGGATATACCCAAATCCCATTCTACACGATCTTCTTCTGTTGTATGGAAAACCTAGATCCCTTCAAAATTTACCTCTCAAAACTTCATATGGCTCAAAGCAAAACATCCGAGAATATTTTTACCTATAAAAGAGATCAGCAGAGGGGGATTTATACCGGTAAATTATCTTTTTGCTGATTGTTTTTGTTTGCTTGCGGAAAAAATGAAAACTCAGTATTGGTTGCAGTTAAGCTGACTTCAGGATTATATGCCCTAGAAGAATTTTGAAGATTAACATTAAAAAAAAAATAAAAGATCTCTTACACCCTTTTCAAAATTGCCTGGGAAAAGAAAATGAACACAGGTGACGTGCTGATCCAGTTTCACCGCTCCATTGAGAACTATCGAAAATTATACTATACAGAAAAGTTTTCCATAAAAAGAATTTTGAACGAATCTGAGCATTCAATTGCTTATGAAAACAATTGAGTATTGGGTGCTAAAGCTGAATCCCGCTTAATCAGGATTATTTGAAGCATTTTCGGGGAAAAAACAAGAGACAGAAACCACACTTGGTTTAGAATCCCTAACACCAGTGGGCACATCTCACTCCCCTTGGATGATTCTTCTGCCCTGACATGAACCCCCCTGCACACACACCCAGCCCCACCTCCCCTCCGCGGACTGTCAAAACCATGAAAGGCAGCATCTTTGAAGATGGAAAGCCTGGATTCCAAAATTAGCCAAGCTGGTGGGTCTCCTTGGGGCAGGCTACTTCACTAAGCTTCAGTGTTTCCACTTGCAAAACTCAAATGGTAACAGTGGCTACCCACCCACCTACCCACCCCTGTCCCATGGACTGGTTTTAAAGATCAATTCAGATAATTCACAAAAAATATTTAGCAGAGGGCCTAGCCCACAGGATGAACTCAATAAGCAGTATTTACTGTTATAGCAGGAACACTACCCAAGTTGGTGGGATCTGATCCCATGATAGGCTAAGGTGCGGGGTGGGGGGCTTGAACAGTGCTAATGAAATTGACCTACACGACCTCCAGGGAGGCACCAGGACCTTTTGCCTTGGGAGATTTTTCAACTCAAAAGTTAGAGGCAGGTATTTCACTCCAGGCAGGGGAAGTGAGAGAAATAGAAGTGAGGGGGGATTGTCACAGAAGTCATTTGCAGAACATGGAATTCTTTGCAACCAGAAAGTCTGAGGTTCATTTACCATTCTACCTATTATTGATTGTATGGTCTCTGTCATTTGATGGGTCATCTCTGTGCCTAATTACTTATTCATAGAAATGTTATTCACACTCGTTCTAGGGGCTCATGTGTGCCTTAGTCGGTGAAGCATTGAACTCTGGATTTCCATTCAGGTCATGAATGGAATCTCAGTGGTGAGATTCAGCCGGAGTGACTCTGTGCTCAGCGGAGGAGTCTACTGGAAATATTCTCTCTCCCTCTCCCTCTGCCCCTCCCCTCCTCTTTTTCTCTCTCAAAATAAATACATCTTTAAAACTAAAGAAAGACAAAAGAAAAAAGTCATTCTTTGCGGTGCCTGGGTGGCTCAGTCAGTTAGGTATCCGATTCTTGATCTCAGCCTAGGTCTTGATCTCAGGGTCATGAGTTCAAGCCCCGCATTGGGCTCCACACTGGGCATAGAACTTACTTAAAAAAAAAACTAAAGAACTTATTCTATGGCTTTGTCCTGATGAGCTGGCCTATAGTATACCTCAATATAGCACCTAAAGGCAGTCCACAAAGAGTAGCTATTATTATGAGGTGTGCTTGCTACTCAGGTTGAAGGTATCAAAACTGGGGGAAAGGTTTAGGGCATGCATTGGGAAAATGAATGTCCATGAACACTGACACCAGCCCAGTGGCGATCAGAAAGCAAGAAAATGGGAAATTCCTAACAACTATGGGAGAAAAAGTTTGGGAACGCCGAGAGGGAAGGAAAACTGACTTGAATACTCTAAATGTCACAAATGCCTTGACTATATAATAGCTTCACAAAGCATCTAAGATATTAGAGATGGTGGCAGAGTGGCTTGGCATTGGCCACACCAATTCCCTTCCCCTGGGAACATGGCCAGATGACATCAGCAGCCTCTCTTAATGGATGGGAGTGGAGATAAGTACTCCACAAGCTGGTGGAGTGTAGGCAGAGGTAGGGGGCACCATTTCCAGGCTGGGCTGGAGAGCCCCCGGAGAGACCCTCTACCTTGTCTTCACATCTGGTTGTGGATGCCCTCGGATGCCTCTTGGTGAAGATGGCGGGCCTCTATCACCCTGGGCCCTGAATGAATGCCCAGAGCAGTCCCCATTTATCACTCCCAAACCTACATCAATTGGACTTGACGTGAGTGAAAAATAAATGTGCATTATAAATTAATTGACATTAATTAATTAAGTCACTAAAATGGAGAGATAATAATAATCGGATAGGCTCCATAAGGTGTATCCAAACTTTTTCTCTAGCCATTTTTATTCCCCCTGAAATTCAGTATGTGATCCAGCCTTTACCCCATAGGAATATTTAAAATTTTGATTCTATTTTTTTTCTTAAAATGTAAACAAGGCCATTTGTTCTTTGCATTTAATTAATTCTGTTTATGGAGGTAACTTCAGCTTCAAGGAAATTCTAAGTAAATTAACATCAAAGCAACTATGTGGGGACACAAATATTTAGGACATTAAAGGACCACCCTCACCGAGAAATGGGGCAATATGATAAATCTATGTTCATCCAAACATCTCTGTCCCAACTAAAAACTCAACACAAGGGGTAACCAAAACAAAACAAAACGAAACCCAGCAAACAAAATTATAAATCGATGTTCAATTTATACAATACTATAAAATACCTTCTTAGAGTGCTTTCAGAGGATGAAAATCATTTTATTATTTTTTCTCATTGTGAAAGGAATCCAGCCTTTAAAAATATTCAGCAAAAACAGAAAGCTGTAAAAACAAGAGAGAGTCCAGATTATCTATAATCTCACCACTCAGAGGCTAGTCTACCAGTAAAGACCACTCATCTCTATATTCTGCCAAAGTGGTAAGGGAAAAATATCACATCCTTGTGATAATTTTTACTTTTTTGATTGTCTGTGGTTATGTGTATTTCCTGTGGCTTATTGTATATATTTCTTTTGCACACTTTTTTTTTCTTTTGAAATGTCTATCTCTTATAGGTTTTTAAAAGTTCTACATAGAATATGAATTTGAATTTTCTAAACAGAAAATAAATTTGATTATTCTCTCTGGCCCTCCCTCTCTCTCTCTCTCTATATATATATACATATACATATATATATATTCTAAATACATTTAAATAGCTCAATATTTTGAAATAGATTCAGATCATCTTTGATGGCACTTCTTTGAGCCTTGGAAGATATTAATAGTTGTAATGTGCATAAGAATTGGAAATGTTATGCAGCTGAGTAGTCGCCCACTGCAGGGACCTAGGCTCAGACAACACTTTCAGCTCTGAATGTACAAGATCCCATGTAATTGTTGATGTAAAATTGTTCCCAGTTGCCAAGGAAAAGGACCCTAGGTTTAAGTTTTTGTTAACTCCTCAACATTGTGGATATTTGATGCAGTTTATTTTTTATTCTTAATACTCTTAAATGATAGTCAAAAACTTTTGAGTAATCTGGTGATAATTAAAGCTGTCATTGTGTCTAACTTGAAGATTTTCTGGTCTGGAACACAAGACAGGCTAAAACTCAAAATAACAATCACTTCTTTTCTTTTTTAAAGATTTTATTTATTTATTTCACAGAGAGAGATCACAAATAGGCAGAGAGGCAGGCAGAGGGAGAGGGGGAAGCAGGCTCCCCTGCAGGGCTCGATCCCAGGACACTGAGATCATGACCTGAGCTGAAGGCAGAGGCTTAACCACTAAGCCACACAGGTGCCCTAAACAATCACTTCTTTATTTGTACCTGTACTTTATAAGGCTCAGATTGCTTTGAGAGCTATTATCACATTTGATTTAATGCCGGTCTTGTAGTAAGGACAGCATTATGGAGCATTACTTTTCTTCATAGGTGAGACAGATCTAAATTTTGAGATATTGCTTGACTAGCATCACAGTGAATGATAATAATTAATGATATTTAAGATTCATTAAATTCCTATGATACAATAAACCGGCTTTAGCATGCTTAATCTCATTGAATCATAGCAAAATATATTTTATAGATGAGAAACAAAGCTGAGAGAGAAAAATAAAATCTAAAGTCACACAGCAAGTAGATGGTGAAGCCGTGACTTTGACTTCGGCAGATTCTAGAACCTGGTTTCTTAGGCAGCATTGATTAACGCCATTGGAAAAGTGGCAAATCAGTAGTAGCTGATGTACTTTTTTGGAATGTTGCTGAGGTCTGGAGCTGACGGCCGAGAAAGAATTCTTGAGACGTCTTTGGGGCAAAGAAAGGTGGTTTTATTAAAGCAAGAGGACAGGACTGGTGGGCAGACTGCCCGCTGCTCCCTGAATTGTGAGGAGCAACTGATTATATATACCTTGGGGCCGAGGGAAGTAAAGCTAAGGGAAGTTCTAAAGGGACTTCCATATGCTAAAGAAGACTCAGGATCCTGAAGGAATGTTCTACTCTGCCTATCTCAAATATTTGTCGATGGGCTACAGGTTACAAGGACATTTAATCTTATCTACATTTCCTCTGCCTTTGTTTCCCACATCAGTAGCTACAGAGTAGCTAGGGCGCAACTCCAAACATAAACTTGGAATTTTGCTATTTGCCAGTCTTCTCACACTGGCAAATAGAGCTTCTCCTGGGAATTCCAAGGCGAGAGTGGGGCTGGATTACAACCGCCTATCAGTGAAAAAAGGGCGTGGCTCTCTGGTCAGACTTTTCCCCGATCATTGGCAACCGGAACTTTCCATCAAATCTGTAATTATAAGATTATTGCAAACTCAGCGTGTAAGTTGCTGATTTCGAAGCACGCGTGTACAGAATTCTTACAATATCTGACCCCAAAAACAATTGTACGCCTTCAAAATGTTCAAGGACCCACTTCTTAATTTTTGTACAAGGAGATCTTCAAATATTATCAAGGTGGTTCTTAGCATAGAAGGTTTTGGGAAAAAGAGACTCTGAACATAAATGCGTAGATAAAAGCTGCCTGATCTTCTAAACTCTGTTGCCTAAAACATTCATTTGTGTTATAAAAATAAATGCAGACATTACAGAGAAACGTTGGCAGGGAGCTCTCCCACATTTAATGGATCCTGAAAACACTGTCCCCACTCCAATCCAGTGATTGGAATCTTGTCTCCCTACTCCCAAGTTCAAACACTGCAAGTGGTGGGGGTTCTTCTTTTTTTCCTTCTTCTTTCCTACTGGGAGAACAGCACCCTCCCTGATTCTTCATGTAGATTCTCCTCTGATGGGGATGCATTCTGGATAATAAGGAAGAGTCCTTTCCAGGGGTGGTAAAGTGCCCCAACTAGCCTCTCCTAGTCCCTTACTTTTGTTTCAAATTAGAGCTAGCGGGTGCCTGGGTAAGGAGCACTCTGTTAAGAGCTGGACTCTTGGTTACGGCTCGGGTCATGATCTCAGGATCATGAGATGGAGCCCCGTGATGGACTCCGCTCAGCTCAGAATCTGCTTGAAAGTCTCTCTCTCTCCCTCTTGCTCTACCCTCCCCCATCCACTTGTGTGCACATGAGCTCTCTCTAAAATAAATAAATCTTTAAAATTTAAAAAATAAATAAAATTGGAACTGGAAGGCAACCTAGAAGTAATTGAAACCCAACAACACCTCTTTTTCCTAAACCGATGAGAAAACTATGGTCAGCGGAGGTTAAAAACTTGCCCCAATCACACATCCCTTTGCAGAGAAGCCATGGTTCCAACTCAGATCTGAATTTGTCTTTCCGTATTCTTCTCCCCAGTCTCCATAGCACCACGACCACCCAGCTTCTTGGCACCGTCTCCATGACACCAATGTCTAGAAAGAAGGGGGTGGGGGAGGTCGAGAGGTCAAGTCTGCTGGGATCTAGCTAGACAGAGAGGTATACGGCTGCTCGATGCTGCGGCACGCACCTGCTCACCAGTGGTGCACACTCCTACTTTATCGGTTCAAGAACAGATCTTGACTGGGGTAGAGGAAAGTCTCATGGTAACCCAAGCACACCTCCAAGGAAACAATAAAAGCCAGCTCAGGCAGGGCACCATCCGCAGGGCACCCCAGAGCCTCTGGGGTCTTGCTCCCAAAAGGGGCATAAAAAGGGGCAGAGGTGGGATGCGATTTCTCGGCATCTTTCTGGCCAGCAACATTAGGAGCAATCAGAACCAGGGTGGGGGAAGAGTCCATGCTTTTGTTATTTATTTATTTTTTCTCTTTTCAAGGGGTCAAAAGCCAACAATCTGACACTTGCAAAGGTGTCAGCCCAAAGGAGAAGTCTCCTTGGAGGACACGCTAGCTCACCCAGCATGTATCAGAAACTGAGATTCAACACCACGCTCTCTTTCTCTTCTTTCCAGCAGCCTCTGTTGCTCGTGGCAGATTTAATGGTGTGATTTACAGCACTGAGAGACCTTTGTCAGGGCCAGTAAAATGACAAACAATAAATATATGGAGCAGTATGTTAACAGCCCGCCACACAATACCTTGTCAGTTACAGCTTGATAGCGATACATTTTAATTTTGTCTTTCATAAAAATCTTGGCATGTATGCCTCATTTGAACACAGGCTTCCAAGTCAAGTGTGTCATCCAAGCATGCAGTTTATCACCCTCTATATTTTCTGTCCTTTTCATTTAATGTCATTCCTATGGCAACAGACATCGCCCTGGAAATCATTTTCAAAATAGCTTATTTGTTGAAAGGGACTGGGTGAGGCTAAAATATGTGTTTGGCTGGGAAGAATGTCAGAGTGTGAATATGGCTTAGTTACATTAATCATATTCTTTGAGGACTTTGTGTAATCAAATACTTGAAGGAGGCGTATTGTGGGGTGGATTTGACATCCTCACCCCACCCCCAGCTTTTTATGGTTTCACATTTCATAAGGATAAAAATAAGAAAAGCAAACTTGCAGTGAGCTTCACATGAAGGGGTACACACTTGTTTATAATGCGAACCGGTCTGTGCATTTGGGGACTCGGGTCGATGTAACTCCAGTGTTAACAATGAACCACCATTACTTGGAAGGTGATTATACAAACCCATTTATTCAACTCTTCTTTATTGAGCATCTACTAGGTAACGGACCCCGTGCTGTGAAATCAGTAGTGAATAAAACATCATCTCTGTTCCCACAGAGAGAGCAGGGGTAGAGCTCGGACTCCAGTGGGGAAGACAGATGGCAGACAGGTTAAAAAACATTGGCTCCCGAGAGTTCTCTAGAAACAAGGTCTGAGATGACAATTGTTGTGATGTATCAAAGACTCAGTAAGCAAATCTCACAGGGGAGGCATAAAGAGGTGTGCATGGCAGAAGAGGGCAAAGCTGGGTCTAGCCTCAGCCTGATCGCTGGGGGGCTCCGAACGAAGTGTGAATGACCCAAAAACTCACGCATCTCCAGGGTTCTGGCTTCTAGCTCTTAGACTCAGTAAGGAGTCAGCCATTGGTTGCAAGCTGCCTTGCAAGCCAGTGGGCGCCATCCCAGCCTCCTAGGCATCCCAGGCTGGGTGGGTCCCGTTGGCCAAGAGCAATTCTAAGAAGTGGTGGGCTGTTAGCAGTGAAAACACATAGCGTCTGGGGAGCGGGCATTGCAGCAGATCCAAGGGATCTGGGCAGGGCCCGTAGGTTCTAGAGTACATAGAAATACGTACAGTCTGTTCCTTTAGTAGGAATGCTAGGAATAAGAGAAAAGAGGATGGTCCGTAGTGGGGGGCTAAGTCACGAAATGCTTCCTGGAATAGAGGACATCTGAGCTAATACATGAATGATAAGTAGGAGCCAGCAGCATGAACATCTAAACACTCTCTTTTGGGCCAAATGACACAGCCAAGGGCAAATAATCTGTGAATGTGGTAGGGGTGGGGGGTGCACTGGTATCACTCAATCAGTTAAACATCTCCCCGTGGCTCAGGTCATGATCTCGGGGTCCTGGGGTCGAGCCCCATTGTCAGGTTTCCGGGTCATCTGGGAGTCTGCTTCTCCCTCGCCCTCTGCCCCTCCTCCTGCTTGTGCACTCACTCTCTCTCTCTCTCTCTCTCTCTCTCAAATAAATAAATAAAATCTTTACAATAAACAAATAAACTAGTGAGTTTTTTAAAGGGTGACAAGTTTAGGATATCGAGAAACAGAAAGAAAGTTCAAGTAGATGAAGGGCCTCGAGCAAAGGATGGTGTTGTCATAGAGGATCAGGTCAAAGAGGCAGGCAGGGGTCAGACATAGAGGGTGCAGCAAACCATAACAAGGGGTTTGGATTTTATTCTAAGCTCACAGGAGGGCCTACTCCAGGATTAAGCCAACCAGCGTTAGATATCCCAATCCACGAATTAACAAGTAGCCCACAGTCAGCCCCTCCTAGCACTCTGCTGGATACTCTCAGCACATTGGCCACGAAGATTGCTTGGTTGTTCATTCATACAACAGCCTGGAAGAGTTTCCTTAATCTGTGTCTCAGGTAACCTGTAGTTCTGATGGAAAGCCTTTTTGCCATGCATTATCCCTATATTTAGGAGGACTTCAGGAGCACATTGTCCCCAGATTAGAACCAAGTGCATCTCCCACAGAAGCAACATTGCATATAGTAGATCACAGTAGAACATCATTACCCCTAGTGTGCCATATAGACCATCAGCCCCGGGCATTCTGCTTAGAAATGTAGGACCACAGGCCCTACCCCAGACCTACTGAACCCGAATCGCATTTTAACAAGCAGTTCCCCCAACCCGGCACCCCAGGTGATTTGTATGCACATTAAAGTTTGGTGAACTGTGATAGAATGTTGTTTCTACAGGAAAATGTGTCCTGAAGTACAATAACTCACCTATTAACAAACACTTGGGAAGTACAACCAGTGTGTAATTTGGCTTCTCGCTTTCTGAAAAAAAGGGTTGAACTTGACGACATAATCGGAAAAGAGAAAAACATTTAAGTCCTTTTCTTTTTTTTTAACCATCATTAAATAACCTATACTTTATTTATTGTTATTTTGTTTCATTTTGTTTCATTTTTTGCTTGTTTGTTTTGCTTTTTAGATTCCACCTAGAAGTGAAATCACATGGTATTTGTTTTTCTAGGTCTGACTTATTTCACTTAGCGTCATACCCTCTAGGTCAACCCATGCTGTCACAAAGGCAAGATCTCATCCTTCTTTGTGGCTGAGTAATGTTTCCTTGTGTGTATATATATATACATCTTATTTGCCCATTTATCTATCACTCCTTAGTGGGGCTAAACAGTGGGGCTGCCTCCACATCTTGGCTATTGTAAATAATACAGCAATAAGCATAAGGGTGCCTATATCTTTCTGAAATAGTGTTTTCATTTTCTTTGGGTAAATTCCAGTAGTGGAATTAGTGACTTTGTACAATATTTTTACTTTTAATTTTTGAGGAGACTCCACACTGTTTCCCAGGATGACTGCACCAATCTCCCTTCCTACTGAAACAGTACATGAGGGTTCCTTTTTCTCTACATCCTTGCCAATACTTGTGCTTTCTTATCTTTTGGTTCTAGTCATGCAGACAGATATAAGGTGATTATAATAGTTCTTTCCACAGTTATTGTCATATGCATGGACACCAAGAAGCTTCATGGAATCTCTACACCATTCAAGAGAGATCCTGCATGCAAAGGGATATGAAGAAGAAAAGAGTGAGGAATACAGCACTGATAGATGGTTTTACAGAAAATGAAATGTCAACATTACTCTAAGTGTATCTTAAAATATTATGTCGAGTAGGACTTGGGTGGCTCAGTTGGTTGGGCATCTGCCTTTGACTTGGGTCACAACATCAGAGTCCCTGCTCGACGGGGAGTCTGCTTCTCCCTCTCCCTCTGACCCTCCTCCCTGCTTGTGCTCTCTCTTTCAAATAAATAAATAAATAAAATGTTTAAGAAATAAAATAAAATATTACTTCAAGGAGGCAAATCTTCCAGAATGATAGAAATCTGAAAATCTGCTCCTCCATAAAGGACACAGGCAAAATGATCAAAATCACCATTTTCGGAACTCCAAATGAAAGAAAGACTTGGCAACATTCCAAGGAATATTTATTCAAGAAGATATTAGTTCCAGGGGCGCCTGGGTGGCTCAGTCATTAAGCGTCTGCCTTTGGCTCAGGTCATGATCCCAGGGGCCTGGGATCGAGCCCCGCATCGGGGTCTCTGCTCTGCAGGAAGCCTGCTTCTCCCGCTACCATTCCCTCTGCTTGTGTTCCTTCTCTCGCTGTGTTTCTCTCTGTCAAATAAATAAAATCTTTAAAAAAAAAAAAAAAGAAGATATTAGTTCTAGAAAATGGTAGTATGTATTACCCAAAAGAGTCAGTGGTCAAATGAGAAACACTGGGTTAGCTATGGTCAGTTTCTCCTGCAGGACTTTTCAGAGCCTTTGACACGTTCAATATACATTATATAGTATGCAGGTTTCCCCTAAACCTAATTGACCCTAGATCCCTTTTATTGTGAGCTGTTTTGTAGATTTAAGTCTTGAAAAAAATACCTTGGTAGATACTAGATAAGACTTTGAGGTGAGAAAAGAGCAGGAGTTTTAGATGCTGGAAGAGGTAGAGAGCATAAGAGAATCATGCATAAAACAGTCCCCTTCTGGGGCACCTGGGTGCCTCAGTGGGTTAAAGCCTCTGCCTTCAGCTCGGGTCATGATCTCAGGGTCCTGGGATCGAGCCCCACATCAGGCTCTTTGCTCGGCAGAGAGCCTGCTTCCCCCTCTCTCTCTGCCTGACTCTCTGCCTACTTGTGATCTCTTTCTCTCTGTCAAATAAATAAATAAAATCTTTAAAAAAAAAAACAAAACAGTCCCCTTCCCCTAGGAGCCCAGATATTTTTCTGGGAAGTGTTTATTTAAAAAAAAAAACTAGTTCCCAAGTAAAGTGGTGGGAATTTGGAGTCTTTAAGGGTTGTAAAGAGTAATTCAGGTTAAAGAGAAATTTCTTAAACAATTTACACAAAGCAGAAGCCATAAAGTAAAAGGATAGTGAAATAAATTAAAAAATTAATCCTAGACATTAAGAACAATTATAGTAACACCCAAGGTTTCTTAGAGACTCAGAAAAGTAGGGGGAAAGAGAAGAGGGACCAAAGAAAATAAATATGGTAGACTGGGGGAAAATGGAACAAGAGAAAGTAGAGACAACCTGAGATAGAGCAGGAGAAGCAAGACCAGACAATCAAATCTAAAGGCTGGATGATTTCTAAGTGTCCACACAGAAAGCCGTTCTCAGTCAGAAGCAGCTCCTGATGCCACGGCCCCTGGAGGAGAAGAGCCAGCCACATGCAGTCAAGCCCTGTGATCTCCTAAAGAACCCAGTTCAAGGGTTGGAGCACCTGTAACTCCCACGCAACCAGTCCCCAGACGATCCGATGCTCAGTGTGCAAAGACGGAATGCAGCTGGACCGCTCCTAAGTGAATCCTTTTGCTCACCCCTTTCTCAATCAAGTGCTCGGTCACCGTGGGGCTCAGCCTCCCGGGGTAGCCATGTGGCTCTTTGCCTTCCATTCATAGGGGAGCCGAGGGGCGACAGGGAGAGTGGCCCACACCAGGGATACTGGGGTATGGACCCCAAGTTTCCATTTCTGCCCAGCACCTGATGAAAGTCCTTGCTTTTGAACCACATCACCCCAACAGATGGCAAGCAACAGATGAAAGGAATTCCAGCAACTTTCCAAACTTAGCTAAAATGGGGCTGCATTGTTGGCACTCCGGGGAGGAACTAAGACGAGGGAGAAACTTGCCTCGGAGGGAATTTCCTTCTTGAAAGGGAAGTGGATCTGAGTTGAGATAATTCAGAAGACGGATAACTCCGGGGGAAGCCTGGTTGTTGGTTCTTTTTAATCCTCTTCTACTATCCTCGGTGGCCTTATTGAAAATTCCTCCCCAACCCGCCCTCCGGGGAACACCATGCCCACGTGTGGGTGGGGCAACTTTCTACGAATAAAATCGAGGTTGCAAGGTTTGGCATATTAATTCAGAGCATATGGTCAAAAATATTGTTTGCTATGGCTCGTGGGCTTATGATATTTAATTTAAAATAGATTTTCCTAAATAAAAAAGAGACTTTATACAGATGGCCATTAAAAGGCAAACCGTTTTTGCTGCGCGGCATTGTTAAAATACAATGTTTTTAGAGCGTTTTATAGCATCTTGGCCCTTTGGCAAGGAGGGGGTGTTTGGGAAAGATGAAGGCTTGGCGCAATGACAAGATGGCCTGGACGCCATTGTCACAAGCCCTACCCCCTGGGCCAATCTTCTCTCCCTCAGCTCCATTTACTTTTGCGTCGACGGTTGCCTTGTACGATCCTGAAGTTTAATGCAGAGCTGAGAAAGCACCACTCCCGAGATCAAGGAGCCGCGGTGACGGCAGTGAACGCTTTATGATGTCATTTCTCATTAAATGCGAACAGATTGTTTCCACAGCAAACATCTAGCGAGGACATGGCCAGGTGTTTTCCTAGTTTCCATGTCTCCTTTTGTGTTAATGGGGGTATTGTGGGCTTTTCCCTGTGTTCCCAGGTTTCGTTTTCCTTTGACAATGAGGCGAGGTGCGGAACTATCCTGAAACTGGATGTCCCGGGAAATCGTGGCTGGTCTACGCAGACAGCGTGGGGAGCCCTTGGGCTGCTTTTGCTGATCAAGGCTCGGTGGGTCGGTCGGAGCGGATGCCAGATCTAAAGACCTTCTCATTCCTCTCCCCGAGGACCCTGCCACGAATTCGGTCGACCCAGCCCGCGGGCTTCCACCGGTTCATTTCCAACCTTGGTCAAAGGCTGTGGACCCTGCCTGCCGAACTCACTTAAGCGGCTTAACCACGAAAACACAACAGAAAAGGCCAAGGAGCAGAATCCGTGGTGTAACTTACAGGCTCCTGCTCCGAGTGGGAACAGGAAGGGCCCCAGCTTCCCCGTCCTGTCCTCCCCTGGAAACCAGCAACAGACAATATTCCGCCGCTGGAATCTGATCGGGAGAGAGCTCATACCTCGGGGTCAAGGTGGGGGAGTGTGTTTTTATGGTGCAATGTCAGCCGCTCAAGACTTTTGTTGGAAACGCTGATACATGAGAAATGGTTTCATGTTAGTCCGGGATGGAAAAGAAAGCCGATAGCAGTTTCTAGATTGTCAGTAATCCTTTCTTCTGAGTGGCCAGGGAGAAGCGGCCACTTCCTGGTTGGAGGCTCCGAGAAATGTTGAGGTACAGAAGCAATTGTTCCAAGCACAGTCTCGTCTGTAATTAGGAATGCACCAACCATGGCATGGTTTGTTTTTCTAGTTCAGTAACCTTTAACAACACTTGTAATCAGTTGGGTTTTAAAGGGGAGGGGGGACGGTGGTGAAGGTGATGGGAGAGTTACTTGACACTCAGCACGGTGCTCCTAGAGACTCGCTCAGTGCGGGACACACCTTTCTGCCCCGGTGGCTTTCTGGGCCTTTGTTCCAAAGGATATAAACAAAGCTTAGGTGAACACAGGGGAGAGCTCCCGAAATCCGATGGGGTAACTTTATAGGGGAGGCTGTCTGCTTTGTCCACGGAGTGAGGGAGTGGATTTGCAAGCAGACTGAGGCCTGCAGCCCTACCTTGGGGGAGCTTTTGGGGGGCGGCTATTTACCAGGTCTGCACCTGGATATCCGCTGCTTCACTGTGCACCAAGCCTGCCGGGGCTTGAAAGAGTTAGAATATGTACCTGGCAGAATTCACAAAACCGGAAGTTACCTCTGCTGAAGCCAGCAAGGCCCAAAGTGGGGGCCTTGGCAATTCAAGTCCAGAAAATTCTTCGGAGGGGTTATCCATTAGCACCCGCTGCCAGTGAGCAGAGAGGTAAATATTGATGGGTAAAGCTCCTATCTCAGGGGGTGTCTTGGAATAAACTCTCAGGGACTGACCCCTCTTAGCCATGTATTCAAATGAAAGAAAAGGGGGCCCAAGATGTTTTCCTTGTTAAAGTAATCTCTTCTCTGTCTGTAAAAGCCCTGGGTTTTCTGTATAGAAGGATTAGGAGGGATATATAATACAAATAGGAAAATTAACAGCACTCATAATCTCAGCATCCAGACTCCATTGTGGTTGGGGGGGTCATCAGTATATAATATATAACATTTTGAACTCGAAAAATAAATCTACGATTTCCAGCAAAAATCAGGGCAGCGTGTACATTCTAGTTTGTAACCTACTTTTGTCACTTTCGAGTCTTTATTGTAACCATTACTTGAAATTGATAAATTTGCATCTACATCATTTGTAATGACGGCCTAGGAGTATATGTCATAGACATACAAAAGGTTATTTAATCGATCCTTTGTTTTTAGACGTTCAGACTGCTTGCTGCTTTTGTGTGTGTGTGTTGTAAACGGCTTTGGTGAACCACCTCCTGGGTAAATATTTGCGTTGAAGTGTTATTGTAGTTGCTGTGCAAACAGAATAACTTGATGATGCTTCAGAAAATTTTCTGAGAGCTGAAATCTAGGCAAGGAGCTAACATAAGCTCCGTGAGGCACTGGCCTTCTAAATATGCCTGAAGAGAAGATGTGGATCAGGAGCACCTCAGTGGTTCAGTCAGTTGAGTGACTGACTCTTGGTTTCAGCTCAGGTCATGATCTCAGCGTTGTGGGATCGAGCCCCGAGACAGGCTCTGTGCTCAGCAGGGGGTCTGCTTGAGATTCTCCATCTCTCCCTCTGCCCCTCCCTCTCTCTCTCAAATAAATGAATCTTAAAAAAAAAAAAGAAAGGAATATGAGAATCAGGTTTCCTCGTAGGCGTGACGGAAATAGTTGGTAAAATAGAGATGGTTAAAAGAAATCCTGTAGAAATACCAGGCATCAAACCAAATCGTGCAGGGCTGCCGATGACCTGTCATCTCTAATTTCTAAACATGCTATTCTAGGAGCCTCTGTTTTTATAACACATAAATGCATGTGGCGTCTTCCTGGGTTATTTGGACCAAATACTGTAATTCTTTAAGCTCAGCACACTGTTTTAAGAATGATGGAAGAAAAAAAAAACAAAAAAAAAACCCTAGTTCACAGGGTGACACAGAGCTGGGGGCAGATGTTGAAATGATAGTGGGGAAGGGCAAAATGCTAGGACACTCCAGGTCTAAGGTTGTCTTTAGCGAACTCAAAATATATGATTTGATAAAAATAATCGTAAACTCTGCTTTCAAGGATGGTGTTTATAACCAGCATGGACAACAGTTCAGAAACTCAGCAGACAGCCTTGGGCATGGAGGGCAAACGTGTGACATGGCTGTCGCTCCCTCTCCTCCTGGGTCCTTGGGTACCAGATGCGGTTAAGTGATCAGACCACCCCACCCGAACTCGACAGAGAGCCTCGGATCCCTCCAGCTGCCTCTCCAGGCGGCCATGACCAGCCCACTGGGACTGGCAACTGTGGTTGTTTTTATCTCTGGGCTATTGGATTTCCACAAATAAGGGATGTGTTGGAGGAAGGGAAAAGATTTAATCTGTTAGGAAAGTGGGATATTGATGGCTGGATGGAGGGAACTAAGAGGCAGAAGGATATGCCGCTGGAAAAGCAGAGACTCTCTCCGGGTGTGGAATGATCCCAAAGACGCCCATTATTCTTCATGCAGTTTGGAAGGACCATCCACAGATTTTCCGGGAGTATTTGATGGCAGCTTCCTCCACTAGAGTCAGCGGGCGCCTACAAATGGCCCCATTGCAGCAAATTGCAAGCCTTCATTTCTATGTATGGATCTTTTAATTATTCAACATTTATTGAGTTCCTTTTGTCTTGATGTGGTTTCAGCAAGTAGCAAAAGCTTAAGACAAGGGCTTAAGCGTGCTGCTGACTTATGATGGGACATGAGCTCAGGAACCCTCAGTGAGGGGCTGGGAAGTGACACAGGAAAAGGAAGCTCATATGAGGCTGTCTTATCAGAATAGTTACTGCCTCGGACTTGATTCCTCTAGGAGACTCTGAGGAGTTTCTGGAATGTTCCTGCACATTCCAGTGGAACAACACAGTGGGTTCATTCCTGAACATGTGTGAGTGCCCAGTGGGTTCCCACAGGCAGACCCAAAGGAGAAAATGAGATATACCATGTGCCCTATACCCAGGGCGCTGGGTGGAGCACGATCAGATTTCCTGCTCCCAAGAAGGAGTTTGCAGCCGCCATAGCTAGTCACATGGCACATTACCTATGACAGCACATCACTTGGTTGTTCCAAGGAAAGCCCAGGGCCTGGCTGCTTCCTCCTCAGAGAACCCGAGATTGCAGGGCTGAACCATGGTGAGCCCAGCTTGGGTGAATCACCCTCCGGACTCCCTTCAGGGACTGGGGTAGAGTTACAAGCATCCTCTATAGCCATGGGAAGAGGTGAAGAGGGAGGAATGGGTGTGTGAGGAGGTGGGACATTCACTGCCCTGAACCAGGAGGTAACCTGTAGGAAAATCACGGGGTGGCCATCCAAAGGCAGCAACCCCAAGCAGGTAGAGCCTTTTCTACAGGAAATACCATGTTCCTCTACTCTCAGTATTCAAACTAGAAGCCTTCAGGCAAAGGTTCACCACAGACATGGTTTATTGGGTCCATTCTTTCATTGTTGTGAATTTACTTTTGTGTTTTTCTCTAAATCCCAGTCAGTTAACAAATACGCTTTAAAATTAATTTCCAAGGTAGAATTTAGTGATTCATCACTTACATAGAACACGCAGTGCTCATCACAAGTGCCCTCCTTAATCCCCATCACCCACTTAATCCATCCCCCTGCCCACCTCCCCTCCAGCAACCCCCAGTTTGTTCTCTGTAGTAAAGACAACACAGATGAACAAAGGGAGGTGAAAAAGAGAGAGAAGGAGGGAGCAATCCATTTTTATAAATTTTCAAAATTTGTTGCTGATTTAAAAATTTAGATGGTCTCACATAAAAACCCAGGTTAATATTTTTCTTCTTCAAAATAAAATAAAGTAAAAATAGCCCAGGATTGGCCAGAATCACGTAGAGCTGAATAGCAACCCCTTTCTTCACATGGACACGCACCCTCCGTTTCACCCCAGTCCCCACTACTCCGTCCTGTACATATTCCCATTCCTCCCACTACCTGACTGGCCCCTGTAGATATTTGCGTTTATGACTTCTGTTTTGATTCCAGTTTGTTATTGCTTTCATTATTTAAAACCTCTAGCTTCCAAATAAAGAAACAGTGGAGCTTTAAGTGGTTTCCAATATTGCCTGGTTCGATAACCTGAGATACAGTCATACCCAGAAACCACTAGAATAAGACTTATGGTTACTCTCTGCCTCTAAAACTGGCTGTGGGCCTTTCAGATTCACTGAACTCCTGTGGCCCTTAGTCTTAATGGCTCCTCTCATGGTAGAGCCATCATTTCCTGCCTTCTAGGCCTTACTTCCTGGCCTCTTAAGATAGTGGAGAGCCACATGATTACTTGTAGTCAGTGAACTGTGGGTAGAAATGACATGTGTCACTTCTGGGTTTAAGGTTTCATTGTAGGTATGTGATTCCCAAAGCTCCCTCTTTCCTGATGGCAGAGTAACCAGCAACATTCAAGATGGCAGCTGCTTCATCTGCCGGGGTCCAGAAAGAGCAAGGACAAGAAGAGCCCTCTCTCACAACCCATAATGGATGCACATAATGAGCAAGAATTAAATCTGTGTTATTTTAAGCCTGGGGTCAACACATGTTTTTCTGTAAAGAGCCAGATAGTAAAATTTTAGACCTTGTGTGGCATATCTCCATTATGTATCCTTCTTTTTAAACAATGCTGAAACATGAAAATTATTCTTAGTTTGTGGGCCATACCAAAATAGGTTCCAGGCCAAATCTGCCCTATGGGCCATAATTGACTGATCCATTTTAAGCTGCTGATATTTGGGGATTATCTGTTACTGTAGCCTATCTTCGGTAGTACATACGGATTTCATACCCTTTCCTGGGAACTAGATTCAGTGGAGACTAGAAACTTCTAAGACAGAATCTGTATGTTAATATGATTCTTTTTAAGTTATTGCCACATGGTGTCCTTGACCTTTCCTAAATCTTTTCAAACTCCCAAACCTCCTACATACTGCAAGTACTCTTTTAAAACACAGCACAAAGCAACCCATAACCACGAAACTATTATTATTCTTTTTATGGGATTGCATCACATCTTTTCCTGTGGGATGATATACAGATTTAGATACGGACACAGATATAAATACCTTAAGCCCATCTCTTTTCCACTAAATATTAAGTCTGAATTTTTCTCTCATTATAAATTCTCTTAAACATCATTTTAAAGACTATACATTATTATGTTGAAAAAATCGTTTATCTTATTTGTAGACAGGTAGTTTCCGAGTATTTCTTTTCATTCGTTCATTAACAGTTATTCACTGAGCGCCTAGTATGTGCCAGGCTCCACTCCAGCTGGGAACAGAGTGACGACAAGACTTGTCTCCACATTCATGGAATACACACTCAATGGAGGGAGACACCAAAATAGCTTAGGAAGAAATATATATCATAATTTCAGGTAGTCCTATGTGCTGGAAGGATGATAAAGCTGAAAGTGGAAAGGGAGCATATAGGGAAGCAGTTTCAAATGGGAGTATTGGGGACAATCTCCGAGTAAGTGCCACCTGAATGATGGGTCGGAACAAGCCTGATGGTCCTATGGAAGACCAAGTTCATAGGCACCAATGCCAAAATGACCTTGGCATGTTCCAAATGACAAGAGTCAAGTGCATAAAGGAGAAAGGAGGTAAAAGATAACAGATGTCAAGCTACGAGGGGGAGTCTGTTTGTAATGGGAGGACGTTGGAGAGTTTGCAAGCAGAGGAATAACAACATCTGATTTCACTTAAAAACAAAACAAAACAAAACAAAACAAGAACACCAACCTGGTTTGGCTGCTGAGTGGAGAATTGACAGTGGGAAGGGCCAGCCCAGCAGCAGAGGGAGCCGTGAGGGGGCAGTTGCAGAAGCACAAGTAAGAGACAAGGGTTGTTTCTTCTAGGACGATAGTCTCCAAACATTTTTCTCCTGTTCCCCCAAAAAGGACTTTGACAAACTGAGCTCCTTCCCACATTTTTAAGTTAACATCTTAAATGTTTCAACCTATGAAGTGTACATAGCCACAAAAAATGTAATTTCTGCTTATTGTGAATGTTGACAGTTTCAAATAAAATTACTCTATGTCACAGTTTTCAGTATATTCAATTGACTCTAAATACCCTGACTTATTAAATACCACTTAATGCTTGCATTCATTTTTAAAAATACATTAACAAGCTTTTCCATGACAGTTAATTGTTTATTCTTTTTTTTAATCTATTAACTCTTATATTTTCGTTCCACTTTTCATTACATTTCCGTATAGATTTTTGTCCCGATGTAATATATTTTAATGTTTGAAGTCTTTTGTTGATTATCCTAGCGTACTGCCCTGCATCAAAAGTATGTGTAACAACTAAGATTTGTTGGTTTTTGTTTTTGTTTTTTTAAACTCTTATAGCTGTAAATTCCTGGCAATTTTTTCTGATTAAATTACCAGAAATTATATGCAATTGATTAAAATACCATAAGTGTGTTATTAACATTGATTGCAATAACATAAACACATTTCCAATGCTATTGCATAACGATTAGACATAAAAAACTAAAGTTTATTATAAGTGCATCTTTTTCATAGGGTTAATGGGGCTCTTGTTTCCTTGGATGGTTTTTACTTACTGCTAGGATGAGACAAGGCTCAACATCAATTTTTTTTTTAATTTTTTTTTTTAAAGATTTTATTTATTTGACCGAGAGAAACACAGCGAGAGAGGGAACACAAGCAGAAGGAAAGGTAGCGGGAGAAGCAGGCTTCCTGCTGAGCAGGGAGCCCGATGCGGGGCTCGATCCCAGGACCCTGGGATCATGACCTGAGCCGAAGGCAGATGTTTAACGACTGAGCCACCCAGGCGCCCCTCAACATCAATCTTATCCCAGTTGTAATTCTTACTGATCTAAGTGCTGAGAAAATGCATTCCCCAAAATATACAAAGAGAAACCAAAGGAGTTTTTTGCAGCAGGGTTTATCAATGATTTGAACTCCTGAGTCGTATGCCAAATGACAAGCTAACCTGGTTTCAAAATGTGTTCAAATGATCTATCAGCCTAGGTAGTTCTTCCTTTGTTCGTTTTGAGCACCAAGAACTGATGTTTGACCAAGGATGTTTACCAGTCCTTGTGCCTCCTTCTTTATTCCTTCCACCAAGGGTTAGGGTTTCACCCAGGGCAAGGTGCCAGAACAACTTAAGCAGTGGCTGCTGGACAAGCTTTTCTGTTGTAAAAAGTGGAGAAGACAGGGGCGCCTGGGCGGCTCAGTCGTTAAGCATCTGCCTTCGGCTCAGGTCATGATCCCAGGGTCCTGGGATCGAGCCCCGCATCGGGCTCCCTGCTCTGCTCAGGTCATGATCCCGGGGTCCTGGGATCAAGTCCCACATTGGGCTCCCTGCTTAGCGGGAAGCCTACTTCTCCGTCTCCCACTCCCCCTGCTTGTGTTCCCTCTCTCCCTGTGTTCCTTCTCTTGTCTCTGTCAAATAAATAAAGAAAATCTTAAAAAAAAAAAAAAAGTGGAGAAGATAACTGGGAACGGAGAAGCACCAAGACGTGAATGAGCTCAGCACCCTTCTCAGGTGTGTGCACTTGGGGAAAGAGAACAAAGAAATCAATTGCCTTATACTATTTGTTTCTCATACCCCTGGGGAAAACGTTCATGCAACCCCACAGATGTGAAAACTCCTCATTTTGGGTCCACTGGTCTGTGGTTTTAGCAATGAATGTGGTGAGAATTAACAGAGTAGGAGGAGATATGAGAGGTTAAGGCTCCGCACCTGCTGATGGCCATGGAGTGTGAGTAGACAGAGGGAGTCCCAGGCGGCACCTTAATGCCTTGGGAAGAGAGGTAGGCATAAGGGAGAAGGGAGTCTGATACATAATCACAAATCAACTTTGTAATCTCAGTGGTTTGAGAAATAAACATTTGTCTTTTATTCAGGCAAAGCCTGCTGTGGGTTAGGATTGCCTCTGAGATCCACGATTTCTCCAAGACATGATGCTATCATGTCAATACTGGGCTCTGCAAAAGGGTTCTGCACAAGGGAAGGAGAGAGATGTCCCAGGCTGTGATTTCCTTGTCCTGGAATGGTCCGGTCACTTCTGCTTATAGTCCATTGGCCAAACCTAGTCACGTCGTCCTAAGTCTATTGCCTAAGAGGCTGGATTGTGGAAGGCCACATGATCCTCTTGAGTGCTGTCTCAGCCCCACTAGGTTTTGGCATGTGAAACCAGATGAATGATGTTTCTGATTGGGAAGGCAATCTATTTATAGGTTCATTGCAAACTAGAGTTTTAGAGAAAAGATAATAGTTTTCATCTAGAAGAATAAACAGGCCGGGCGCCTGGGTGGCTCAATCAGTTAAGCATCTGACTTTCAACTTCAGCTCAGGTCATGATCTCAGGGTTGTGGGATCGAGACCCACAGTGCTCAGCGTGGAGCCTGCTTAAGATTCTCTCTCCCTCTGACCCTCCCTCACCTCTCTCCCTCTCCAAAAAAAGCGATAGAAAGGCAAGACCAGTGCAGAAAAACATGGGGAAAATACCAGTGAGAAAGACTTTGCCCAACCAAATATTGAAATGTATTATAAATCTAAAATAATTACAATGAGCACTTTCAAAAGAACAGAAAAGAAAGCCCTGAAATAGACCTTAAGACCATACATTAAGAATTTAATGTATGATGAAAAGAGCCTCATGGGTCACCTATAACACTCTTTCCACCTTTACTAAAATAAATCACAGGTGAATCTTAATGGCTATTTCAAAAATGATTTTGAAGTCATTTAAATAGTGACTTGTGTTTTCCTTTTCTTATAAGAAAATGTAGGTGTTTATTTCAGTTATTTCAAAATGGGCGAGGAATTCCTGAGGATAAAATCAGAAGAAGAAATCGTGAAAGAGCACTAGTACCTCTGAGAACTTTTTTTTACAATTTTTTTCTTCAGCAGGGAATACAAACAAAATTAAAGGGCACATGCCAGACTGGAACGGATATTTAAATAAATGTCAGACAAAGTGTTAGCAAACTTAGTTTAAACAACTGTTCCAAAATTGTGATACCACCAACATGCCAAATGTTAATGGCAAAAGATAAGAAAAGATATTGTGCACTAGACATACAAGGAGCTAAGAAAGACAATAGCATGCAACTTAAAATCATTTTTTTGCCCACCAAGCACCAGATATTTTAAGGTGTTAAGAGTCAGTGCTGGCCAACCTTTAATAAGAAAGATGATAAGAATAATGATCTCCTTCTAGAAGTGTGA
Source organism: Procyon lotor (assembly GCA_028646535.1). Taxonomy (NCBI): domain Eukaryota; kingdom Metazoa; phylum Chordata; class Mammalia; order Carnivora; family Procyonidae; genus Procyon; species Procyon lotor. The sequence continues at coordinate 26,121,420 of CM053620.1, forward strand.
GTTGGTTCAACCTTCCTGGAAAGCACTTTGTAATATGCAATCAATACTGAGATGTTAAAATGTTCATGCCAAAATTCTTTAAAAATTAAAAAAAATATTTATTTATTTGAGAGAAAGAAAAGGCGCACACGTGCATGTGCACACACACACACACACACACACACACACACACACAAGCATGGGGGAGGAGTACAAGGGGGAGGAAGAGAATCTCAAGCAGACTCCCCACTGATTGCAGAGTCCCACGCGGGGCTCATTCCCATGACCCATGAGATCATGACCTGAGCTCGAACCACTGAGTCTGGCGCTTAACCCACTGAGCCACCCAGGTGCCTCCTGCTAGCATTCTATATCTGGTGGATACGTGTGTAAATATTAATGATCCACACAGGAGCTATACTTTGCTCTGTATAAATTATAACATCAACTTAAAAGAAGGGGGGAAGTTTATGATTTTTATATTCTGCCCCCAATTTTTTTTTAAAAAGTTCATACCTTTAACCCATCAATTCCACTGCCATGGATCATCCTAAAAAATAATAGAACATATGTATTTAAAACTGTATGTAAAGATGTTCACTACAGTGTAACTTCTAAGAGTGTAACTTCTAAGAGTGAAACAGAAAAATCAACAATATACTGTTGATCCTTGAACAACAGGGGTTTGAATGTGTGGGTCCACTTATATGTGTATTTTTTCCAATAAATACAGAGCAGGACTGTTAATATTTTCTCTTATGATTTTTTTCACAACATTTTCTTTAGCTTACTTTATATTGTGAAAACGCAATATGGGATACAGTATAGGATAGATAACACATATCAGATATGTGTTAATGACTGTTTATGTTATCAGTAAGGTTTCTGATCAACAGCTAGTTTCTGGAAAGCCAAAAGTTATCCCTAGATTTTCAACTGTGTGGTACAGGATGGGGAGTTGGCGCCCCTAGTTCCCTATGTCATTCAAGCATCAACTGTACTGAAAAATAGGAAAAGTAATTTTTCAAATATAACTTTTCAACACTAGACTTATAAGCATCCGTTAAATAGCGGACTTTCTAGGAATATTTTGTTAAGGTAATGATCACAACGTGATCTTCAATAGTAATCCAGGATAAAAAACTTGATAGGATGTAACTTGATCCCCTTTTTAAATATATTTATGCGGACTATATTTATATGGAATATATGTCTAGAAAAAATGCATAAAAGTATGAAAATGATAAGAGTAATTATCACTGAGTGTGACTTTTATTTTCTCTTGCTTAGCATTATCCAATTTTAAGTAATCACTATTAAATAATGATTGTTATAATTCACTCATAATTAATGTTAGTAATACAAATAGGAAAGCAACAAAGGTTGTATCTTGAGCGCAGTCAGAGGACAGCCTTATGCTCCAAAGCCATTGTCCTCGGGCCTTTGGGAGAAACTTAGCTTTTGCCAAACTCATAAAATGGTGAGGAGCTCTGGTTCTCTCCCCCAAATCGAATCCATCGTCTAGGCTCTGGGGCAGTGCTCTGCAGAGAGAGCATGTTGGGTTGTAAGTCACTGAGTCACTTCTGAGCCGGTCATTATATGATAGCTCACCAAGATGATTTACAAGGGCATCTTGAAACTCACCATAGCCTCTGAAACACTAGAGGTGAAGAGAGAACAGAAAAGCTGGCTGGATTTTGTTTGTCTTGCAGGAGAAAATGGATCATCTGGTCAGGTAGAAATCATCCATCATCACGGGCAGTTAACTTACAGGAATATCTTTTTCTGCCATGGCTGGGAGCCCCTCCAATGCCCCCCCCTCCCCAGCCTTCCCCTGACCTGAGGTTGCAAGAGAAGACTGATGAAAGCACACTGCCTGCCTGAGAGAACATCTTCACTTCCTTCCTAAGATAAAAAGACAGAGGTCATGAGGGAATGGACTTCGCCTCTGCCTCATTCTTGCACTCAAAGGCAGCCATGATGTCTGGAGCCACTGCAGCCGTATTGGGACCATAAGAGACAGTTTAAGAAAATTCTGAAGAATTCCAATAGAATAGCCAATAGATATTCTATTCCATATACCATCCAATGCTCTGCATTGTTCAGCTGCTGAACCAGCTTTGAAATGTCTATGTCTATTAAGTTCTTGAGTTATTAAGTCTTTGATGCCTAGTTTTTCTTACTTGCAGCTAAATGCCTTTCATTAGATATAATGAGACTTCAGAGATGGCCTGATTTGCTCACGATCTTGTTCCTAACTTCCCAAATATGGGCTTTGTGGCTATTTGTGACAACTGCAATGGAGTTACCTAATTCTTTGTATGTGCTCTTGCAAACTAAGACAATGAGTGAAAAAGGCCATGCCAACCAATGGCCACCTGTGGGATCAGGCACATTTTCATTAAATCTTTCAAATTCAGTGATGCTTGAGACCTTCGTGATTCCTCTTGCCCTGGTGTTTATCATCTTCAACTAATCTGGCTGGTGTCCAGTGTTCTAATTTTGTTCCCTGCCTCTACTCTTCGGGAGAAGGGCCATATTTAGAAACATCTCCCCATGCTGCTTACAAATAATCCTATTTTATCTCCTTAATTCCTTGGTTTGTATAGTTACAGCTAGCAGAGTTGACAAACAAACCAATGGGAAATTTATCCTTATTTAAAACATATCTGTTGGTATTGTGTAATGAACTTCTTAGTGAGTCTACCTTACCCCATAAGAGCTGATCTAATGGCAGAATTTTCAACCAGGTGTCTTAAAATAAAAAAATAAAAAAAACAATAACAACTGTGATATCCATGAAAAAGATTACCCTTCTTTCTGTGTGTGTCCAGTCTGAATTACACTCATAGGGTTACAAACAGACACACATATCCAAAAACTCATATGTTACCTGAACTTAAGTACATAAACGAAGGAACTTTCAAAATGATAACCCGCTTTGAGATTTTAGTAAAATATGCCATGTCAACATTCACCCGAGTTCCTAGCAAGAATGACCTAGACTCAATGTTCCCACTCACTGACAACACGGAGTTATTTATTCTGTGCTCAAACACTACCGGGAACGTGTTAAAGGAATATTGCCCTGGATAGCAGGACTTTGGACCTCGCTAGTCGAATTTCTGCCAAAAATCCACTCGGATATGGAGCAAGTCCCTTTCCCTCCCCAGGCCTTAGCTTTTCTGTGGCATAAAAGGGTGAATTGGACCAGATTATCTTAAATGCTCCACACTGCTTTCAGATTCCCCCTTATCGGAATGTAGGCGAATAGAAATAAATAAATAAATAAACAAATAAACAAACAAACAAATAAATAAATAAATATGCCCTTCCTTCTTTTAGAAGATGCCCAGTCTTCCATCTGTATCCCTGAAAAAAAATATTTGAAATGTTGATACCTACTGAATACCTACTATGTGCCAGGCACTGGACTGAATAGCTCCCATGTATTAGCTCATTTCATGCTTAAGAGAAGTGATCATCATCACTCTATTTTGCAAAGAAGGAAGCAGGTCCGAAGGGGCTCCGGGACTGTGCCAGACTCACAGAAGCGAGAGGAGAGAACGCAGATTCCAAAACCTGACCTCTTCGCCATCACGCCGGTGACTCAGCCATCCATAAGAAATTTGGCACGCTTCGAGCAGTACTGAAAACAATGTCTGAGCTTAATTGTAGCAAAGAACAAGACTCAAGGTTCTCTTTGTTTCTGTCTAAAATTAAACATGCCTTTCAGTAACTGTTGTGTTTTATATTTTTCGGAGGCTGTGTTTTGGATCCCATGGGAAAGAGGCATCTTTCTGATAAAGGGCGGCTAAGAGAAGACGCTGTTAAATTTGATCAGCGGAATCACGTGAGACCTTTTATGTCCTGTCATGGTTTGGGCGCTCACGAATTGTTGTCACTGAATTCCATAAACATCCCTTGCTTTCAGTGTATTGTCGCACCTACGGTAAAGGTATTGTTAAAACGCCGAGTAAAAACACACTTACCCTCCGCAGGCTATAGTTTGGCTTTGAAATCTCTGTAATTAACACATTCTCATTTCAGGCACTGGGTATTATTGAGTTCAAAGAAACAAAGATGTATTTCATTTTTTTTTTCCCTACCGATGATTCATCAATTTCACTCCCTCCGCCTCCAGAGTCTAAATTTCAGTTTTCTGAGAAGCTGCAAAGCATGAACTGACATCGACGCATTGAGTCAGAGGACACCAAGTGTTAAACTATAATATGCCAACAGTTGGTGTCAACCCTCTTAACCCGCTTTCCGGTGTAGGCGTCATTAACAATGCTCTTTGCCCTTGGGCACTAAAGGGGAAAGACTCCAGTAACCCTACACCAGCAGTTCCACTTAAGTAACTACCTGAC
>CM053620.1:26126268-26184872 GCA_028646535.1 Procyon lotor
AAAAAAAAAAAAAAACACGTCCACAGACACGTGCACAGTATAACATTTAAGAGGAAATTTACTTATTCTACATTGAAATGCCTCTTAATTTTCCAGGTGCGGCCACACTGATTTAAGATATCACCCCTGGCATTCCCCAGATAATGACTTAAGAAACTTCCTCATCAGTATTTTCTTTTCTGCTGCTTACATTCATCAGTATTTTCTTTATTTGCTCCTGTAAATATATTAAGTATCCAAATAGTCACTAAGGATTTGGTTAAAAGAGTTATAAGCATTTTTTTAACGTATTAAGATTGCCCCTGGCTATCTTCTTTACTCCTAACCAGTAGGTGTAGCTAATTAGGTTGAATATTCCAGATAAATGGAAGTCCCTGCAGAGAGAGATAATTCAAGCCATTCCCTATTTCATAATGAACATTGTAAAAAATGATTTCTTCATTAGAGAGGAAGGGGCTGCTCGAGGGGGTGGAAATCCACAGAAAGAGATCTCCCTGGGTTTTGCAGAGGGAATATTTTCAACAGGCATAGCCTCAACATTTAGAAAAATGTTCTTCGAGGATCAAGTAGTGCAACTCTTCCAAGCCAGTCATTTTTCAACTGAAGATCAAAAATGACATTTTAAAAAAGAGGCCGATAAAGAGAAGGAAGAAAACAATTGCCACCGTTGAGAAGTTCTACGATCTTATGGACTTGGCAGTGAGTGAGTTCCGCGTATCCCCTGCTGCTCATCTGGGACTCCGAGCTGAATTCTTTGCCAGGAAATATCTGTGGCCACTGCTAAAGGAGATGTGGTCCATCTTGCCTGCGTCTCCACTGTCTCTGAGTGCATTTTTGTCCTGGGGTGGAGATAGGAAAGCGGCCTTTATTTGCAGGACGTAAGCTGACTTTTGATGTCCGCCCTTTAATCTGACCACTTCCTGATGGATGATGCTCTCAGAACTTTGCTCTCTTGCTGAGCTGCCCTGGGCTGCTCTTTGTGCCCTGAGCTTCTCTCTTTCTGCTCAGAGTCCCTGTGTTTTGATACAGACAGCAACTCTGTCTTCCAGACTGTTTCACAGAGACGGTAGAGTGGGGTGCTCTCCCCAAGCACCCACGTATATTCCAAGAGGCCTCAGGCAAATTTCCAAAGTTTTTAGTTACTTTTGTACCTTGTTGAATAAAAAAGCAGATTCTGAGTTAATAGGTGTCTTATCCCGAGAAGTAGTATCACCATCTTCCTCTTCTCCATTTTAAGAAAGCTTTTCTTGGGGCACCTGTGTGACTCAGTCATTAAGCATCTGCCTTCAGCTCAGGTCATCATTTCAGGGTCCTGGGATCGAGTCCCACATCAAGCTCCCTGTTCAGCAGGGAATCTGCTTCTCCGGTGTAGGAGAAGCTTGTGTACTCCCCTTGCTTGTGTACCCTCTCTCACTGTGTCTCTCTCTCTGTCAAATAAATAAATAAAATCTTTAAAAATTAAAAAAAAAAAAAACAAAAACAGAAAAGAAAGCCTTTCTTTATGTCTACCCTAAGTTGCTTGCCTCATTCTACACAAAGCCTGGAAAGCTGGTTGCTCACTGGTCCTCTTCTGCCACACTAGGAACACACTTTGAATCTAAGCACAGACTGCCTTCAGCAGGTTATAGCCATATCCAACCCTCACTGCCTACTGCACCAGTCCTGATTCTTTCAATTTTGAAGACTCTCTATTGTCTGGCTGCAAACTGTCTAATGTGCTATATATCCTCATTGATCAATTACATTAAACCCACTGCCTCTATCTCTTTGCTTTTCTTAATGTCCTCAACTTGCCCTAATTGGACATACCTCTATGGCTTTGTGCCTGTTGTTTCTGACCCTTGACTTCAAATGAATTCATGCTCATAGCCACTGAGGATAGTTTATCAAGTGCTGGATACATGCCAAGTACTGTGCTGCCCACTTGGCCTATGGTGTATTATCTTACCTGTATAATGCCCAGGGAAGATAAGTATAATTATCCCTGTTACACCAAACCAGAACTGAGGCTCAGCGATCATAGCGAATGCTGAATTGCCTTCCGGAGAGCTGCCCTCATTTTTGAGACAAAGGCACTCATTCTCTCTGCTGCTGAGGGTGTTGACTGTTGACAGTTCACATTGTCGCTCCTCCCCATGAATTGGAAAGGTGTTGCTATTCCCTTCCAGGGGGCAGCCTGCACCCTGTGATTTCTTGCTTCAAGAATATAAAGGCCTGGAACCCTTGCCTTAATTTAGGACGTTTCCAAAAGACCGTCCCTGTCCGGAGCTCCCCGTGGGGTGAGCTAGGGCCTTCTGGTGTACCTGTCTCATGGCTTGACTTCTCCTTCTGCCCAGTCCTGCTTCCCGCAGCCCTCCCTGGTGGTGATTCTGAGAGCCCTCCCCAGTAAAACTCCCGCCCACAACCTCCGTCTCAGAGTCGGCTTCCTCGGGAAACCGTCTTGAGAAAGAAGGTTGCTTTCTCGGCCCCAGATAAAAACCGAGTGAATGATAGAGGTGGGATTTAAGCACAACTCTCTTTCAAAGACGGTGTTCATTTTTCTTCGCTGCTCCTTCTCCATCCAAAGACCACCCATCTTTTCCCATCTCAGGTGGGCTCCAGGCACCCAGATGCTTACACACACCCACCAGAAGAAAGCGAGGCAAAGCGTGGCCTCTGGGAGGGGTTATGAGCATGTGCATTTGATACACGGGGGGTGTTTCGCTTGTCCTGTGTTGTCCTAAGAAAAAAAAGGGGGGAGGTGTCAGCATTTTAAAACTCAACAGATTTCTGTCTCTCACAGAGAGAGAGAGAGAGAGAGGGATTTCCTACTTCTGAAAAAGAGCAGCTGGTTACCCTACTAAGCCCATTTCGCCAAAGGAGTGTAATGCTTGGGCTGGCTAGTGGCAATCCCTGTAGACGCTTTGCAATCCGCTGCTGTCTATGCCATCCCCAAGCAATCCTTGACGCAGAGCCTGGAGACAATTATCATTTGCCATTTATCATATCATAGTCTATTTTTATTCCTTTCATGGAGAACTAGTTCTCTATATGTGGGTCCCTACCAGGAAAAAAAAAAAGCAAAAAAAACCACAGACCACAGACATCCATCTAATGAGAAAGAAAAAACGAAAAATCAAGCCATAGGTGACTTCTTGGGAAGAGTGGGAGCCACGTACCATATGCAAGAGAAGTAACCACAGTTCACAAATGGAAAGTGTCGTAACAATTCTAGGGGAAAAGGAGTCAAAAATGAGTTTCCTCCAGTACTGCGATTTCTCATGAACAGAAGGAGCCCCTTGGACAGAGTCTGGAGGGAATTGAAACTCACTACTCTGGAAAATTGATTCATCAGGATGAGAGAAAGTCACAGCTTTCTACTTGAGATCTCCCTCCCACTCTGGGCTCCGCTTTGTTTCAGGAAGGGTTCAGGAGGAGGGGCCTGAGATTGATGTGACTCACCCAGAGTTTGAGAAAGCCTCCGTTCTTTCTTTAATTTTTGGCAGTTTCCCTGGCATAATTGTTTAAGGGGATTTTTCCCGAATTACTTCTTCAAACCAATTGCCTTCTTGGTTTAGAGGTATGCCACACGGCAGCCTCTGTGTCATTTTCCTAAGGAAACAAAACAAAAAAACAAAAAACAAGCCCAATCACTTGATGGCTAATGAGTTTGGTAACTTTCCCAAAGCCTGAGGAAGTTTGGAGAGGCGCCATATTGTACCACACAGCCTTTTGCCATCTTGCTCCCCCTGACTCCTTTCGGGCCCCAGCGTCTTCAAAAGCCCATGTTCCCACCCACGTCTCTGGCACACATCTGAGAAGAGTAGCCTTGACCTTCTCCCTCAACTGCTTCTTGTTGGGGGAACAGACCCTCCCAGCTGGCCTGCCTAGAATTTCCATGTCCCTGGAGTTCTAGTGAGCAAAAATTTCTTCATCTTGTTACACATAAATATTTTCTTTAAGCTTTTCAAAGTACCCGGCACCCTGGGCATAGCATCTATATATTTTCTCTGCCTGGCATTTTAGTGTGATATTTAGTCTCGAATATTAAACCTCGATGATTATTTGGTTCAACTGCTTCATTTCATAGCTGGGGAAATTGAAGCCCAACAAAATTAAATTCCTCTAGAATTCCTAAATACAAATCAACTTCTTTAAGCAGTGATCAACTAAAGAAATAGCTCTTTGTTCCACATACCATCTTTGTTTATATCCCAAACAAAATATGTGTGTGTGTGTGTGTGTGTGTGTGTGTGTGTGTGTGTGTGTGCTGTTATGTGTGATATAAAGAATTTCCCAAGGTAATTTTAACTACACTTGACTTTTGCCCTAGACTCTGATTAGGACTTAATGCCCACGTAATATGGAACCCCACTGTATCTAATAAGTTCTACAGCAGAACATCTTGATGAGCCAATGAATATACCTGGGGACCAACAAAGTATGTTATATTGTAAGGTACAAGTACTGCGTGGGAAATTCTCAGAGCTCTAGGGATTTTCGCACGGATGGATCATGGGTTAGATGTGGTGTGGGAAGTGGATACTCAGCGACCAAATGGAGAGGGCACAGTCTTGCATGGCAGTGGAGGATTTTATATTTTGTCTTACAGGTGGTTGGAACCACTGAGGTCTAAGGAGAAAAGAACTTGGTATATTTTTGCTTTTTACCTCCACAGGAAGGTAGAAAAACACTTGCAGAGTGGTAATGCGGGGAGCCGGGAAGGTTTTTAAGAGGCTCTTGCAAGGATCCGGATGAGAAATGATGCCAGAGCAGTGGCCGAAAGGGAAGATAAGGGAATGGATGGAGATATATTTAGGGAATAAAATCAGCAGAACCTGAGAAGCAGTTAGATACAGCCAGTGATTGACAAAAACTAGGCAGTTGAAATACCTATGCCCCCAAAGTCACTTACTTCGTAATCATCATTCAGATCATATGAGCTAGAGTATCATTTTTATATTTAGACTGCAAATCCAACTAATAATCCCACATTTTCGGCTCCAAGTGCTACAAAATGTTTTGGCCAAATTTAAACACATATTAGTCGATGGCGCTCCTATTAATTCTTTCGTCCTTAACTTAATCACACATAAAATTTTCCAGTAGTTTCAAAATCCAAGAGTCGTTAAGGTCTGAGCTTTTTAGAGAGTTAGAATTACCGCTGTTTCTTCTTGCTCACAAGGCTAATTTTAAACATGGCCTTTTGATAAGTCGTAAGTTGTTATTAATGCCACAAACATACATAGATTGATAGCTTAAGGATAAAAGAGACAACAGAGAGACAATAGACGGGTTTCCAATTTTGGTAAGTGTCAGGCAATGCTATTGACAAACTAAACAGTAGACCAGGGGTACGGACGCAAACGCCTGCACACTCTAGGTCACTAGCCGGTGAGACGGAATGGGTTAGGTGTGTGTGGTGTGAGTGTGTGCGGTGAGGACCACAGGGAAATGGAGAACGTGTGTCTAAAGAGCCAGGTCCTTCCCCTCTTTGGTCTTCTGTTACCCTGCAGGAATACCAGTCCAAGATCACCAGATATTCCGGAGTTTTCTAAACATAGGTGAAAAGGTGGCTAATATTTGTTTAAACGGTGGGACCAACGAAACCATGTTTGTAAGGTCCACCCAGCCCATGAATCCTCAGTTTGCACACCTGGCTGTTCAAAGTGTGGTCCAGGGGCCAGTGCCCTCAGCATCCCCCAGAGAGCCTGCTAGCATGCAGAATCTCAAGCTCCATTCTAGATTTGTTCCATCGGAATCTACACTTCTAGAAAGTCCCTGGCCATTGTGTCCACATTCAAGCTTGAGCAGTACGAGTCTTAACCTCGGGCACAGTCTGGACTGTGGAATTTCTCCCCCATCACATGCGGAAACATGTCAGTTACCAAAGCAACACCCAGCTTGCTTTTTGGAGACGAGAGGGGGAGGATCTCATTTCCAACAGGACCTCTTGGAGTTGAATCCAGAAGAGTGACCCAAGATTTCTTCTCGAAATGCGGATCTCGAGTCTGCATGTCCCTGGTAGGATGGTAGGGATGTCTTCTGCAGGGCCAGCTCTAGGTCAAGGCCAGGGAGACACTTGTCTCAAGTTCAGACTTTGAGGGGGCACTTGAAACCTTCTGTAATTAAGGAAATAATACAATATGCTTTCATGCATTGTGACGTTAATTAGCAATTTTTAATTACTAATAAAATCATGCTTTCCTGAAATAATTCTTTTTAATCAAAACTAGTGCCCGAAACCTCAAATCCCACGATGAACAAAACATCAAAATTTTCAACTAGTTTCCACCTACTTCAGCTCTGTTTCTGGTTACATGCCATTTTTAATATTTCTAGATTCCAAGGGTGCCTGGGTGGCTCAGTCAGTTAAGCATCTGCCTTCAGCTCAGGTCACGATCCCAGGGTCCTGGAATCGAGCCTCACATTGGGCTCCCCACTCAGCAATACAAAATGGATTTACTGGTCTCTTCTGTGGTAGCAGAGAGTCCACCAGCCTCCCTCCCTTGCCCCCATTTGTGAACCAGGAGCTGCAGCTACCATGAAGGCAAGAAACATGGCTTTGTTCTTCTGCGTTGACATTCCAGGAACTTTCGAGGGGGAAACAGGCTGGAGGTGAGGCCAGGGTAAGCCAGCGTAGACTAAAATAGCTGGGAAGCTGCCTTGTGTGTCTATTTCACACGTGGACTTCCCTTTCGGGTCCAGAATCTGGAAGTGCCCCGAGGTACAGGAAAGACGAAACTCAGGGTTGGGAATGAATGAATGACCGCTAGGCGTGTTTCAGTTCCTGTCTGGGAAGCAGCAGCCACAGAAAGCAAGAAAGGACGAACTTTTCTTACCGACTGTGCAGGCTGGCACCTTGGAAGGGAGAGCTGACGGATTGTGCCCCGAACCGCAGCTCTGGGGAGGCAATTCCTCAATATTCCCAAGGCATTTGAGTCTGTTCCACTCATACAGAATGTCTTCCGGGGGGTCCCATAGTGAACTGGGTTCACGAGCAAGCAGGTGAGCTTGGGGATGAATCCCCTGGGCTTGGGACTTAGTAGCAGAGCCTGTCTTGACTGGTACTAGCTAAGTGATCTTAGCTGAGCATCTGCACCATCTCTGGCCTCAACGTACCCACCTTTGCAAAACAGGGATGAGATCAGGCCTATGAAATGTTTTCATCTGTGACCTAGCATGGAACCTAAAACCCAAGAGGGGGCAACAACCACCCTTCCCAAACACCTGTAAGATTCCGAAAAATAAAACAACCCCAAAACAAAACAAAGCAAAAACCCCAAAATCAGAGTCCCTTCTGTTGTACCCCCAGCATTCAGCAATACCTTATTTCTCTTTTAAAGATCGTATTTATTTATTTGACGGAGAGAGACACATGGAGAGAGGGAACACAAGCAGGGGGAGTAGGAGCAGGAGAAGCAGGCTTCCTGCTGAGCAGGGAGCCCGATGCGGGGTTCGATCCCAGGACCTTGGGATCCTGACCCGAACAGAAGGCAGATGCTTAACAACTGAGCCACCCAGACACCCCTCAGCAGTAATTTATATTTGCGTGGTAGGCTTAAATTTTCAAAACCCTTATATGTGTTTTAAAACCATTATGTTGTCCCCCCAGCATTCTAGCAAGTTAGGCAAGGCAAGAATTATCATCAATATTTTTAAATGTAAAAACTGGAACAGCTGGTAGAAGACAGGCCTTCTGGCTTCGAGTCCCATCATATTTCCACTCCTCTGCCCTCTTTATTTTGCAAATAGTAGGGACTCAATATTTGTTGAATATACAATTTCAGGAACCGCAATGAAAAGTCCAGAATACAGATGCTCTTATCCTCCAACCAGAAAAAAAGCACAGTGTTAAATTGTTGTTGTTGTTGTTTCCTGAGGACAGGATTTTAAGGTGTTCAAGGTGAAAACATTTGTTTTTATGTAGTTTTTATGTATCTTGGAATCCCCCAGGGCACCAAAAAGTGTGCTAACACAGTGACCCAACTTGATTTTTTTCTGGCTGATTGATTTGCAAATGATCGTCGATGTATGGATATTAGATGCTTGCACACATGAGATGGAGGCTGATGTTTTCACAAGTAACTGACATGGAAAATACACTCATGTTCATATCAGTTGTAATTGTAGCAAAGTGTTAACGTTCACCCCAGATCACATAATCTGCAGCCACCAACAATCGGCACCCCTGTGGGAGGGTTTTGTCCCGTTAACTGAAGTCGCCTCCCTTCTGCCAGTGCACTCAAAGCTTGGGGAGTTCATCTTTCACAAACACGCTAGAAATACTGAAGCCATTCTATGGGTCAGTGCTGAATTTAAGGAGCCACACATCAACTTGAATCAGACTGATTACAGCTCCTCTGAACCTAATTGGCAAAACCTAACTGCATTCATGTTTTATTAAAAGCAACTTTCATTACATAGGGGGTGCTGTCAAAAAAATAAATCACATCTGCAAGTACTTAGGTATAAAATTTTGCAGATAACTTCCAGTCGTCGGTAATTTTATATTAGAAACTGTTTTTCCAATACATGCTAAAACTTTGTTCATCAGTCTTAAACACGCTTTACCTACCACTCTCAGAATATTTATGGGCTTTGTAATATAACCTTTTTTTTTCTTCTTCTTTAGAGATTTAGTAAACTCGTTTCTGCCAACCTTATTTTTGGCAGCCTCTCGAGGCCCTTTGGAAACTATAAATTGGTTTGCATTTTATATTCCACTGTTTACCATTCTCTCCACTCCCCCCACCTTAGAATAAATTCCAGTCCATTTTTTAAAAATTAGTCGTAGGTGTTGGCTGCAAAAACAGTGGGTTCTACTTGAATTCCCACGATGAGGAGTTTTTGTTGATTCTTAGATAGAGGATTCTCCACAAGTTCCCTTCCCTTTACTGTGCCCTTAATGCACAATAATATGATATGGCTATATTTGTCACCTCTGTCATATTCCAAGTTAGATCTCTGTGTTAACATCAGAATGCTTTTGCAAGCAACAAACATTGACTAACAGTAGCTTAAGAAAGCAAAACTCTTTATTTGGGGATCCTTTTATTTTTTTTTTTTTAACTAATTGATTTATTTTTAGAGAGAGAAAGAGAGAGAGTGCACAGGGGAAGGGCGGAGGAAGAGGAAGAAAGAGAATCTCTCCAGCAGACTCTTTGCTTAGCGTGGAGCCCGAGGTGGGGCCCCATTCCATGACCCTGAGATGATGACCTGAGCCAAAATCGAGTCAGACATAGCCAACTGAGCCACCCCAGTGCCTCTGGAGGTACTTTTAGAATTAGAGGAGTATTGGGACAGCTAGGTGGCTCAGTCGGTAAAGTGTCTGCCTTCAGCTTGGGTCATGATCCCGGGGTCCTGGGATCGAGTCCTGCATCAGGCTTCCTGCTCAGTGGGGAGCCTGCTTCTCCCTCTGCCTCTGCCCCTCACCCTACTTGTGCGCTCGCTCTCTCTCACTCTATCTCTCTCTGACAAATAAATAAATAAAATCTTTGAAAAAAAAAAAAGAATTAGAGGAGCATTGGCAGGCTAGCACAGAGATTTCCCATATACCCCTCCCTCAGCAACCTCTAATGCTAACACTTACATAACATGATGCTTACATCCAATATAAGAAATTCACATGGTTACAGTGCTATTGACTGATCTACAGACTTCTTATGGGTTTTCCAAGTTTTCCCACTGATGTCTTTTTCTGTTCCAGGATTCAGTCCAGGATCTCACTCTGCATTTAATTTTCATGTCTTCTTAATCTCCTCCAATCTGTGATAGCTACTTTGTCTTTCTTTGTCTTTTATGATTTGGAACCTTTTGAAGAGTACCGGCCAGTTACCTTGCACGATGGTTCCCAGTTTGCATTTGTATGATGGTTTTTCCACCGTTCGATTAAGGTTATACTTTACTGGGAAGAATCCCAATCAAGGGACATATGATGAATGTATATCTTATCCCAGATGATGTTAACCTTGACCTCATGGATAAGGTGGTGACTGCCCACTTCCTCCACTCTGAATTTCTCCCTTTGCAATTAATAAGTATTAATATTGCGGGAGATGTTTCAAGACTATGCAAATACCCAATTGCTCCTGAATTTTTTGCCCACTAAAATTTTCACATGTCTCAGGGGATCTTGCCTGCAGCAATTTTTGCTGCGGGATTCTGATAGCAGTCTTTGATGATCTTTCCTCTATCTATTCACTGAAATTCTCCTGGAAGAAAGAGATGCCCTTTCTACCCCATCCTTTATTTGTTCAATTATGTATTTGTCGGTATGAATTCAAGGATGTTGATATACTCTTTAGGTGACAGCAATCTTATCATTTATTTTATGGCTTAGATTTCCCCCAGTGCTTTGGCCATTGGTAGCTTCTGAAAAGTTGGCCTCCGGTCTTTTACCATATGCCTTTTCCTTTTTTATTCTTTTTCTCCTTAAAGGTGTCTCCTTAGTGTGTGGCATCACAATATGCTCCAAGCTCTTGGATTTTCCCCACCCCAGCCCTGCAATCAGCCCTTTTTCCAAGGAGTTGTGGTTCCTTTTATTAGAGAATGAGATTATGTACTAGGAGTACTTACTGATACAGGAGTTTTTTCCTGTCTTCTTGGGAGACGAGCTGGGATATGCATGTCTAGTATGTCTACATGTGCATAGTGAGCCATGTGCCCACTTAGATCTATGATTATTTTTGTATCTGCCTTTCTGCATGGACACGTTTAAAATCCCGAGTTTATACTGATACCTTTGACTCTAAACTTCATCATTTGTAACTTCTTCAGACAAGGAGAAACCTTGTTTCTCATTATCTACAATGTATTCGCTGATGCATCCCACCCTAGTTTACATAGAAAGTGGTTGCGGAATTGCTGACCCTTCCCCTGTGAAGAAAAACTTCACCAACTAGAGGACGGTGTTTGCAGACAGTTCTTTTTGGCCTTGAGCCTCCTGGTGTCCGGTCAGAACACTGTTATCCAGAGACAGCTCCCCGTTGCCCCACTGCCCCCCGGGGAGCCCTTACTCATTTGCAGCAAAGTTTTATTCATTTGCCGACTGCTTTCTCTGCGTTCTCCCCATGACCTGGCTGAGTTTGCCTTTACATTTGTATCAAGCAATATTCGCTCCTTGTGGTATAGAGTTCAAGGGACTTTGGCAAATGCCTGGCATGGCATACCCACCACTTACAGAACAATGCCACCACCTTCCAAATGCCCTCAAGCATTTGCCTTTGTCTCCAACCCATCCCCCCACCCCTGTCCGTCTCGGATCTGTTCTCAGTTTCTATGAATCTTGGTTTTTTTCAGAGTGGCGTTAAATGGAATCATCCAGTATATATAGCCTTTGGGGGTCTAGTTTCTTTCTCTTCACAAGATGCATTTAAGATCCATCTGTGTCTTTGCGTCAATCCAGAATTTGTCCCCCTTTTATTGCCTGGTAATATTCTACTGAATGGGTGTATCACATTTGGTTGACCCGCTCGCTAATCGAAGTTCACGGAGTTATTTCTCCTGTGCCACACGCATTTCAGTGTCATATCTTAAAAGCTCTTTAGGGGCACCAGGGTGGCTCAGTGGGTTAAGCCTCTGCCTTCGGCTCTGAGGTCATGATCTCAGGGTCCTGGGATCGAGCCCCGCATCGGGCTCTCTGCTCACTGGGGAGCCTGTTTCCCCCTCTCTCTTTGCCTGCTCTCTGTCTACTTGTGATCTCTTTCCTCTCTGTCAAATAAATAAATAAAATCTGAAAAAAAAAAAAAAAAGCTCTTTATCTACCTCAAAATCACACGTTTCCTTCTACTTTGCCCTTCTAGAAGTTACATAATTTAATATTTTAGATTTAAAGTATCCTATGATTGCCTCCAAAAAACCATCCACAGGGGTTTGAGCTGCAGTTCTCAACAGCATATGTGGAAAGTCATTTGCTGGTCATCTTGGGAGCCGAAGCAGACCTGGCATCACAGTTCTAGAAGGCTGGGCTCTTCTTTCTCCCTCTGGAGATGGGAGAAAGAGCACATGGGAGACGTCTCCGAGGAGACGGGACTGCCAGCACCTGGGAACTCCAAGGCAGAGACCCAGCTCTCCAGCCTTCTCTGCATCAGGACCAAATACCACATGTTCTCCAATAACTGCTGGCAGCACAGACACAAACTCCAGCCCCTTGAGCAGAGAACAAGGTCAACAGGACCGCGTGGGACAGACAGCGGCCTCAGGATATGACATGCAGGTTAGCACAAAGGAAGAGGCAGATTCAGAAATGGTAGAACAGAGGAAACCAAAAAACCTCATCATTCTGCCGGACGCATCTCCTTCCTTCTGTCTGTATCCCAGCTTTCCCCGGGTCCCCCAGATTTGGCCTGTAATACACCTTAAATCCTCCTCCTGCTTCCCACATCCTCTGTAAACCCTCTGGTCCAAGCTACCATTTTAGAAATACACGAGAATCTGTACGGCCCCCTAACAAAGCCCCACGAACTGGGTGGCTTACAACCACAGATATTTATTGTCTCATGGTTCTGGAAGCCAGGAGTCCAAAATCAAGGGGTCAGCAGGGCGGCGCCGTCTCTGAAGGATCTAGGGTAGAATTTGTCCCCAGCCCCTGTCCTGCCTTCTGGTATCTCCTCAGTCTGTGGCAATGAAGCTCCGATCTTCACACGACATTCTCCCTTTGTGCCAACACACCCTATTAGTCAGGGCTCTCCAGAGAAAAAGAACCCACAGGAGCTCTGTGGAGGCCATTTATGTGGAGATATACATAGGTAAATGTATGACTACTATGCTATATGTATACAAGCACACGTGTGTATAGAAAGAGAGAGAGACTGAGAGACAGAGAGAGAGACAGAGAGAGAGAGAATGAGATTCTAAGGTTGGTTGTGAGGGCAGGCAAGTCTGAACTTTGTAGGGCAAGAGGGCAGGCAGAGAACTCCGGTAAGAATTGATGCTACAGTCCTGAGTCTGAATTCTACCAGGAAGCATCTAGAGTTTGAGGCAGGGTTTCTGTGCCGCTGTCCTGAAGAGCATTCCTTCTCAGTGGTCTGCCCTTGTCCTCTCTTGCTCTTCCCCAATCCTTCCTCCACACAGCAGCCCCAGTGAGTTTTAAGACACAAACAGGCTTCTTTCACACCTCTCCTTACAACACCTCTGTCATCCCCCATGGCTCACAGGATAAATTCCAAGCCCTTACATGTGGCCTGAAAAGTTGGGCCACAGATGGTCCCAAAGAGCCCTTGTGTGGGCACAGGGCCCTCGTTTTCAATAGCACCCTTTTTCCTCAGACGTGTCCTGGGAAGGTGACCGACCATGCGGTTGGCCTGTCTAGGGCCTTATGTGGCCTAGCACCTGCAGAGCCTCTGACCAATCCCTTGCCACTGTCCCCTTCTTCTCCTCACCCAGGCCACAGGGACCTCAGGTTCCTCCATCCAGCGGGTGCCCTCCTCCTGTGAGGCCTTTGCACAGACTAGTCCCTCTGCTGGGAAGTCTGTTCCTCCTAAGCCTCCTCCACTTCTCGGTTCCAAATCTTTAATCTCAGCACGACTATCCTGTACCCTCCACTCTGAACGTTCTCATCAGCGTTCTCCAGAGAAGCAGAACCAACAGGAGACAGACACACAGAGAGAACCACCTCAGGCCATCCGGGAGGCTAACAGGTTCCGAAAGATACAGTCGGCAAGCTGGAAACTTCTGCCTGATGATGGAGTGCTGCTCTACACACCCGGGCCTATGGCTCGGTGGCTCAGACGACACCCAGTCCATGACGGGCATCTCAGGTCACGTGGTAATGAGGTGGCACACGGTGAAGTCTCTGGTCTCCACTAAGGCCCAGGAGCAGGCCAAGAGCTGTTTCGTGAAGGGAGAGTTCCTCACACAGGAGGGCAGGGCTTTGCTCCCCAAATCCTCAGGGCCTGTGCTGAGACTCACTGAGAGGGTCCTGCCAAAGGTTCCACACAGCCTCCCCATCCGCCGGTAACCAGGAGGCACCGCTGGCTCTGCTGCGTCATCCTGGGGCCCAAGTCGTAAAAAAGCAGCTGACATGGCGTCCTGGGCCTCATGAAGAGCCTCTCTTGCTCGGGAAGAGGCAGATGCAGCAACCTACCCTCCTCCTTTGAAGAGGTATCTTGACACGCCTCACATCGCTGGACCCCGAGAAATGTCACTGAGGCTGAAGGCATCAGAATTCTCAGATTTCTTTCCCATCCTCCATCACTCAAATGTCGGACCAAGAAGTGTTGAGTGGTTGCGACTTCTCACTCCCAAGATCCGATTGGCAGAATATCCTTGCCGTCAATGGACCAGTGCGATGCCTTGTGGGAGGGGAAAGGCCACCAAGTTCCCCGTGGACTAAATTACAGCACAGGGTAGGACAGTGAAAACGCATTGCCGGCCTTGCCGGCTGAAAGCCAAGCGCTTCTGGTGGGTCCTGCAGACAGGGAGGGAGGAAGAGGTATTTGCCAGAGCCCGTAGCTGCATATCAGATAGCAGGTTGAAGGTCAATGTAATCAAGCCAGGGAACCACAATCACACAGCAGCGGCAATGATCTCGTGACTATCTGTGGGATTCTCCAGGAGTCTTCTGCACACGCCGGACAGCATGTCAAACGGGGCTGTGATGGGATCACTGACGCCCCCACGGCAACCTTTCCAGTCTTCAGTGGTGGCATTGATATCTGTGATCCCTCCAGGAACGCGGTGGGGCTTTTGGTTCACTCTCTGCCTGGGTTGAGGCAGTTCTCGTGACTTCTGCTCGCCCCGTCCCACCACAGGAGCCCTCACTCCACAGGTCAGGGAGCCCATGTGGGAATTCTGCCAGCTGCTCCTCCAATCACATATCCTGGAACTAGGGGAATCACCCCAAGATGGGTCCAGGGACTCCCCGGGCCACCACAAAAGTGACCTGAGATAAAACTTCATTGGTCACCTGGCCTCCCTAAGCCCCCACTCTGCTTGGAAGACCACGGCGACCTTTGTGTCTCCTGGAATTAGTGTCAGTTGGGAGACGGGGTCCAGGAGGCCCTAAAAGGGCTGATTACTTCCTCATCCCCAGTACACAGCCTGGCAAAGGGTTTTCCACTTTGGAAAAGGCGGGGAGAAAGAGTAACAGTATACATTTTGACAGTATTGGGATCCTTCCTCCAAGACATCAGCCTCCCTTCCATTCAAGGGGTTTGGGGCCTGTAAGTGGCTCAGGTCTGGGGATTGACTGAGAGGCACAGACTCTAGATGTTTGTTCATTTGATCTAGAACTTTCTTGCTTATTCAGATCAGGGAAGAATTTAGTGGGCTTCCCATTTCCTATCTAGGAACACTCTGGTCAATAAGCCAACACCGCAGGCCTGCACGTGGCACACTGTTCTGATTGCTGTTTTCTATCCCTGCTGTCCATTACGGCGATCATGACCCCTTTGCCTTGGTGGTTGAGTGTCGCCACTTCGAGTGTGCCCTGGAGGACCCAATTACCCCCCATTCCATTTAGGTTTCCTAATTCAGTGACCACGGCTCTCACCGCAAGGCCTGGCCCTCGGAGGAGAATGACCCCAGAGCTCTTCAAGGATGCTGGGGCTCCCCTCACAGATTCGTTTCTCCTAAGTCGTGGCAGAGCATATATCTGCTGTCTCCCCTGCTCAGGCTCAGGCTTATCTCCAGGTCCTCAATTACAACCATTTTTGGGACTCCCTGCCCTCCACTCCTCCACAGAATCAAACCCTCTTCATCGATGGTGACATGTTATTTTTTTTAAAATATTTTAAAAAGATTATATTTATTTATTTGAGAGAAAGGGAGAGAGTACAAGGAGGGGGAGAGGGAGAAGGAGGCTCCCTGCTGAGCAGAGAGCCCGATGCAGGGCTCGACCCCAGGATCCTGAGATCATGACCTGAGCCAAAGGCAGACGCTTAACCCAACTACCCAGGTGCCCCTATGGTGACATTTTAATGAAAGAACAGGAGATACTAAGGCCTCTGTCTTCTGGTCTCTGTCCGTGTCTACCCAACAGTCTTGTGTGCTGGCTGTGTTTCAGCAATCCTGACTTTGGGTTTACTTCGTTCCCTTGAGTGGTGGCCCCAAGATACCACCTACTGAACATGAAGACTGAATTTCAGGAACAGAGGTGGAGTAGATCAGCCCCCCAACTCCCTCCCAGGAGTGGAAGCAGGCAGGCTTCAGGATGTACCTTCCTCCCCCGGCCCCCTGAGCTCTCACCAGCCACTTGGAGCAAAGCAGGGCTGGCTGTGGACTCCTCTGGTCTCTTTCCATCCTGTGAAACGTGCATTTTCTGGTCTTGGCTTAATAGCGTAGCTGTGACGTGGCAGGATTACACATGTGCTGCTAGGAAATGTGAAATCAGAACCAGGCAGGACCTCCCCTGAGAAAGGCTGCCTATAAATCGTAAAACCCTTAAATGAATAGCTTAGAGGCACAGGGTTGCCTTGGGTTAGGGTTAATTGGGTCGGGTACAAAGGGTTTTATATTCAGAACTTACTGTCCATCTAGCCTCTTCATGATTTTCCCAAAGTTATTTTGCTCTAGGGCAAATTTGTATTTGCTTTTCTGACAATGATCGGTCTGCAGCTTGGCTCCTTTCAGCTGTTGGGAACTTGCAACCTGCTCAATATCTACCAGATTTTCTCTCTCTCATGCATCCTTTTCAAATACGTCGAAAGGGAGTTGGAGGGTTTTAGTGCCCCCCCTTTTTTTATCCTCCTTCTCCATTCAGAAAATTGCTTCGAACTTACTATTTTTGCTTTGCTCTTTTAAAGCCCTCAACACTTTTTTTTTTTCTTTTCCGACCATGCTCTAGCTCATTCCCAACTAAGACTCCAGCCTCTATAGGTCTGTGTTAAAGCTAGAAGCTGAAGCCCAGGGGCCAAGAGCCCAGATTCTATGTCCAGCTAGATGTGAGTCCAAAGGCCCGTTCTGCCACTGAGTTCTCGGACTTGAGACCCACCATTCAACCTCACTGCGCCTTAATTTCTTCATCAGCGGGATGGTTCTGACCACCAGCCATGGCTTTTGTGTAGACTTAATGACATAATATGGACATATGTCTACAAGGTGCCAAGCAAGTAATTCATACACCCATAGTCATCGCAAAATGCTAACCAGTAGAGTGGTCCGAGGCTCGGGCTCTGGGGCTAGACTACCAGGGTTCAAGTCCCAGCCCTCCCTTGGCCAAATTGGGTAAGTGCTCTGTGCCTCAGTTTCCTGAATTGTCAAAGGGAACCCATAATTGCACTTCCACAATGGATCATCTTGAGAATGAAATGAGCCAATATCTGGGAAATGCTGAGATCTGTGCCTGGCACATAATAAGCAATCAAAAAACTGTTAGCTATGAAGATTATAGAGGAGTAGTAAAAAAGAGTTCCCAGCTGCAAAGCTGTCACTTTCTAAATAACCTGCTCGTAATAAAATTAACTTTTCTCTTGAAATGAAACATACACGTCGTTCTAATCCCTCCAGTTCTCCCTCCTCCTGCGAAGGCAGCATGCCTGGGCATCCAGAAAGAAGGATGGGCAATGGCACAGGATGAAACGCTGAGAAATGTCGAGGAATACGCTGCAACTTACCCCATTCATTGCTTTATAGCCAGGGTGACCCAAATATGATCGCAGCCTAGTCTGGATGAAAACACGGCAAGGCCATCATGCCTCTCTGAGGCTCCTAACATTTCTCTCATTCACAACTGAGGATACTGACTCATGGGATCTATGGAAAGCGAGGAGGGGTGGAGACATCATAGAGGCCCAAATTAGGCATCATGGCACCCTGGAAGAAAAGACTGAAGCACTTCTGTCTGCCTTGCCAAGTCCTGATTCTTATCCATTTCTTGTTCTGGGAGATACCTTTGTATCCTTTCCATAGGATCTCCTTTGTGCTTGAGCTGGTCTAAGTGAATTTCTGGTCCTTGTAAGTAGAGATTCTGGAAGAAGCCAGTTTTCGGTATGAATATATTGGGTAGGCCCAACACATCATCTCTTAAACGCCTAAAAGACATTCTAGCTACTCAGCGAGCCGTCTTTCCATGAACGATGGACACGGGACCATCACGCCTGGGTGTGCTCGCAAAGAGAGAATAAGGCAAAACTTACTCAGGCAAGAGCCTGCTGAGAATTTTCCCCACCACAAATACTATGACTGTAGGGGTTTCTTCCTCACATACTCTAGCTGACAACCTCTAAATACCTCCATGAGCTCTAGCTCTGGTATTTTTGTAAATGGAATGGGTGAAGGAGACTCTTCCTCCAACTCACCCTCCCACCACCCCCACCACTCCACCCCCCGCCAAAAAACAAAACAACCAGAAAGGGGTTAACCCTAGGAGACATCACGAAATACTCTGGTTTACAAACATTTCATTTCTTGGAATCCTTCCCTCATTCCTCAAAACCAGAAAGTGACATTGGTTGGAGAGAGCCCCTGGGAAGGCAGAGCCCAGGATTAGCTCCCACCAGGAGTCACACCCCGGAAGTGACGAGGCGGGGCGGCATGACACAGCAGAAAGAGCGTGGCTGTGGGTGTGGGGCCACCTGATTGTGGGTAGGGGTCCCCACCGTGTCACTGTGGAACCTTGGGCCTGTCACTTCCCCTCTCTGGTTTCAGCTTCTCTCTCCTTGAAATAAGGGACTAGCTTCTCTGAACTGTCTGTGCCTCAGAACCCCCTCAAAGCCTGGACACATCTGGATCAGACAGTGTAGGGTGCATAGGAACTTGGGAATTCATCTGACTTCCAAAGACTCCTCCAACTACTCGCCTGGTCCTAAAACAATCGGCTCAGATGCCACTGATGACGTGAGCTGGGATGAGATAAAATACAGTCGGGGCAGCCCTTCCTGCTGAGATTCCACCATTTCCCCTGTCTTATTCCTTAGACATGGTGAGAAAGGAACGTTTTGAGATTCCCAAGCACCATTTCTCTGAAAGTAACTGCTAATGATGGCTTGAAATTTAGACAAGTGTAGATTCTCATCCCAAACCCTAACCTGAGCCCCTCAAGTTCTTTGGCTTTGGAAAGTGATTTTTGCCTCCCTGAGCCTCAGTTTCCTAGTACATGCAATGGGGATATTCAGACATAAGCCTTAGAAGCTTGTTAAGGGAGACAATTTATGCAAAGCCCTTATTCCCACAACAATGATGCTCAGTGCATGTCAGCCAACATTTCATTCTTCTTCGGATTCTAATAGAGTTCACCGCTGACCCCACCATGCCCTCGGAGTAAGACAGCCAGAGGCTGTTTGGTGTGGGCCCCTTGCTTTTGCTGAACAGTGAACACCTTTTCCTGACTCAGAAACACCAATACACACTCTTAAGACCCGTGATTTGAGTCATGGGAAGAGACACTGAAACTACTTTGTTTATCTCCAAGCCCTTATGCAATATTTTTCCCACTATTTTTAAGCCTTCTGTCCCCTTCCCCTCCCCAGGCTCACCCTTCCCCTACTTCAACCCCCTACAGCCCAGCTCCTTATTCAGCTCAGCTATTTCAGTTTTGGGTTGAATGGTCTAGACAGGAACCAAAAAATGCACAGTCTGCATACTGGTCCTCCTCTGGGCCTCACAATTATCCAAAAAGAGCATAAGGGATGTGGGACTGATTGAGAAGAACCTCAGTTCAATGAGATAATCCACCTAAAGCATGCACCACAGAACCTAGCAGATCAAAATACAATATGGTGATTTTGTTTAAATATTAATTCCTTTGGCTTTTTTCTATTTTTCAGAGAACATTCTGGAACCATGGCCAATTCCTTGGGTACGTTGGAGCAAAATAGGAAAAGCAGTGCAGTCTGATTTTAGTGGGCTTCTCTAGCCTTGACATGGCTTTGCCATACAACATTTCATCAGTTCTCTGTAGCTGTGTAAGCCACAACCACAATGTCATAGTTGCATAGAGCAATGAGCACTTATGCAACTCACATACCTATAGGTTGGCTGATCTCACCCTCCTCCTGGCACCAGGGAGCCACTCAGAGCATGATGGTGGACATACAAGAGACATACCATCCTGCCCCCACTCAACCGCACAAAGCATGATGGTGTACATACAAGGGACATACCATCCTGCCCCCACTCAACCGCACAAAGCATGATGGTGGACATACAAGAGACATACCATCCTGCCCCCACTCAACCGTACAAAGCATGATGGTGGACATAAAAGAGACATACCATCCTGCCCCCACTCAACCGCACAAACACATTCCGTCTCTGACATATCCTGTCCAATCAAATCTCATTGGCCAAAACAAGTCAGATGATCATGCCCAAGGTCAAAGGAGAGGAAGTGTGCTCTTCTCATGAAAGCACGAGAGAGAGAGACCATTTCTGAAAAGAAATCAATCCATCACGCTCCAAGTTCCATCAACCCCTACACATCTCTCTGGGGTGCTCATGGGGGATGGTTTCTGGGGTGAATACAGAAAGGGGGGAATTGGTCCTTCTTTGTGCCTCAGCCACTGGAAGAATTCCTCCTCTATACCTCAGCATTGCTACCTTGTTTTCAGTCTCCATGCAGCTGCTTAATAATTTGCCTTTGCATTTATGGCCACTTCTCATCTCTTGCTAAGTTGAGAATATCACATGGCAGCAACTGAGGCTTCTAATATTTTTGCTTCTGGGAGAGCTCCTGAGTACCTTTCAAGACATTGCCCATTTTAGGTCTTCTTGGATGGTTCTCCAACAGCCTCATGCCCAACTGCCAGAAAATTAGGTCCCTCTTCTATGTTCCTGCCCCATCTTTTCGAGGCCTTCATTAATGCATTAATCACCCTTGGTTCATCAGTCTATGAGATTAGTTTTTCCAAAGGTATGGCTAGTATGTCCCTTAGATCAGAAGTTTCTAGGTGCCTTACAAAATGCCGGTTCTCATGCCCCATTATCAGGAGTCAAATACAAAATGTTTAACAAATAGTAGGGAATGGTACCAATAGGGCAGAATGCTACCTGCTAGCACCAGCGGGGGCTTTCAGAGTACCCAACTCTGCAAGGCATGACTCTTTGGTTTGCTGATTATGGGGAGACCCAAGGGCCTGGAGCTAAAGTCAGGGCAGTGAGAGTGGATGCAGTATTTCCCAGGAGGGTGGTGAACTTGGTATTTACCAATAAATAAAGAATATTTTAATATTTTGACAATCAATTTAGTCATTCTGGTTTGTTCCTTTTGAGCCAGACCTATCACCCAAGTCTTATAAGTCTTAGTTTCTCGGGTGAAGGCTCAAGAGTCTACATTTTTAACAAGCTTCACAAGAGCTTTAGATGCACTTTAAAATTCCCAAGGTGCTGAACTTGTGTGTCAGCTCCTTAGAGATGGAGGTTACATCTTCATGTCTGAATTCCTATACACAGTCTAGCACACAGCTGTTCCAGTCCATACATGAGTTCTCATAGAAGAGTTCATCATGGCTGACTTGCGCTGATGTGACACTGACTTTTAGGTTTAGTTTAACACATGTAACTGGCTACTTTCTCAATTTTCTCAATGCCAATTTCCAGGGGAGTGTTAGGCTCATCCTTTAAAACTAGGGTCACACCTGTCAAGATGGCTAAGATTGAACGAGCTTTCTTGGGGTCAGGCAAATGGGAAGACAAGGAGCCAGAAGAAATATTACACAAATAATCCACATGGGGCACCTGGGTGGCTCAGTGGGTTAAAGCCTCTGCCTTCAGCTCAGGTCATGATCTCAGGGTCCTGGGATCAAGCCCCGCATCAGGCTCTCTGCTCAGCAGTGAGCCTGCTTCCCCCTCTCTCTGCTTGCCTCTCTGCCTACTTGTGATCTCTCTCTCTTTCTGTGTGTCAAATAAATAAAGTAAAAATCTTTTTTTTTTTTAAAAAGATTTTATTTATTTGACAGAGAGAAACACAGCGAGAAAGGGAACACAAGCAGAGGGAATGGTAGTGGAAGAAGCAGGCTTCCTGCTGAGCAAGGACCCCCAATACGGGGCTCGATCCCAGGACCCTGGGATCATGACCTGATCCGAAGGCAGACGCTTAACGACTGAGCCACCCAGGCGCCCCATAAAATAAAAATCTTAAAAACCAACAACAACAAATAATCCACATAAAGAGAAAGGTCATAAGGTTGGAATGAGCATGACACATTTAAGGATTGAATGAGGGACAGTGAGACTGGAGCTTCGAAAGCACACGGGAGGGAGAGCAACGCGAGACGTCGATGGAACAGTAGGAAGGCGCTAGATCTCACAGAGCCTTGTCAGTTGTGTTCAGAGAGCAAATCCCAGTACTGCCCCCTTAGAAGTTCGATCATTTGTTTGCATGACTTTGGGCGAGTCACTAACTTAAGCTCCCGTTTTCTCATCTGTAAAATGGGAATGATACCGAATTCAGGACTGGGAAATAATAGAAGTCACTGCTACTTATAAACTCACTTGAGAAACGTGTTTAAAGTGTTATCTAGAGGTGCCTGGGTGGCTCAGTGGGTTAGAGCCTCTGCCTTCAGTTCAGGTCATGATCTCAGGGTCCTGGGATCAAGCCCCGAATTGGGCTCTCTGCTCAGCAGGGAGCCTGCTTCCCCCTCTCCCTCTGCCTGCCTCTCTGCCTACTTGTGATCTCTCTCTCTGTATCAAATAAATAAATAAAATCTTTTTAAATTTTTTAATAAATAAATAGATAAATAGATAGATAGGTAGATAGATAGATAGATAAAGTGTTACCTAAAGAGAATACAATTATCCAGCCCTACAAACCAAACCCAAAAACACAAATTCCAGGAGGAACAGGGTCAGTAACATTCCTCAGTGCAGAAAGATCCAAAAAACTTTGGAAGCAAAACTGCTGGCCTTTATAGAAGACAAAAAAAGAAAAAAGAAAAAAACAGGAGGTTTCTAACCACTAATGTTTAGTTCCCGAGGAGGATGTGAGAGGAAGGATGGGGGTCAGGATGGACAGTTCCTGGCTCCAGGGATGAGAGATGGAAGTAAATCATCAA
The DNA here is from genome assembly GCA_028646535.1 of Procyon lotor. NCBI lineage: Eukaryota > Metazoa > Chordata > Mammalia > Carnivora > Procyonidae > Procyon > Procyon lotor. The sequence goes on from CM053620.1 coordinate 26,149,179, forward strand.
TGTGATCACCAGTGGAGCTGAGAAAGAGCCTATTAATGTCATGTAATCAATTTCAAAAAGATACAGTTGCACTCAGGGTACTTAAACCTTGGAGGTTTCAACTACATCATACTCGTCACATGCACACAGTGTCACTAATGAGCTTATGTAAATATTTAATCTTCTCTATTTGCATTACCCGGCCCAGCCTACCTCCCCGGCCTCTTGTCCCAGCCTTCTCTAATGCCACAGTCCAGCCTTAGAGAACTACTTGGGTTGCTGGAACTCATCGTGATCTTTTAGGATCTTTACTTATGCATCTGCCTTTGCTGGAACTCCCATTTTGCACTCCCTTTCCACCTGCGAAGCCAAGCAACTACACATCCTTCAAGACTCAGCTTGAATACGTTCCCCTTTCTGGAAGCCTTGTCGGCACCCTCTACAACTCCCTATGCCCATAGAATTTTTAGTTTCCTTCTCTCTGCCCCATTACACCTTGCTAACATTCCGTAATCCCGAGTCTTACATCTATTTATTTAAAAAACATTTATGAAATCTTACTTTGTGCCAGTCATGGGGCCAGGTGCTGAGTATACAGAGGTGAATAAGAAATTATAATTATTTGTGAGTCCACTGACAACAAGTGTCTTATTCATTTTTTAACTTTCAAGCTTCATGAATGTGTAGGCTTAAATAAATACACAATGTGTTCTCTTTATATCTGTGTCCACAGTCTGCTTCTATGCATCAAGACTGTTTGGGAAGTGACAGAAATGCAATTCAAACTGGGTTAGTCACAAAAGGGGATACACTGGCTCGTGGATTCCGGGAAAGTTTGGCCATCCAAGCAGGGGGGAGGGTTTTTTTCCCCCCTAGTAAAATCATTTCATTTAGTTTTAATATCCATCTCCAACAGCTTGAAATAAAAATTTCCATGGTCTTCAGTTGAACTGTATGTCACTTTTTTAGAATGTCCTATTTTTCCATTAAATCATTTCTAAACCACTCTATGTGTTTGACTTTATGTTTAACACTCAGATACGGGTTTTTAGAAAGGCCACAGTCACCAGTCTCCCCAAAGTGGTGAATTGGGGCCTTGGGACCTAATTTTTGGAACAATAAAAACAGCAAATAGTGATTTGAATGCCACTCAGAATCCTTCTGTTTTACTTTTGAGCTTCTTTCCCTTTGCCTGTTCTTTTAATTTTCATGATTTGTAGACTGCTTCTTTGCCGAGGTAAGAAACATGGCCACTGAGATCTCCCAGCTCTGGTATCTTACAGCTTTCACCACTGAGGACAGATTGCTGATCTTTCTTAGTTACACAGTAAAAAGTCCCAGGGACGGATTCTGATTGGCTCAGCCCCGACCACGTGCCCAATCTAGGAGGTTCCCTGAGCTATCAGGACATTAGCTGATTGGTGAGGCTTCCTCTGATGTCCAATTCCAAACAACTGACTAAAGTTGAAGGGATAAAGTAGTGCAGTCGATTTCCCAGGAGAAAAGAGAGATGGTAAGCAGAAGGGCCCAGTTCTCTAAGCAGCTGATGGTGTCATTCATTCAGCGTTCTTTCTTGTTATATTTAAGGCGGCATTGTGCTAAGATGTGCTGGGGAAAAGAAACAAAAGATATGCAATTCCTAGCTGATCATCTAGGGAGACAGGGTAGAGAAGCCTGGTGGTTAAGTAGGATCGAGATGCCAGAAGGAAAATCCTGGCTACACAATTTATATGGCTGTGACCTTGAGGATCTATGACTTCAGTTCATCTGTAAAATGGGGATAACAATCACATCTAAATCAGGGAAGAGCTGTGAGGTTTAATGAACCCCACAGGACACATGGAGCATAGTGCCTCATGCGGAGTCAATTCTCAATTAATGTTAGGTATTATTTGTGTGTGATCATAAGGCAGGGCAGAGGGCATGATGTTTTGAAATGATAATCCATAGAGCTGAAGATCCAACAGAACCCAGAAATTAATACTGACAGTGGGGCCCAGAGAAGGCATCAGAAAGGAAGAAGCATTTGGTTTAACCCTTAGCAGTGGGCAGCATTTCAACAGAAGGGACAGGACATAAATGGCATTCAAGAAGGATGGGCAATTCAGGAGGAAGAAAAACTGTGGGCTAGAATAAGAGGATGTGAGATCAAGATCCTGAAGATCCAGAAGTTTTTGTTTGAACAGGATTTCTGGAACCTAAGTTTCACAATACATAGTCCTGGAGAGGTAAGCAAGTTTGGATTGAAGCTATGAAGGAATGGAATGCCTAAGGGATTTGGACTTTATTCAGTAGATAATGGGGAGTCACTGAAGGTCTTAGAGCTGGGAACTGAATGACAAGATCTAATTGCACATCTGTCATTGAATAAAGACTTTTCAAAGACCCTTAATGGCTGGAAGAATAAGTTAGAACCCTCAGTGTCTTTCATTGTTCCATTTTTGTTAGACATGGGTACAGAAAATATTTCTCCATCTTTAGAAAACAGAGGGGCCAGGCTGGCTCAGTCTATTAAGCATCTGCCTTTGGCTCGGGTTATGATCCCAGGGTCTTGGGATCGAGTCCCACATCAGGCTCCCTGCTCAGTAGGGAGTCTGCTTCTCCCTCTGCCTGCCGCTCCCTCGCTTGTGTTCTCTCTCTCTGTCAAATAAATAAATAAAATCTTAAAAAAAAAAAAAAAAGAAAACAGTATCATAATGGCTATGACTATGGCATCAACACTCAGTCTGTGTTGGGGAGCGATAAGGAATAGTGAGGACTGTGGCAAATTAGATACATGTGTCCCTCAAAGGGGGACAACAATTTCTGAGGCCTGACATTAGTAAATATTCTCAAAATATTAAAAATATTGATTTAGGAAACTTAAAGTCTAGGGGTGTCTGGGTGACTTAGTTGGTTAAGCCTCTGACTCTTGATTTCGGCTCAGGTTAGGATCTCAGGGTCCTGAGATTGAGCCCCGTGTGTCAGGGAACACGCTTAGTGGGAAGTCTGTTTCTCTCTCTCTGTCTCCCTCTGCCCATCCCCCCCGAACTCACTCACATGCTCTCTCTCTAAAATGAATAAACAAATAAAACCTTTTAAAAAAAGAAAAGCTTAACATCTAGATTTTTGTCTAACATCCCTGTTTTGTGTTATTTTTTTTCAAGTTGGCTCAAATTTTAAAAAAAAATTCTATAAATGAAACATGCCTGTGGACCAAATTTCTCCTAAGGACCACCAGTTTGAGACCCTTGGATTCACACTGATCCAAAATTAATATTGATCCAGATATCTGGATACCTTTACTGTCTGACCATTCCATAATTTCTGCTGAAGGGTTCAGAAATGAAAACAACGAAGGAGAAGGCCATGCCCAAGAAGTATTCCCAGTAAGCCAGAAAGGGAATTTGAAGAGCTGACATTTCACATGTAGAATAAACTAGAATCAAAACAAACAAAAAGAGATATAGAGAAAGCTCCTAAAGACACAGATTTTCCTTGTTTCTTAAGCTTTTATTTTAATTCCAGGTAACAGACAGTGTGATAGTAGTTTCAAGTGTACAATATAGTGATTCGACAACTTCCCGGTGCCTATCGGGACAAGTGCCCTCCTTAAGCCACATCGCCTACTTCTCTCATCCGCCCACCCAACTCCCCTCCGGTCACCATCAGTTTATTCTCTGTAGTTAAGAATCTGTTTCTTGATTTCTCTCTCTTATTTTTTCTTCCTTTTGCTTGTTTCATTTCTTAAATTCTACATAGGAGTGAGAGCATATGGTATTTTTCTTATTTCGCTCTGCCTAATACTCTCTAGCTCCGCCCACATCGTGGTAACCACAGATGTTCACATTCTGACCCATAACCTAGAAGTCAGATGTTTCATTTTAGATGACATTTTTCACTGGTGTTACTTAAAAAAAATAAATAAATAAAGCCTCGGTAAAATGGAAACAACTCAGGCACCCGAGTTTGAGAAATCAGAATTAAAAATGCCTAATTTTGACAAGAACATTCATAAGCTTGTAAGTGCTACCTCGAGTAGCTTGTATCACTTCACCTTTGCCCAGGACCGCTGCGTAACAACGCACCATAAAGTATCAGCATCCTGCAACAGTCAGCATTTACTGCTTGTACATTCATGGCATTCCGCTGAGCTCCATCAGGCTCGGGCTTTTCTGAGTTTACTCTGTTCCACGCGTTTCTCATCCTCCTTCCTCGAGCAGCCTACCATGCCCATGACCTTCTCATGGTGATGACAGATGTCCGGGAGAGTAAGATAGAAATGTGCAAGGCCTCTTGGAACTTTGTTTGGCTCACACCTGGCGTTCCATCACCTCTTTTCATTAGCCCGAGGCAGTCACTTGGCAGAGGGCATGGCTATAGAAAGGCGTAAGAATATTCGCTCTCTACCACACGTGCCCAGACCGGAAACAGCTCGGATGTCAACCGACTTAGAGCGGACAGGTAAATCCCGAGGCAGTACCAAAATGGGACCGATTGCAGCAGGAAAGAAGACCACCGGACCCTGGCTTCCCTCGGTGATACGGATGAATCTTAGCAACCTCATACTGAAGAAAAGGAGAAAACCAGAAATGAATAAAGGCAATAAGGTACCTATTTCTATAAAGTTGAAAATGTAGCAGAACTCAATTATATTGTTTGTAGATACTCACATAGGGGGCAAAACCGTACAATCAAGGAAGAAAATGAGTGTGGGAAAAGTGAGAATTGTGGCTCTTTCTCTTCCGGAAAGGAACAAAAAGAAAGCTGGGGATTTAGCTCTCCCAGTCTGGACTGTCCTTCCTCAGGCAGCTGCTTCATACTTATTTGTCAAACTGTACCTTTATATTTAAAGCTTTTTCTGTATGAATGTTGTATTTCCCTATAGTTGACTTCTTAGAGTTCAGTTCTACTGAACTAGAAATTATGGATGAGAAACATCTGAGTTTGGGGCGCCCGGGTGGCTCAGTGGGTTAAAGCCTCGGCTTTCGGCTCAGGTCATGATCTCAGGGTCCTGGGATTGAGCCCCGCATCGGGCTCTCTGCTCAGCGGGAGCCTGCTTCCTCCCCCCCCCCCCCCCCCCCCGCCTGCCTCTCTGCCTCTCTCTGTGTCAAATAAATAAATAAAATATTTTTTTTTTAAATCTGAGTTTGCTGCTTTTAAGTGATAGGTTGGTCTCTGTCAGAACCTCCATTGTATCTTTGGTGACATCAGCAGGACAGTAGCCCCCACTCAAGCCTGTCTTGAGGAGTCAGTGAGAGGACGTGTAGGAGAGGGTTGTTTCTTGTTAGTAAGAACTAGTTGCAGAAGAGGACACTCCTAAGTCTTTGACATCAGGAAAAGGAGAGGAAGACTGTAAATGTTCCCTGTGTTTCGTGTATACTCTCATTTCTTTACAAAGGAAAAAACAAGGCAGGGGAGGGACTTATGCTCAAGTCGACATGATCCAAGGGAGGTGCGGGGGGTCCCAATAACCATAAAATAGCCCAAGAGAAGCCACAAGGCCGTGTGGGAGCCTCACCGAGACACAAAATGCTTGAATGATTTCTCAAGCTCGCTGCCCGTACTCTTCGCGTATAAAGAAAATGAACTTTTCGGTGCATAAATCTGACCTCTCAGACGGTGGTCATCTACCCTAAGGACCCTCCGGGTGGCTCTGGGGTCCTGAAGCTAATGTGGGAGAGGAGCTTGGTGTGGCTGGCCATCTTGACGCAGTGCTCCCGCCGGACGCCCAGATGGGTCCTCATGGGAGGTCTGTCCCAGAGCAAATGGTTTATCTTTAAACCCATCCTTCATTTCCCCTCTTATCAGCACAGGAATGCAGGGAGGCTGTAGGCATTAGCTGTGTAGGCATTTGGGATTTTGTGAGGGCGCACGTGTCAGAATGGGGCTTACTGGCCTTCAACACATTCTCAGATTAGGGGAGTGTGACCGACCACCATGGGATTCCCTGGGCCAGAGCACAGTGTGAGCTTCCGAGACTGCCCAGATACTATTGAGAAGAACGAGGGGTTTGGGGCCCTTGCTGTTCGCGAACATCGTCTTAAGAGCTTTACATGGACAACCTCAGCCAACACTTTGAGCTGACAACCGGGTACCATTCGTACCCCCTCTTTTGTAATACTTGAGAGAAAGGGAGGCAGGGAGAAATAGCATGGGAGTCTGAAGTGACAGGTAGAAGGGAGTAAGATGGAGACGACAGGTGTGCCTGAGTGGTGAGCAGCCTGGATCGGAGCCGTGACTAGAGAGGGTAGGGGGACAAAGGTGTACAGGACGGTGCCTGTGACCAGCTTTCCGGACCTTTGTTCAATGGCTTTGTTGTTTCCCAGACATCTCTCGCTTTCTCTCTCTCTCTCTCACACACACACACACACACTTTCAAATTTAGGTAGAAAACCCATTCCAAAACCAACTATGCAGAAGCGAGTCTTTGATACTCCACTGTTTCAGATCGTTTGCTCCAATATTTATTGTCTTCCGGGCAGAAAATAGTGAAATTGACACGCAGCATTTGCCGTCAACCAAGGTTACCGTACCGTCTTCTGGCCACTCTGGGCGGGCGAGTTGTACTTCATCTGCTATCAAAGCTGCCCCTCCTTGCTCGAAAGAGGGTCTTGGCAACAGTCCTTGAGAACAGGTACCGCGCTCCTGCGTGCCTTTCCCACCCCTCCCCCACCGCCGCCGCAGCAGCTGCGGGGGCCTGGTCCTCTCCATTTTATAGAGAAGGGGAATTCCAAGGAGAACCTCGGGCTGGTTTATTTTTAATTGTTGACCTCCAAGCCCTTCTGTTTGCATCTGTTTATTAAATTGCGAGCTCAGCTGTGAAATGCCCTTTATGATGTTGTTTTATTGGTGGGCCATTCAGGGACCCAGCGCCACACAAACAGGATAAATATTTTTCTTCGCAGCACACACCCCACGTTGGGGGCCACGGAACAAGGGAAGCGAGGATCGTTTGTTTACGAGCTCTGATTCATTCATTACTCGGCGAGGAGCTGTGAAATGTAAATCTCACATTCCGCAGGACAATCCCTGCGCCAGCTTGAGCTCATTTGGAGGTGTGATGTTCCACTCAAAAGGAGGCTGTTAATTTTATTGACCAAATTTGGAAAGTGGGAGCTCCAAAATTAAATAGAGCCTTTGGAAAAGAAATGAACATTTAGGTTTCTCAAAGACCTGCAGAGGGGTCACGTGGTTTGGGGGTTTGGGGTTGGGTTTTTTTTTTTTTGGTCCCCCACCCCCACCCCGGAAGGAAACTTCAAATACCAGTGGGGTTTGCAGGAAGCTTGAAATGAAATTGCTGTCTGCCTCATCTTCTAGTTTCAAAAGATTTGATCTCTCCGTGATAGGTTTGTCAGTATTAATTATAGCAACCTTTATTGAGCGCTTAGCTCCCTGCTTTAAATATATCATCTTGTGTAATTCACACAGTCACCCTCAGAAGTTCGTGTTATTAGTGCCCCCATGTTACAGCTGGGAAGCTGAAGCTCAAAGGGCAGAAGGTGTTTGCCTGCGCCCCCCACCCCCAGAACTGAGACTCCAAGTCAGATCTGCCCGACTTTAGAACCTGGGTCCCTTCGCCGCGCAGTTCTCCTGCTCTCTCTTTGCCATCTCTGTGGAACTAAAGAACTGAGTTTCCTGGTGCCTTAGGAAGAGCTAAAGTTTCCAGCGGTTACTAAGCAGCTTCGGGCTGCAGATTCTCTCCGTTTGCTTCATGCTCAGAACAAAAAAGAAATCCCACTGGCTGGAAAGACTTCAAGAGCCCCTTGCTTCCCGCACTGTGGGTCTGCCGCCCCCGCCCATAGTCAGTCAGGCACAGGGTCCAAAAAGAAGTACCTTTAACTCCAGAGGTCATCGCCGGGGTTCCTTGGGCCCCCTTGCACTCTCTCTAAGCCTGGCCAGAAAGGGTAAAATCAAACGGAATGAGGCAGGGTGGTGCACTGCGTCTGAGATGGCGTGGTGCATTTGGGGCTCCACAGGGCTGTTTACCCACAGAACGAGTGGGCCCATGTCAATATTTGGACTTGGAGACGGCCCGGTTTATAATTGTTCAGACTTGCCTCTGAATTGGGCTTTGAAACACCCATTTGCCATGTCCCTCCAAGGCTTCATTCTTTTTGTCGGGGGGGAGGCTATTTAGGGAGAATTTCTTTAGAGAGGTTTCTGGGGGCCGTGGAGAAAAAGGACGGGACAAGTTCAGAATGTGATAGGAAAAATCACAACGTGATTTGGGGGGGAAAAATGTAAACCGTGTTAGGAAAGCTCTGCCCATCAAGAAATGTTATTGTTGGTTGAATGGTAGAAACCATCTGGGTCTCTTTTAATGGCTAGGGGCCCCTCTGTGGATGGTACAGATGTTTCTTTTGTTATTGGTGCGATCTTGTAAATAGTTAAAATATTTACCAAGGCACCTCCGAGCTGGAGCTATCCCATTTTATTATTTATACCTTTTCAGAGGGACAAAAATGGAGGTGTCCACTAAACGTGATGGATTAGGTTTATAAACAGCCATTATGGCCGTCAACCCTCGAATGTCAGCTTCTCCTTTGTGTCTGCGCATTTCTAAGCTAACCAGTGATCCATGCATAAGATAGGAGGTTAAGAACGCAGAGAAAAGGCCTGTTGGCTCCAAGCAAGATGTATCTTCTGCTGATTAGAAATACAGCTGTAGAAAGTGAGGGGGACCCTGGGCAGGAGGTGAGAAAAAGGGACGCGCGTGGGCTTCCGCGCGTGCGTGAGTGTGTGTGTGCGCGTGCATGCGTGTGTGCGTGTGTGTATGTGTGTCTGTGTGTGCAGGCAGAAGAAAGGGAACTGACAAGTGCAGAAGTCCCTGCACCCTGACACGCAGCATTTCAGTTGTCACAATCTGAGAATGAAAACCTGCAAGGCCTCTACCTGCCAGCATCCTTCAGCTGTTTTCTTAAGGGACTGCAGCTGGCTTTTGTTTTCCCAAGATAAAAATCAGGAAATGCAAAAATTAAATAGGATTGGAGAAGAAAGAGGATGGGTCCTCCTGGGAAAGAGAGGAAAGAGCGAGCCAGCAGGTACCAAGACCTAGTGGAGAGGGGGAGATTCCTATCTCCTGGCAATTAAGTGAACCATCTTAGGATGGTGAGGGGGTGGGGATGTGACCTGTTCCTTGCCTGGGCTGCCTCCCTCCCAGAAGTTAGACCCCAAATACTGGGCACTGTTAGGTTTAAGAAAGGGGGATCTTTTTCATCCAAACTATTTATAATTGTAATAGGATACATTGTCAATCCAATTAATGGGAGGAAACAAAGTAACTTTTCTTGCAGGTAAAGGGGGTAAATGTAAATTACATTATTGTTGGCCCACAGTGGCTGCACGTGTGGGGAACAGTTTCTGACAAAAAGTGGCTTCCATTATGTTTTTACTCTTGGATCCCCGCTCCTTCAATTTCCCAGTTTGTCACTGATTTCCTGCCATGCCACAAACTGTGCCTGTAACTTTGTGCCTCACTATCTGGAAGGGAAGCTGTAGAATTCAAAGGAAAAGGAGCTCAGGCTTGCGTTGGAAAGGGCCAGGCTTCCGAGCAGCGGAAAGAGCCTGGAACCACACGAAACACAGGTTAGAATTCAAATTTTGGCAAAATATTTCCTAGCCGTCTCCTCTAGGACTTAATTAAGAAATTATGACCCCACTTAGTTTTTCGCTCATTTCTTGGGGGGACTGGGAGGAGAACTTCTTGATGGAACAAATAGAAAACTCTATATCTCTGCAGTAAAAATAAAATAATAAAAAATAAAAATGTTAATTCATTAATCAAGAAATAAAAGAGAAAAACTTTTGGGAAACACTAAGAACCCGACAAACTTCCTCCTCAGATTTGTGAACAACAGGCTGCTCCCTCCTGAGGGTCCCTCCTTGGGTCTTCTTTCACTACCTTCTGGAGACATATATCACACACACACACACACACACACACACACACACACACACACCCAATGAGGCCAGTGTCTACCACATTAGTATGCTGGTGCACCAACTAATTTGCCTCTGTAAATTCTGGGATCTGAATCACACCACTGTGGTAGATACAGACTAAATAATTTCTCTCATCACTGTCTTTGGAGAAAAAAAAGAAAGAAAAAGACACACAGACACAGACACAGACACACACACACACACACACGCAATTTTCTAAACAGCTTTCTCACTCAGGCTATCCTACTCACTTGGAGGCCCAGAGGATGATGGTTTGGCTCACTAGGAAGCATTGTCTATGAGCAGAAGACTCTCAGTAAACCTCCCGTAAGGCAGTAGATTTGTGCTTTGTATTCATGATCACAAGTAATACTAATAATTTTTGCTGGCCTATCCCCATGTAACAATCACCAAAGTCTAGCTGGGCTCTCTTGATGGTTCCCTTGGCAGATTCCAAAATACAAATGCACCCTGCCCAGTGTTTGAGTCCCCGTCCACTGAATCTCACCCATTTGTGAATGAATCAGAACTTTCAGGAACTTGAGGAAAAAAGTCAACAAAGCAAAGAAAGAGCTTGGAAAGTTTCAAGCCATTGTCCCGAACAGTTTAACTATTTGGCTAAACATTCCACATGTGTATACAAAAATGAAAGGCATGAATGTTCTACATCGCATGGTTCGTATGGAAAGCCATTTTAAGAATGGCCCTCCACCTTTATAAGCAAGAGGGAGACTTGTGTTCTCATTGATACCCTCTCTCTCTTTCCACCTACTCTGGGGCTTTTGGATGTTCCCATGAAGGACCAGCTCGAGAGGCCCCACTGACCTCTGTCCACTTTAGGGATGCGGGGCAATCAAACAGAACACCAGCGAGGAAAATACCCGAAGAGGGCTGTCAGGTTTTGCAAATCAAAATACAGAATGCTCAGTTAAATTTGAATTTCAAGTAATCGACAAAAAATTTTTTAGCCTACGTATGTCCCCGTGCAATATTTGAGATGTATTTATACTTAATTGGTAAACCTACCCAGGAGAGCCTGAGACCAGATATAGAACACCTAGACCTAGGAAGGGGGCTAGAACCTCGTGACTGATCCCTGGAGTCTAACTTCTTAGCGATTTTAAATAAGAAAGAGGGTACTGAGTGAAGTCACAAATGGCCAGGTTTCTCAATGATGCAAAAAACTCTCAGAGGGAAGTGTCTCAATGCCAGACAGGAGGGCAGACGCGCACCATCGGAAAGCTGCAACTAGCAACCAACCATGGCGAACATACAGTCTAACCTATTAATTCACTATTCCCGGCAACAGCCCAATATGGCAGAACTTCCATGGTGCCCATTTTAAGGGTGAGGAGATCGAGGTACAGTTGCCAGGGCCACACAGCTGCGGAACAGAGATTTCGACTGAGACGGTCTGGCTCCAGATTCTGTGCTTGGAATAAAAAGATACCAAACCAGAACATAAACAATTTAATTTTCTAAAGGATCTCAGCTGTACGCATGTGCTAAAATGAAAATGGCTGCGTTCTCATTCCCGACCCAGCCCCGGCCCCCCCTCTGCCCTGCTCTGTTCGTGCCCCAGACCATGCTTGGCCTGCCCAGTGAGGAAGCCAGGGATGGAAACAGGGGTGTAGATGAACATGTGTGAGCCTCAGAAAAGAACAGGACAATGGATGGCACCTGGGGTACGCTGCTGGAGTCCCTCACCCCCACCCCGCCCCATTTCTCCCAACCTACAGGGGCAGAGAGCATGGAAAGTATTGTTACTGCAGGCCCAAATGAGGAACTCTGGCAAAAAGTTTTTCTAATTTAAAGACCACCCAGGTGTGTGCTGGTCTGTCCCCATTTTAGGGTCTTTGCCTCTTGCTTTCCAGCAAGAAAAGAAACAGATGTGATGCCCATTCATGCCTAATGGAGACAGAAGGGGAGGGAGGAACTGAGGGCTGCAGGGGTTGGGGGGGGGGGGGTGTGTGTGTTCTGGGCTGTCTTTGGCCTGCAAATTCAGTCTTAAAGGATCGGGATATTAACTTCCGTGGGGTTTAAGTCTATGGCTGTCACCTGTCGACTCGAAGTCTGGCACGTAGTAGGCGATCGATGCATGTATGTTCCACTGAATTAAAATTAAATAATGCGATCAAAAGTCTTGGTAGAGGCCCAGGGAGTGGATTTCAGCCTGCCTGGCCTTGGAAGTTGGAGGCTGACCAGATGAGTTTCACTTGGTTGGAGTTGCCAGTGGATGGGGTGGGGGTGGGCGTCCTGGCTTCCCTAGCCGGGGCCAGCTCAGATGGTCCTAAACAATTATCCCTCAAGGGGTGGGGGAGGGGAGGGAGACCCTGTTGAACAAATCCTTCACTTTTGTCTCCTCTAGGGCTGCAGACCGTGGTCCCTGCTTATTCAGCCCTCCCTCTCCCCCCATCCTGTGCCTGAGATGTTCTGTGGTTATGAGTCAATGATCAGACAGGGAAAGGGCACGCTTACCATAGGGGAGGAGGATTCAGTAGGGCTCTGGGCTTTGATGCTGCCTCTCCTACATCCTGAATGCATGAAAGGCTAGGGGAGGGAGAGGAAGAAATATAGAAGCAGAACAGAGAAAATGTTATTAAAAAAAAAAAGAAAAGAACAAGAACAAGAAGTTGGAGGAAAGGGAGAAAAGGTGCCTAGTTTGAAATATTGTATCATCAACAAATCTCTCTGGGAGACAAAAGCTAGTTAAAAACTGAGTTGAGATAAGCCGTCTCCTTCGGTGACTCATCTTCCCGGGGAATAATGGCAAAGAGGCGGTGTTTAGGAGGGAAGTGATGTGCAAATAGCAGTGTCCGTGAAGCTGGGGTTAATTACAGGAAGGACTTCCAGGGGTAATTGCCGATAAACAACACGAGGAGCAGAATGAGGCTCCCCAGGCTTGGAAGCCAGCTCTCTGTGATTTGAACAGGATCCCCAAACACTGTTCCAGAGGCAGGGGCTGGATGACTCCCCAAAGGGCCACTTCGGAGGCCCCATCATCTCTTGGGCTGACCCAGTATCTCCACTGTCTCAGCCCCTGAAAATCCATCCGTTTAAAAAAAAAAAAAAAAAGAATGAAAGCTGTTTGCCACGCCGTTAGGAAGTTAACGACCTCGGCTTAAGGAAAGGCAAAAAGCACCCCTACACCTTCAGCTAAGTCCAGTCTGACTGTGAAGAACCAGGACTGATCCCTCTAAAGGGTTTTTTGAAGGAGCAGGTTTCACCAGGATGTTCCAAAAAAAAAAAAGCTGCGTCTTTGCCTCGTGCGCCTGGTTTCAGAGGTGAATGCGTGCATTATAACAACTTGTGATCATGAAGCCCAGAAACTGGCGCCATTCTCCCATTCTGGGGAGGCTTGTAACGTGGACAGGACCCAGCATAGACCTTAGAGGCTGGGAAGCGCTTAGAAATGTCTGTGAAAAAAAACCTCCCCCCACCTACTGGCTCCCATGTAGTGGATGGCTTCTAGGAACCGATGCCTTTTTTCACAGGATCTTGAAAGAGCACAGCCTCTTTCCTGTTCCACAGAAAGAGCCCAAGGATAGGGGTGGGGAGCTTTCTCCAACCCTGAAAGTCCCTCGGGGGTGTTTTGCTAGGACAGTTCCCTGGAGGCAGACAGGAAGCAGGTTCTCAATCCAGAGGTCCTCCAGCTAGTGACTGTAAGGAAAATGTTTGGAGTGCTGATAGCACCCGTCAACCTTCTGTTGACTGTGGGCCTTGGGTCTCCACCCTTGAGATGAGGGCATAATCAAGATGGCGCCTCAATGCACCTCCTGGACTCGACTCTGATACTCTGAAACCTGGGTGCTCCTCAAAGAGCTAATCCAACCTTGAGTGCCGGGACCCTATCTCACAGTTCCTTTTCTCTTTTCTACCACCATGACTAATGCCTTCACCTTGGAAAGAACTCAGTAAATAAATCCGCTGGATGGATTTATGCATATAATATGGGGCCACTGCAATGGCTCTTCGTTGAAAATGAAATGTTTGTGGGTGGGTATGGGGGCGGGGTTCCTTCATCTTTCAATCCTGTAGAGTTGCTCTGAAAGACCAGATAAGAATAAATAACAGTAATGGCTCACATGTTTTATGCTCAAACACCCTACATACTTTTCCTGATGATTTTTCAAAACATCCCTCTAGAGCATCAGCTCTTAAAATCCCCACACCATAGAGCAGGAAACAAGACCCAGAAAGATCAAGGGAAGAGCTGTGAAGTGAGAAGATTTGGATGCCAGGCTCAGCCCCTTAGGACTACAGAGCCCTTCTATTTAGAATTTCCTTAAATGCATGGAGGGCCTGATGGCTAGCTTGCTGAATGCCCTTGGGCAAGTCATTGGCCCAATCCAGTCACAAGGTACTTACCCCTCCTGAACTAAGATGATCTTTGTTTTCTTCAAGAGTGGCATTTCAGGCCTCTGCTCGTCCCTCAGTTCTCCAGCCAGCCCCCACCATGGCCACTCACTGACTCAGATCCCCAACATAGACTGTGCCCTTCTCTTGAGTTATATACTTATTTGTGATTATCGGATTCATGGTTCCTTTTCCCACTAGATGATAAGCCCCTTTGGAGTAAGGATCAGATCTGTCTTATTTAGCTGTACCCTCTCCCCAGCAGTGTACCCCCAAAATGGTACCTGACACAAAGAAAATGGTCGAAAAAAATATCTGCCAAACGTTTGTAGGGGCTCCAACAGCGGCTAGCTGTGCAGATTGCGTGGGGTCAGCTTCTGTGCCATGTAGGGATTCCCAACCTCAGCCCCTGAGAAGATCAATCCAAGAAACCCCAGAGCTTTAAGAGAGGGCTTTGGCGGTTCAAAACCAGGCAAACCCTGAACACCTTGGACATCTCTTCTTGCTTAGGTAAGGGATGAGCAGTACCCATCCAGTCGGGGATGAAAGCCCTACAGAGATTCCCCAAGTATGGCGCTAGGGACAGCTCTTCTGTCTTGTCCTCCTTTTCACACATTCTTGGGTGCAGGTAGGACTCAGAAGGACATGGAATCCTAATGTTTGGGGCTTCCATCATTGAGCCATCCAAGTCCGCCTGGGAGAAGGGGGCTGCCATTTGGGAGGCACAACAGCCCCCGGGAACAGATCGTAGCAACCAGGCATGCCCCGAGGAGGGGGGCGCCTTTCTGGTTGTACACAAGAGGCAATAATAAAAGCACAATGAAGAGGCCTCACTCTCCAGCTGGTTGTGCACGGCCCATTCAGTTGGCGGGGATGGCCGTCTCCCTTTCAAGTGAGCTCTGGTCCCCCTCTGCGGCCGCCCGCTCCTTGCTTGGTCTTTCAGTCACATACCAGACGGTCTCACAGAGCAGACCCGAAACCCCAGGTGGCAGGATCCCAGTTTCATATAAATTAGGCTGGGTAACGCGATTCAGACACATTTTTTTGTCTAAATCATGCAAAAATAGGATTTTCTCAGGGGCATAAATCTGGCCCAAATCTAAACCTGAATGTGCAATTGACTGGTATAGTTTATAGTGCAAACATAGAATTATCTGGAAAACTTGGGCTTCCAAAGAGCATGGCCCATTTTTTATCCAGTCTGAAAGAAATGATTTATTTGCCGTCGAAAGACTCCCGCAAAAGTCAGTGCATGGCAAAAAGGGCCAGATGCAAGCCCTGATTCACGAGAAAAATGCACTGTGCCCCCAAGCAGGCAGGCATCGCCCGACGCCGCACAAAGTGACTGATCCAAACACAAGTCCTGCTCTCATGTACCCAGGGCACAGAAGTTTGGGCATTTAGCCTTATTAAAAGTGGATGCCTATTCTATTTTCCGAAGTAGGAAGGAAGTACAAAGAAGAAGGAAGAAAATTGAGAGCATCTTAAAAAGAACAAATAAATAATTTCACAACATGGTCAACAAAGGACGGAATGCCCTCCGAATAACCCATCTGAAATATGACACATTACCTATTCTAATTAAAGCATGACTTGGCTGAAGTCAATTAAGACCAGTTTCGCCAACGCTTTTCTTCACTTATCCCGATCCTGTCATTTTCAAGGTCATCAAGTCGATAGGATGACCTTGAAGTTTTGACTCTAGGGACAGGGGAACTGTCTCAATGTCTAAGAGTTTTACACGGGGATTTAGAGGTGTGAGGGACAGTCACCAGGAACTGATACCTTTCCCTGCCATTCTGTGCCATGGCCTTGGGGAATTTAAAATGACAGAAAAAAATAATAATATCCTCTCTCACAAGTTGTTTAAATTCTCGTGGCAGTTTGCCATCAAACATCAAATTTATTCAATTCACAGTGACTTCAAAGAGTGCAGAACAATAACCTGAGGGCTGCATTTCTCAAAAAATATGTCAGCAGTAAGGAGGGGGGAAAAAATGTTTCCTTAGGTGGATATAAAAGAAAATGACACTAGGTACCTAAACCCTAATGTTTGCCAGAAGGTTTGATTTACGGATGAGCTATTTTTTTTAAAGTAGCTTGTTCCTAATTCTTATTCACTGACAGTTGAAAATTGGGCATTTAGGTGTAAAAAGAAAATACAAGGGGGAAAGAAGTAGAGAGAAAAGTAAATTAGAACCAAAATGGAACCAGAGTTGGCGAGAGCTGTCAGGGGCTATGAAAGCAGCCAGAAATCTTTCTTTATGTCCTTAGAGAGAGTGAAGTCGAAAGATAGTCATCTTTAATCTAGTCAAACGCTGGAGGAAATGAAGCTGGCTTGGTGCAGGGTTGGTACTATGGGGATGAGGATAAGAAGTATGTACTTGAGTGGTGAGATGAGCTTCTCTCAAGGTGACCCAGCTCCCTTCTTGCCCCTCCCGGTCGATCCCGTCATGGGCGCCATGTTTTTCATAGGCTCATTGGATCAGCCACACCACCATGGCCATTGATCATCCCCATGGGGCCCATCACGCCTGCCATGATCTAGCCCCTTCCTGCCACACCAGCCTCATGATCACTCACCGCCTGAGAGCAGATAGTGTAGAGTCTGCACTCCAGCCCTAAGAAGCTGCTTCCTGCCTTCTTCCCCTAACAATGCCTCCTCTTTCTTCTAAAAGCCACTTACTTCTGGATATCTCCCGCAACTTCGGAAGTGAATCAGGACCCCGGTTACAGCCAAGATTGCAAATGGCAATCCCCAGACCTCATTCAGCCAATGGCGTTGTGCTGTTTTTTTAACCGAGTCTATGCTTTTCAAATGTAGATATTTCAAATAAAAATCCAGATGACCAGTTTTGTTTTGTTTTTTTAAATCAGAAGTTCTCCTAATGTTGAACAACTCACCACCCCCAGAAGTCTGGCAAGAGGAATGGGGGAAGGTGATGGTCTCCCCAACCATTTCAGCAAATATTCTCCAAAAGTAACATTTTTTTTTTTTTTTTTTTTACTTCTTAAAGAAAATATGGTGGCATGACTACGATTTACAAGGCTGAAAGGATCTCTGCTTTTATCAGTCATACGGCCATAGGTCTTTGTTGTGATGGAGGATTAAGCAATGGGACAGGGATTTCCCTGGGGACAGGGAGGCCTGGGCTCTTTACTGGCACAGGGTGGGGAGTTCCGCTTCCCATCACAAAGTACCTCCAGAAGCACCAGCCCACACCTACCCTGGTCACTGCGGAATCCCTAGTATAAGTGTATCAGAAGGGACATGCTCTCCAGTCCTAAAGGTTACTTTGAAAATTACTTGTAACCCAGCGACGCTCTCTAGGACAAAAGGCTAACTTTGCCACTTACCTGCCCTCTGATCTTGACTGAGTCCTCATTTTATATATATGTGTAGTGATGATAATGATCATGATAATGTGAATGACACATCTTTTCTTGTCCATTCTGAGCATTAAATTTTTTTTTTCATTCTGAGCATTAAATGAGAATGTCTAAGTAAGGTACGCTGTCGATGCAAAATGGCAACACAAGTTTTAGATACTCATTTAAAAAAAGAGAGAGATTTTATTTATTTATTTGAGAGAGAGAGAGAGAAAGATCGTGAGCAGGGGCAGGAGTTAGAGGGAGAGGTGGACTCCCCACTAAGCAGGGAACCCAGTGCGGGGCTTGGCCCCAGGACCCTGGGATCATGACCCGAGCAGAAGGCAGACGCTTAACGACTGAGGCACCCAGGCACCCACAAGTTTTAGATATTCTGATGATTATGGTAACCAGTGAATATTTACTACCCTCTGCATACCATGCTAGCCACTTTATTGATGCTCTCTCACTTACCCTATGAGAAGACACTGAAAATTGTCCATTTTACAGATGGAGAAACTGACACTTAGATTATATAATGTGCCCAAGATCATCAGTTGTTAAAAGGCAGACCCCAATCTAAAGCCAGCTTGGTTTTCTGTTTCCAACAACATCAGGGTGCTTACAAATATTAAAAATCGGAAAGTAACCATTTTAGTAGCAGCGAAAACCATTATTTGTATGGAGCTATTTCTCACCTTAATAGCAAAGCCGGATGTTAATTACAGCCCATGTTTTAGTTCTTTGAAAGCAATCATGAGGTAGGAAGCTATTTTATTCTTTCCATTCTTGGCTAGTGGCTACGACAAAATAGCACAGGTTTTATTGCTCAAGAGGAGTGATAACAAGTTGGAATTAACCAAAGTGATTGAGTTGCTGAAAGATTACAACTACGTTATTGGTTTGGATCTCCACTGTATTCCTAATGTTTGGTCCAACACCCAACACATAGAAGAAGCTCAGTTAATTTCTGTAGGCATCTGTGGATGACGAGTGAATGATGAGTGAATGAAGGACAATTACTGACTTTTAAGAAGTGTTGGAAGTATGATTTGACTGGAAACATTATTGCGTGTACTATTGAACATTTCACACTATTCAACCTTTGCTTTAGCCAATATACTCTTCTCTACCTTCCAGTTTCTTCACTAGAATAAGATAAAATTCCCTAGGATCAAATACTTATTAACCCAGAATTCTTTATGCAGTCAGTAAGGGCTTCCCATGTTTGAGATACACATTTTACATCAAGAGATGCGTTGTTACCATGATCACCATTTTTCTGACAAAGTAGAAATTGAGAAAGACTAAGTAACTTGCTATAGTAAGAAAGGAACTAGGTTATGAATCCATGTTTTGCCTAACTTCAGAATCTATGTTGTTGACCAAAATGCCATAAGTCTGTGGGTTGGCAATGCTCTCAAATCGGGTTCTAGAAGCTTAAAAACTGAAGTTATGTCATATACATGGGCATCTGACTGTACAAATCTGAGGAACTTTCAAAGCAGATCAGCTAATTCCCAAGCTTACTTTCAAGTTTGGGGGGGAGAAAAATAAAGCCTTTTGACACTATTCTGTATTTGTGAATATCCTGTGGATTACAGCAATGATACTTTGTGATGACAGTTTTGTTTCTAGTTTCTATTCAGTTCGGACTGCTTTGGGGTCAGACATGACTTCTTAATATCAGTCAGAATTTTCAGTGCTCATTTGTGACCGTCTCTTTCACAGGGCTTTTGTGAATAATTTTCTATGGCAGAGGGGATGTCTTTCCAATTAATATAGTAACTGTCCAATTATTTAAATGGCTTAATTTGGAATTGGTGATATTTCTTAAAGAATTTCTTAAAGAGCAAGTTTATTTTCTTAAAAAAATTTTAAAGGCTCATAAGCATATCACTAGCATAAATATGTTCATAAGAGGGGCATACAAGTCCCTCAAGAGAGCAAACTATTTTAAGCAATTTAGAGACACCCTGTCATTAGGTTGGTGTGCTAATTACAAATCATTCTAATTGATTCAATAGTCTCCCAAAAGACTTCCATAATGTACTAGGCAAACACTTTATTAGCCAAGCTGAGTTACTGTAGGTTCTTAACAGAAAGAAAGAAGCTTTCTCGAAAACAATATTAAGTCAGAATTTTTCACTGTTTGAGAAGGGCCCTTTCTTTAATTTTATTCTCAGTTGGTGTTTGTTTTACTGTTTTGACTTCCTGTTTTTAGTTCATGAATGCTAATATGAGACAGACAGAAAGAAAATGGACTTGGTTTCTTTCCCTACATCCATCTTATCTCCCTTTGTGGAAAACATCTGTTCATTATTGCTCAGGATCCATTCACCCATCCCCCCTTTCTTGAATAGTCTTTGTTTGTTTGTTTGTTTGTTTGTTTGTTTGTTTGTTTTTGGAGTCGTTATTTTTTCTTTTGGGAATCACCATATGTTGACTGTCCATGTAGATTAGATAGATTGAGCCCCACTTTCCAGGATGCAGGATGCAAATATGATACAAGGTTGGACAACCACCCTGCTCTATACCTTTTTCATAATGATGGATCCAGGTGGGGACATGTCTTGGGCAAGCCAATGAGAAGATGTGCCAGTCACACTAGAATTTCTAAGCTGGGAGGATGTTGGCTTGAGGGTCACCCCATGGAAGGACTTGCCTGAAGAGCAAAGCCAATACAGCTGTGGAGACAGAGAGGTGGGGAGACTCCTAATATCATTACTTGAAGCTTTGGGGTAGATTGTGCCTGAAGTCATTTGTTCCTCTGGGTTTTCTACTCACATGAACTAACATATTCCTTCTTTATTTTCTTTTTTCTTGCCCCTGTTCAGGCTGTGTTTTTAATAACATGAACAAATACAGGAGAGGTTTTTCACTTAAGGAATCCCTTAACAAAATTTCCATGTGTGTGATTTTTTTCTCCTTAGCACAAGACTAACCTCTTCACAGATTGTCCAACTTGATAAGGCCAATAGTTCATTTACATCAGAACTAAAGGCTACCCATCTGACTTTCGATCCAAAAACTTAGTTAAGCAAAATATTTCACATGTGTATTTTCCATCATTTTAATTTTGATTCTCTTCCTCCCTTAGTCTTTGGAAACAGCTTTTTTTGTCCCTTGACTTGAGCAGTCCCTTGATCCCAATACCAAAGACTCCTCAAAATGAACATGAGATTTAGGAAATAAAAACCATGATGCTCTTCCTTGAACTACCCCAAAGCCAGAGAAGCACAGAATATGCTTCTTGCCTGAAGAGTGGAGAGATTATTCTACAATAAACCTAAGCACATGGAAAAAAAAAAAAAATTCAATGCAAAGAAAAATTTTGCTGCCACTGCCTCAGAAAATTAATTTTAGGGGGTGCCTGGGTGGCTCAGTGGGTTAAAGCCTCTGCCTTCTGCTCAGGTCATGATCGCAGGGTCCTGGGATTGAGCCCCACATCAGGCTCTCTGCTCAGGGGAAGCCTGCTTCCCCCTCTGCCCACGCCTGCCTCTTTACCTACTTGTAATCTCTCTTTCTGTGTCAAATAAATAGATAAATAAAATCTTTAAAAAAGAATAAAAAACCATAACCACTTCTAAAAAAAAGAAAAGAAAAGAAAATTAATTTTAGCCCAACAATGAACCACTTGAATGCAGCAAGTTGGCTGCAGATTCTGCAGGAAAAGATGATGGTAATACCCATTAAGAAAAAGACAAAATATTTGAATCTTATTCTATTGTTGGGTGCAAGACCGTAATGGCCATTTTCCATTTCTGGGTCTCAACTTTGTCATTTGAAATGTAGGGATAATCACACCTACTTCTTCAAAAACATAGCAAAGATACAAGAGCCCCTATCTGCCTCCATCGCCACAGCAGTTGTGTAAGAATCTGATCCAATACCCAAATCAAATCAGTCTCCTAGAATGGCTCCCAAAGAGCCATACTTTGTAAGCTTTCCAGGTGATTCTAAAGAATAAGCAAGTTGGAGTACCACTGCTCTGGAGGAGAGGAAGCATTAATGCTTTATGAAAGCAGTGGCTCTCAAAATGGTCTATAAAAATATATGTTCCTGCATCAAAACCCTAGGCCTGTCAAGTTGAGGCCCAGGAAACTGCCTATCTGACAAGTAACTTCGGTGACTCAGCCTGGGTTGGGAACCAGAGCCACAGATGACACTCTAGAACACCCTCTGTTCCCATTTGCGGATGTGGCCTGCACTATTCCAAGAATCTCAGTCCTCACAGAGTACAGACACTCTGGGCTGCCTCGGGAAATCTACCCCAGAGACATGGGCTGATCACATTGACCATCTGTGGGGCCAAATTGATCTGCTTGGTGTTCTTCAAGAACACTGAGTTAGACTCTCTGGTTTCCACAAATGTGAAGAAGTAGAGCGTTGTTCTTTGCATTTTGTTCTTAAAGTGAAGGGGCATCTTTTGGTTGTGTCAGGCCTGGGGAATGGGGGGGGAGGGAAGGACTACTGACATTTAGTAATTGCAAAATGCCAACAGTGCTGCCATTGAGAAACGCTGGCTAGGGGCAGGACCAATGTTCCCTTTCTGGAAATGAAAAACTCAGAGGACAGCTACACTCAATTGAAGAGAATCTTTGTTTTCTGAGGATTCAGTGCAGTATTCAAGAAAATACGGTGTAGATCTGGTAAAAGTAGATCAAAAAACTGAAAGAGCTAACACAAATGTGTGATCTACCAGTGGATTTGGGAAAGGACACTGCTGTTCCTGCCTCCTTTGTGCTCCGGAGTTCTGTCCAACAGGAAGGACAGGAGCAATGGCGGTCACCATGGAAAGGCTCCACCTTGCTTTGCTTTAGTCCAGAAGTTACAAACTATAGGCTGCATCTAACCCCCAGTTTTTCAACTGTGTCCATGTAGTTTTTAAACTGAACACATGCAGAATTCTAAACAGTTCTTAGATGAGCTGCCAACACATAGAATCCTTGAGATTTCCCGTGATAATCTTGAGCTTCAGTTGAAAAACATGCAGAGACTTAGCAGCCATGGGCTGTGTTCTGTGCAGCCAAGTTGCTGGGGTTGGGTCCCTATTTCCCTGAGATGAGCCCTGTACCCTTTGGTTCAAGGACTGCTGTAACCAGCTTGGCCTTTGCTGCATCTGGATTTCTGGGGGGATCCTCCCAATGCCCTGGTGGGGCAGGTGGAACCCAGCAGTACGTGTCCCATTTCACAGACAGAGAGAGATAAAGGATTTTCAGGGATCCAGGGAGGGCAAAGGATTTTCCCAAGATCAGAGACCACAGTGACCTCAATCAATCTGACCCCTCTCCCTTCTTCTGAGCGAGGTTCCTTTCCCCAGCTCAGTTCAGGTGTTCCGGGCTCTGAGCCTCTGTAAAAGAATTAGATTTAGCTCTGTTTGGCTTCCCTGTCCTCTTCCTGACAGCGCTATTTAATGGACAAACAGTTTGTTTTATTTATCGGACAGGGTTTCTTCACATTGTTTGGGGTTATCAGCCCTCCCCCGCCGATCATATTACAGCTTGTGCTGGGGTTCGACCCTCGGAACGGTTCACTCTAAATCAGATCGTTATCGTTACTGCCGTGATAAATAGAGAGGCAGGGAAGCCCACAGCCGGGTTATTTATTTAGTACCTCTGTGGGTCATGTTTTATACAGCAAGGCTTGCTGGCAGGCCTCTACCCACCCAGCTAAGGTTGCATTCAGGAACTAAAACCCAAAGCCCCTTAAATAACGTTAACTTAATAGCTGACATTTTTATGAAATAAGTCTGTGTGGAAGGGGCAGAAAGGGGACGAAGCAGACAGAGGACCGGAGCTGAGTTTCACTGTGCATATGTGTTGGGGGGGGGTGGTTGAGGGGAGCGAGGGGGGAGGACAAGAGAGAAGGGCTTTGATTTTTGGGTTTATTCCAAACTAACAGAGAATACTTTGCTTTTAGGTGAGGTCTCTCTTGGAGGTCTCTGGTTTTTAAAAGGAGAAGGAGCGGGGGTGTCGAGGATGGGAGAAGCTAGATTTGAAGGATAATGTTTCTTGGGGAGGTGGGCAAATGAGAGGTGAGGTCTTCCATGGCGGGGGGGTTGTTGTTTATGGCATGGAGGAGAGAGGACAGGATCATCAGGATGGGGAGGAGGGTGCGAGAAACATCTGCCAGAAACCTCCTTTTTCGTCCTGGTTTTCAAATACAAACTTTTGACAGTATCCACAAATGGAGTCACACACACAATCATCATATTATGTGTGTGTGTTAAATGGGGTATTTTACCAAACGTCGACGTTTGACGTAGCCATTTTTTTGTGCATGTGTGACAGTCTTAGGACACTTTTTTCTTTTTCCTTTTTTTTCTTCCTTTAAAGATTTTATTTATTCATTTGACAGGTTACAAGTAGGCTGAGAGGCAGGCAAAGAGAGGGAGAGGGGGAAGCAGGCTCCCCGCAGAGCAGAGAGCCCGATGGGGGGCTCGATCCCAGGACCCTGAGATCAGGACCTGGGCCGAAGGCAAAGGCTTTAACCCACTGAGCCACCCAGGCGCCCCAGGACACTTTTTCTTTTTAATGCACTAGCAGCCTAAAAATATGGAAGTAACATAAGCGGCTTTGAACCTTCAAAGTCCAATGGGGACTTCTGGCTGCCTTTTCTCTTCAGGGTTCCCTGGGTCAACACCAGAGCCTTTCCCCTACAAGCTAGAGTTTGTGGGGAAAGGTAGGGTCCTGTTTAAATAGCCCCCAAACAGCACTGTACCTTCCAGCTGAGTCAGGAAGAATAGCCTTTTGATGTGTTCCACCAATTGGAATGCAAATTCTCTCCCATCTCCTAGATACCTGGGCCCGTCCCCATTTCTCTTTACTGTAATCTGCTTAGCTTGTGCATAGAATGACAAAAACAAAGAGTCTTCCCATAAAAGAAAAAAAGAGGGAAGAAAGTCGATTCTGTACCCTCATCTTCAGTCCCCACTGAATCTTTGCCCTTGGGCCTCAGCAGGCAGCGGTGTTCGGGAGACAAGCAATCTATCCTTCTGTTCGTTATTAACCACTAAAATGATGGCACCATTCCTGGAGTTAGGCCTTCAAGCCAGGGGCTGGGCGGTCCTTGGCAATGCCTCCCAGGATTGGGATCAGGGAAAAGGCCCGGGGGACTTAGGGCATCCTGATTGCTCTGTCAAAGAAATGCCTCCTGTCCAGCTACAAAGTGCAAGATGATCTTCAGGCAAGGGATAGAATAAGCCACCTTTCTGAGCCATGAAACCTAGCTATGAGAACCCCTGCATCTAAATAGCCACATATCACCAGAGTGGAGTAAAGAATGCCTTCCTAAGGGGAATGTAGGTCCCAGAGATGCTGTGGCCGTGTATAACCAGCTTAGGAGTCTGGAGGTTTGAGAAGCGGGGAGGGACCGTTCAGCATCAGTGCTCAGGGACACAGAGCGGGCGAAAAGATGAGGCTCTAATACGCGCATGAGAGTTTGAGTGCTTGGCTCAGCATCGAGAAGACACTTCAGCTGGACTTCCCAACCAACAGGAAGGACACAGTGGTGAAGACAACAGTGGCTGGAAGAAAGTGGGGCAGGAGGACACTCTTGGAACCACATGTAGATAATTAGGAAGAGAAATAGGTAATTAAAAAAAAAAAAAAGGACGTGATGTCATTTGGATTTCTAAATTTCTAAAAATGAGGGTGATTATGGATACTGAAAAGAATTCAGTTATTGTCAAGGAATGCATTCCTTTACTACATAGTAATTTTATTTGATAACTCTATAAATTTATAAACTCTATAAATTTATTTGATAACTTCTATAAATACTTTAGGCCAGGCACAATTCATTTTTTTTAAGGCCTTTAAAATATATACATTCTTTTAAAATATATTTTTAATATTTTATATATTACATTTGCATATATTTATATAAAATATCTATATATTTTATATTTATATTTATGTAAAATACAGATTATATATTTTTTATTTTTATATGTATGTAAAATTTTTTTAAGATTTTATTGACTTGCTTATTTGAGAAACAGAGCACGACCGGGGGAGGAGCAGAGGGAGAGGTATAAGCAGACTCCACGCTGAGCATGGAGCTCAATGAGGGGCTCGATCTCATGACCCGAGCTGAAATCAAGAGTGGGGCGCTTAACCGACTGAGCCACCCAGGCACCCCAACCAGGAGCTATTCTAAGTATTTTGCAAGTACGAACTTATTTAAGCCTCATTACAGCACTGTGAGCTAAGCACTTCTGCTCCCTTGTCTCTTGTCCCTTCCTGCTCCTGATCCATTACTGTTCCCAGCCTCCACCACCAGTCTGCAGGTAATTACTGTCTGCTGGCTGCCAGATACTCAGTGAATGCTTGTGAAGTGAATGCGTAAGTGAAAAAAATGACAAACTGGCCTCTGCCAAGTGCCAAGACCCTACACCCTTTCTCCTTAGGCATACTCCCACTTGAGATCATTGTCCAAGCATATCCATCCCCGAAAGAAGCGGGAGCTAGGTCATTACTTAGAGTAGGGAACAAGTCATTAAAAGTAGCTCTTTTTTGAGTCCCCTAAGAAACTGTTGCTGATTTCAGGGCAGAGGGTACCAACTCATTCCAGCTGGAAGGCTTCTATCCTTGACATCTTTCTATAAAACACTGGGCAAAAGCCATCGTGGGGAAAAAATGCTGGCAAAATAATATTAGAAGAGGTAAACAAAACACAGAAATCTTATTATAATCACATTTTAAAAATCGAGTCTATGGCCCAAGGCTAGAAGGGACTATGAAAAAAAAATTTTTTTTTTTTTTTAAAGATTTTATTTATTTATTTGACAGAGAAAGAGATCACAACTGGCAGAGAGGCAGGCAGAGAGAGGGAGGGAAGCAGGCTCCCCACTGAGCAGAGAGCCCGATGCGGGGCTCGATCCCAGGACCCTGAGATCATGACCTGAGCCGAAGGCAGAGGCTTTAACCCACTGAGCCACCCAGGCGCCCCAAGGGACTATGAAAAAATTTAAAATGGCTTATGACTTAGGGTATTGGGTTTTGGACTTTTAAAAAATACTTATTAATAGTTGTTGTTGTAGTTACTGTTTGTGCGTGCAGGTGTCGTGTGTGCACACACTCAGAGGATAACAGGTTGTAGAAACAAAGATTGTACCTTTAGAGGGAATTTTGCCTTAGTATCAAACCCTGCTTTCCTCAAAAGCAGGTTGATCTCTGATTAGATTGTCTTGATGACTGCCCAAGTCCTAACCTCACAACCACAATGGTGATCAACACCAAGTCAATAAGGTTTCAATAACTGGGTCAACATTGCAGTTTGGGCTCAAGGTAAGTGTCCTATGATGGCCCGTGGGAGGTGTTTATCATTTAAAGGGCAGCTGTGTCAACATTGCATCTGGCTGTTCAAAACAATCAGAACAGTTGCAGGAGAAGCAAGATTTTTTAAATCTATTTAAAAAAAACCAGAAAACTCAAGTTTTTTCCAGCCAACTCAGTGGCAAGAATGCGATTCAGATTGAAGTAATAGTCAACGAGCACTTTCTACGTGCAAAGTTTGATATTACTTATTTTTCCTTAAAATCATATCCCACGTTGCCCAAAAGTAATGCTCAACAATATTTGAAGAATGAATTATCTATGGACTATGCTTTTGGGAACCCTTTTAACTTGATATTTAATTGTGTTTTTACATAGTAATTAACTCATGTGTTGTTATCTAAATAATACAAATACAGACTTTTTCTTTAAGTAAGGATAAATGTCTTAACTTGTCCAGAAGATCCTGAGATAAGGATATGAGTATATTTGATTTAAAGGGTTATCTCAGGAACCACTAGTAGAAAAGAGGGGAATAAGGGCGGCAAAGGAGCCAATCCAGGGGCATTGATGACTCAGTTTCCACCCTAGGTGACTGGAATCAATGTCCACATGGGAAAATTGACCAAGAGGCAAGGAAGCTGGGTTATTTATCAACTCGCACTCATCTTGGCTAAGGGCTGCTCCTGTAGGCACTACCAGTATGCCCTAGATTCCAGCGCAGCTGCTCCTATTGCCAGAGGAAGACTTAAGTAAGGAATTTCAGATGCTACCAGCAAGAAGTCTTCTGCAGGGATTATGAGTGTCAAGGTTAAATGGGTGAGGCACCAACAGTATCTGTTATGGGTGAGCATAGCAAGTAATTTACTTACCACTTCTTTTCATTTCCACATCAGAAATATCTCTGTACTTTTGCTTAACCTGTAACCCCATCATTTCCCTCTGTCAATTTCTAGTCATCACAACTAATGTAGCTACCACAGAGTAGATACTCAACCATTATTTTTTTAAAGACTTTATTTATTGATTTCAGAGAGAAAGAGAGAGCGTGGGTGGGGAGGGACAGAGGGAGAGGGAGAAGCAGACTCCCTGCTGGGCAGGGAGCTTGATCCCAGGACCTCAAGATCATGACCTAAGCCAAAGGCAGAAGTGCAACTGATTGAGCCACCCAGGTGCCCCAACCATTATTTATTAGTAAGAAAATCATGTATCAGTCAAGGTCACGTCCAAATCTCTTCCTTCAAGAAACTCTCTTGAATCCCTCTTGTGGTCCCCGGACATTTTGTACATCAGTGAAATTTCTCATGCTCTTCATCTCTTCTTGTTGACAGCCAGAGCTGTCTGCTGGCCCACTATCAACTTATCAATAAAGGTCTGGCTAGAGCTGGGAGTACATTCAGCAGTTGTCCACCATGATCTGGGACTAGTTGAGAAACTCTAATTTTCAGGCGCAGTTATTAGGAAGCCTCTGATTTCCACACATTTGTGCCATGCTGTCCAATCTCAACCTTATCTGCAATGAAGTCAATACTGATTTGTGGGAATCTCTGCTTATGCCAACTGGTTCTGAACTCAGGCGGGGAAAGGGGTGCTCTTTGTCATGCCCCTCTCAAATTCCTACTTAACTGATGCAGAGACCTCATGCTTACACATTGGTACTTGTAGGAACTCTTCCACAATCCAAGGCGTTTAGCAATCTCACGGATAAGAACCCGTGCTGAAAAGACTTCACAGTACAAAACTACGCACAGATGAGGAAACATGCCACCATGAGGTAGAGTCAGCCTGGCCCACAAATGGGGGAATTCATCTCCTACTGTCAGAGACAATGGAAAAATCTCAGTATGGCACGTGTCCTCCTTATTCTGAGGAGTCATGTTTTCCTATAATCCCAATCCATTCTTTACACCATAGACAGAGTGATATGATCAAAACACACAAATCAGATTTCGGCTACTCCTACCTCTGCATAATCGTCTGTGATTGCTCTTGGAATAAACATGCACATTTTAAGTAATCCTGCAGGGGTGGCCCCTACCTTTCTCACCAGCTGCATTTAAGAGTGACTGACCCTTTCATCACCCACTGTAGCCACATGTTTTTCAGATTCTAGAACACATTTCATTCTTTCCCACCACAAGGCTTTTGTCCACACTGTTCCTTCATCCTGGAGTGTTGTCCTGAGCCTTCTTTAGTAACTCACTTCCCTCATACTTATTCTCTAGAACTCAACTCAATTATTAATTCTTCATGGAAGTCTCCAACTATCCTGTCTAGGTCAAATCTTAGTAATACCACTTCCCTCTTCTTCTCTACATTTGCCAGAGTTACATTTTTACTTTTGTGGGCTAATTCGATCAATGTTGGAATTCTCTAGTAAAACATTATTAGCTCTGTGAGCCTGGAGTCTGTGCTAACAGTTCACAGTTGCCCCCTCTTCCCTGAAGAACTGCCTTTGGCTGATAGGAGCCACCTCAGTTGGGAGATCAAATCCCCCCATCCCACCCCAGGGCAGCCTGCCGCAAAAGGCTGAATGGTTTGAGGGTGAAAAAAGATGGCACCCCATAATGAGGTTCTGCTTCACAGCCTCTAGTATATCTATAACAAAAACCATAGACAATAACAAATTTGGACAAGGATGGGGAGAAACCGAGACCCTCTGACATAGCTGGTGGGCATATACAATGGGGCAGCCAGGGTACAAAACCGTCTGGCAGTTTCTCAGAAAGTTAACCATGAGCAATAGCAAATGATCCAGCAATCCCACTCGTATGCTATAACTCAAGGCAAGACAGTATAAACAAAAACTTATACATGTACATTCACAGAAGCACAAGAGCCGAAAGGCTGGTCAAAAGCCAAATGTCCATCAATGGATAAATGGACAAACAACATGGAGGATACCTATACAGTAGAATAGTATTCAGCCTTACAGAGCATGCTGACATGCTACGATGTGGGTGAACCTCGAGCGCGTAAATTAAGTGAAAGAAGGCAGACACAAAAGCCATATGTTGTATGAGTCTATTCATATTCAATGTCTCGACTAGGCAAATTCACGGGACAGAAAGCAGATTAGTGGTTTCTAGGGACTGAAGGGAGGGAGAATTGAAAGTGACTGCTAATGGGTACAGGATTTCCTTTGGAGGTGAAGAGAAGTTTTGGAATTAGATGGTGGTAAAGATTGTACAACATCGTGAATGAACTTAATGCTACAAAGTGTACCCTTCAAAATAGTTAACATGGTAAATCGTAGGGGCGCCTAGGTGGCTCAGCCTGTTAAGCATCTGCCTTCAGCTCAAGTCATGATCTCCGGGTCCTGGATCAAGCCCTGTGATGGGCTTTGCACTCAGTAGGGGAGTCTGCTTCTCCTTCCCACTCTGCCCCTCTACCCACTCATGCTCTACTCTCTCTCAAATAAATAAATAAAATCTTTAAAAAAAAAAAAGTCAATTTCATGTTATGTGTATTTTACCATCATTTTAAAAAGGGGCTGGGATGTCTCTGTGGTTTAACGTGTGCTCCAGAGTGTTTCTCCGATCAAGCCAACTTTAGATTTTACCTAGGATCACATCCTTGGTCCCCATATTCCTGTTTCTAATTCTGTCCCTCACTGCCTTACAGTTTTCACTTAAGAGCACTCCTTCGTACGTCAAGGCTATCTTGGTCCCTGTCTCAGGCTCTGCTTCTGTGGAACTTGACCTAAAACAATGAAGGAACTACTAATTAATTAATTAAGAACGTAAATTAAAAAATTTTTTAAAGATTTATTTATTTAGAGAGAGAAAGAGAGAGAGCATAGGGGAGCGGCAGAGGGGAAAAGAGAGAGAACCTCAAGCAGTCTCCATGCCGAGCACAAAGTCCAAAGTGGGGTCAATCCCAGGGGGCCAGGATCATGATCTGACCTGAGATCAAGAGTCGGATGCCTCCCACCCAGGGGCCCCAGCATGTAAATAAAATATTTAAATTCCCAAGCCCTTACAGCTCGGGTTTGACTCCGAAGTCCACTCTCTAACCATTATGCTGTTTTCTCTCATGAGTTCACCAAAGCAAATACCACCTTGTCAGACCAGGGGCCTTTAGGGACCATGCCTCTGCCTCTTTTGTGCCTTCTTTGAACCCCTGGTCACACTCAATGGGGAACCCATATTGATGATTTTTTTCCTGCCACCTCATGGCCTGTATAATATTTTAAAACAAAAGGAAAAGAAACACGAAAACAGCCCATCTCCCCAAACCTTACATATAACAGAGAAGTTACTGTCTGTGGGAAACCAGCTGTCCACACTGACATCATCAAAGAGTCTCCAAGCATATAGAAAGATTGTATTAACTCACTTGCTCTTGTAAAGACATTAATATTGTCCCATCACTAAGCAGCTGAGACCCCCAATAAATCTCCATTGAAAGGCAAACTGGCAAATGCCTAAGTAGAGTCATAATAATAGTATTATAATATTTATTGAACATGCTCAGTGCCGTGGATTATTTATAGCATCATGTGCAATGTTGAAAATTTTAGGACACAAATTATAAATCCTTAGAGTGTGGGAGAAGTTTATAGAAAGATAGAACAGGAGAAGTAAACTCTAACATGGGGAACATTACAGTAACGACTTATTTGATCAAAGTAGAAATCATTTTTACGTACTGACAAGCAAGAAAGAAGATGAATAATTTTCCAGTGAACACAACCAGTGGTCAAAAATAATCTTCTGGGACGCCTGGGTGGCTCAGTTGGTTAAGCAGCTGTCTTCAGCTCAGGTCATGATCCCAGGGTCCTGGGATCGAGTCCCACACAGTTTCCTTGCTCAGCAGGGAGCCTGCTTCTCCCTCTGCCTCTGCCCACCTCTCTGCCTGCTTGTGCTCTCTCTCTTTCTCTCTGACAAATAAATAAATAAAATCTTAAAAAAAAAATAATAATTTTCTATGTTCCCATTCTTATTCTTTCTTACAGCTAGAAATGAAAAAGAAGGTGTCTTTGTCAGCTTTTTAAGAAACTACCCCAGGAGCACCTGGGTGGCTCAGTCAGTTGAGTGACCGGCTCTTGGTTTCAGTTCAGGTCATGATCTCAGGGTCATGGGATCGAGCCTGTGTCGGGTTCCAGACTCAGCACTGGAGTCTGCTTGTCCCTCTCCCTCTGCTCCTCCTCCTGCTCAGGTCATGTTCTCTCTGTCCCCCTCTCACTCTCTCAAATAAATTAAACTAAATCTTTATAAAGGGAAGAGCCACAAAATCTCAATGGTATATAACAATAAGCTTTATTTCTTGCTGTGTGTCTGTAGTTGCGTTAGAGTTCAGCTCCTCTTGTCTAAACCTAGTTTGGCTTGACTCCAGATAGCAAATCAGATACATTCCTGTGTCTATTAATCTCTTGGGGCAGCAAGTTCTCTGCCGTAGCTACTCAGCCATCATAGCCATGGTAGTAGTGCAAAAGAGTGAACCCACACACACCGGCACATTTCAAACCTCTGCCTGTGTCTCACCTGCCAATGTCCCACTGGTCAAAGTAAATCCCATGGTCAAGTCCAAAGTCAAAGGGCAGAAACCTATCACGAGGACAAAGCAAGATTCTAGATAGCACTAACCTTATTACAGAGAAAGGAAGAAGTGAGATGAATAGTCAAATCTGTCACAGAGGGTCTGAATTACCCAAATCATTATATAGTTTTTTCTGTAGACTCATAAATTTATATAGATACAGATATTTATATATGTATATATAGAAATTGATATATATACATGTACAGATACTTATACATACACAGAAATTTATATATATACAGATATATGTAGATGATAGATAGATAGATAGATAGATAGATAGATAGATAGATAGATAGATAGATAATCAGCAGGAGTTTTTGCCTGCCCAGTTCCCCAATTCCTCCTTACCAAACTCTCTCTATAATCCAGATGGATCTAATCTCCCCCTGCCTCTAGGAAAGAACGTGAGACCCTAGGATGGCCAATCAGAATAACTCATCCTCTTGCCAAACTTGATTGGTTCCAGAAAGGTCATGTGACCTAAGACAAGCCTATAAAAGCCAAGCCCAGGACTTTTGGTTAGTGTCAAAAAAATGTGCCAACGTAGCACTTTAAAGTTTCGTAACTATTTCCCTCAGACATTACCTCAGAAGGGGCATTTCTTTTGCCATGCTCTGCCCAGTTTCTCAATGCCTTGCCAACTTCTTCATCTACATACAGATCACTTTCTGAGAGAAGCTTCAGCTGGTACCCACCGGCCTGGGCTTTGCCCTAACTCCCAATCCTTACGTAGTTAACTCCATTTCTAAAGTCTTGCCTCTTGAACTGAAAACATGAATCATTTTGTTCAAAAACATCACCATTATCCTAACAACATTAGTTAATTTAACATGTTCTAATATTTTAATGTATCACCAGTTTAAATGGAAGCCAGGAATATTTTTACAAATTCACTAAGAACAAAGCAAAAAAAGAAATTCCAAAAAGTAAATCAAATGCATAATTGTTGATATTATTAGTGTTTGAAAAACAAATATTGTAAGTAGGATAATATGAAATATGAGTAGATTGAATTTACAAGATTGATAGAAAGATTATTTTTCTATAACCTACTTCCCCTGCCTTTCCAATTAATAGTGAATTTATTATGGGTTTCTGCCTGATGCTATGGAATGCCAAGTCTTTGGTCTTAAAACCCCAGGGCAGATAAGCATTTTAGGTGATTAAAAAAAAACACATTTAGAAGATGATGTTCTTGAAGGCCTGCGGGAAGAAATGCACACCATTCTTTACAATTTCATTACAGAAGATGAATAAATGTCTGTCATATTAACTTTGCTGTCTCATAAGTGGTGGGAAATGCAGGAACAAATGCAAATACCAAAGCACAATTTGTTTTCCTTCAGTCACTTGATGGGAAAGAGTTTGGTTTCTGCCATATATAATACAGACTCTCATCAAAAATCTTAGTTTCTGGATCCAGCTAACATAATATTCATCCATAAGACATCTAGATGTGGGAACGCCTGGGTGGCTCAGCAGTTAAGCCTCTGACTCTTGAATTCAACTCAGGTCATGATCTCAGGGTCATAGGGCTTAAGACTCTCTCTCCCTTTCCCCCTCCCCCAACCCCATCCCCACGCTCACTTTCCATCTCTAAATATACAAGTAAATCTTAGAAAAAAGACATTAGGTGTGAGTTTCCTGTACCTTTAGAGAAGAGGTAAAAGGTGAGAAAGAAGAAAAGCAGTGGGGACAACTCTTTACACTTGCCTTTGGCACTTTCTGTGGAATTCCATGCCATCATGACATGACTCTGAAAGTCCAAAACTGCCATTCTTTTTTTAATGTATTTATTATTATGTATTATTATTTTTATTTGAGAGAGAAAAAGCAGAGGGGAGGGACATAGGGAGAGGGAAAGAAAGACTCTTAAGCAGGTTCCATGTCCTTCGTGGATGCTGATGGAGGGAGAGGGTATGCTCTGTCTCAGGACCCTGAGATCATGACCTAAACCAAAATCAAGAGTTGGATGTTTAACCAACTGAGCCACCCAGAAACCCCCCAAAATGGCCATTCTAAAGCCACTTCATCTTCATTCCAGCAGCCAAGCCCGTTACCCACGTATAGGTGATTTAAGACAATATAAGCATGATGACCACTGTTTTTATCTTACTTATGTCAGTTGTATTGCTATGTTATAAACTATCAGCTGATCTAAGCTACTGGACTGTGGGCAACTCTGCTCCATGAGTCTCTCATCCTCTCCTGAGACCAATAGGCTGTCCCTGACATGTCCTTCTCATGGCATAGGTAGAAGTGACAGGAAGCAAACAAAAGACCTGGGCCTCACACACCATCATTTCTGTTTCATTTTATTGACCAAAATAAGTCTCATAGCCAAATCAAGAGCCAAGGGCAAGGAAATGTACTTCTCCCCTTTCAGGGAAGAAATTTCCAAGTTGCACAGCAAAGGGCACATAGAGAGGGA
Source organism: Procyon lotor (assembly GCA_028646535.1). Lineage (NCBI taxonomy): Eukaryota > Metazoa > Chordata > Mammalia > Carnivora > Procyonidae > Procyon > Procyon lotor. The sequence continues at coordinate 26,184,066 of CM053620.1, forward strand.
AAGGTGAAGAACTGGAGCTACTAATTCAATCTACCACATTTATTATTTTTTCATATTCATTAGTATGTGTCTTTATTTGTTTATTCAATCAATCAATACTTACTAAGCATCAGTCATGTCTTGGACACAGGGAATCCAAAAATGCAAGACATACAAGATTCCTATCCTCACTGAACTTGAATTTTCATAAAAAGGATAAACAACAAACAGACAAATAAATGAATAAAATAATAGGATATTGTTATAAGTGCTATGAAGGAAAGAGTGAATACTCTGATAAAGAATGATGGGATGATGGGAGAAGGAAGGAAACTACTTTAGAAAAACTAGTCAGGGAAGCCCGTCCTCCTCTATCTATCTGCCTGATTCACACATATAGTCAAGTCATGAAAATCAAACTTTACTGCCCACTCTATACCATCCTACTTGATGGCATTTTGAAATATACTGATTAGCCCAAGAGAATTAAGGACAGTGAGAGCACTTATAGTTATCTGATGCTTTACATGTTACAGTGTGTTTCCCTAACTACTGCATCACTGAAACCTCCTGGCATTCCTTGGCATCGGCAAGGTAGAAATGAGATAGCAAAACAGGGGTAACATAGGACACTGTCATGAATGGAGGAAAGAGTGGTCCCAAGGGGACTGAAATTTACTCTCCACAAGAAAAGGAAAATAGAATGAAGTAAGGGATAGAAGATAAAGGAGGTTCTGTGGTTGGGCAAGAAGTCTGAAAACTAATGACCTAAACACATGATTCTTTTTTTTTTTTTTTTTTTTAATTTTTATTAACATATAATGTATT
>CM053620.1:26185372-26233748 GCA_028646535.1 Procyon lotor
TCACATTTGTATCTTTAGGGTAAATACCCAGTAGTGCGATTGCTGGGTCGTAGGGTAGCTCTATTTTCAACTTTTTGAGGAACCTCCATACTGTTCTCCAGAGTGGCTGTACCAGCTTGCATTCCCACCAACAGTAAACACATGATTCTTGCCATCTAGCTGCTCTTCCCACATGAAGCTTTCTGAGAGTACAAAGCAATGTTGAGAAAAAGTGGGAGAAGGATTTGCTAGCTTCATAATCAGCCCTTAATATCAAATTTTATGTTTTCCTTAAAACACAAAATATTGGTATCATTCAGTTTCTCCATTCAGTAAGATCAGCAAGATGTGTGCAAAGGCAAGATAACTACCTAGTATAACAGAGCTGAAATTCTTGGGTAGAATGTAGAAATGATGTGAAATGATGGTGAAATGATGGGCTCAAGGTCACCTGGAGCCTAGAACATGGCCCCATGCCTCTTCCTTCCAGTTGATGAACTTCCATTCTACTAGTGGTCCTAACTGAGGAATCAAAGCAGTTTATGTTTGGGGTTGAATACCCATTTGTTTTAAAAGTGTTTTTATTTTTCCCCATGGGAACTTTGTGCGTGGCTTCATTATTGTATTTTTAACATTTTCAAATTACAGTTCCCTTTTTTGCTTTGCTTCCTAAGAAGAGTAGACAGAATTCAACAGATATTGACTTCTACTAAGACAAAGTCTAGATTTATTGACCTCAGAAATAAATATTAATAGAGGTTAAATTGGGGTCAATTTTTACTCCAAGAGATGATAAATCTTGATATTTTTCCCATGGTTGCTTGGTCAATATGTTCCCTGTGCCATCCATATGCTCCCCACCTCAGGTTCTCCTGAGGAAAAGGCCAGTTTGCAAGATGGCTGCCAGGGGAGCAATGCCCTCTCATCAGCACTCTGCCTCATAAGGCATTCAGGACACTCAAATCTTATTTCCACCCAGCTGGTTATTGCAAGGCTTTGACTGTTGCCCAGATCACATCATGTGTCTAAGAAAATAATGACCTTCTTTGGTATTTTGGCCATTATTTTTAAAGACTACTTTACACACACACACACACACACACACACACACACACACACACACACTTGTTCTTTCCAGAACATCCACCACCACAGCTGTATAGAAATGTATAGAACACATGTAGGTAATCCTAGAATTTTCCTTAAGGAAGGAGTTTCAACTTGTTCATCTACAAAAACTCTGATGACAAAATTTTCCCCCTTACTCTCTTTGTCCACTCATTTCTGCTTTATTATGAAAAGGATGTTGATGAATATCTCACTCAACAAATATTGATTACCAGGTAAATTTACTCCAAGGTCACACTTATGTATGCCAAGCACTATTTTAAAAGTTTTATATGTATAAACTCATTTATTACTCTCAACCACTCCGCAAGGTAGGCCTGATTATTATGCTGCCTCGTATCCATCAGATGAACAAACTGGGGTCATAACTTGTCCAGGATCACACAGACAAAATCTAAACCCTGGCGGTCAAGTGTCAAGTCTGTACTTGCCCCATCCACTTCCTATAGCGTATCTTGCAATACCAGGTGCTGAGAGTATAGCAGTGACTTAATGTGTGCGTTCACTCTTACCCAGGTACTTTTACATATTGAGAAATGATGGGGGAGTTTATCTAAAACCCAAAGTTAGTGCTATTATTGCTAAGTGATAGGAATTTAGGTCTTCTTCTTTTTCTTTTCTTTTCTTATCCTTGTTTCCTACTCTTCCCACCATGTTGTTTGTAAGGTAATATAGGTAAATAATTGTAAAGGAATTGGGGGGGGGGGAGCAAGTGCATTAAACTTAAATGGCCATTAAGTCCAAGAGGAGGCAGACAGGGGCTACAGTTGTCCAAGGAATTGTAAGAAATGATGCTTCATGTAGAAGGAATCTAAAGCCAGAACAGAAAGTTTCCAGGATACAGTTCCATTATCAGTAACATTTCTAAAGTTAGGAAAGTATTCAGCTCAAGTAATGGAAAATCTGACCCGATAGTGGCTTAAACAGAAGGTTGTTTGACCATGTATGTGTCTGTCTATCTATCTCTATCTCTCTATCTTCTATTATCTATCATCTATCTATCTATCTATCTATCTATCTATCTATCTATCTATTATCTATCTATCTATCTACCTATCTATCATCTCTCTCTATCATCAATTATCTATCTATCTATCTATCTATCTATCTATCTATCTATCTTCTACCTATCATCTATCTATCTATCTATCTGTTTTTCCATAACAGGAGATTCAGGATAGGCGATGGCTTATGTTCGTATAGAGGCTCAACAATACTGTCAACATTGATCTCAGAAAACCAGTTTTGTCTATTCTTCTGAAGGTTTACCTTTTGCCTGTCAACTTTTAGTTCTCAGGTATCACAGGCTGTCTGTCTTGGCTCCCAATGTCACGTGCCATCAACAGTGTCAACTCATGGTGTTGTTATTATTATTATTATTATTATTATTATTATTTAGTCAGCCATTCTGATGGATAGATGCTGATATTTCATTATGGTTTTAATTTGCATTTCTCTGATGTACAATATGACTATTGGTTATTTTACAAATTTTATGTTTTATTGAGTTGTCTTCTTCTTATTGATATGTGTGTGTTGTTTATTGATTCTGGATACAAATCTTCTATTGAATATAATTTTGCCCTACCCACCCACACTACAAAAAGAAAAGGCATAAGGAAATATAAATGTACTTAGGTACATGCAATTATATTCCTATCCAAAGAAATTACCTCATTTCACTTAGGATCTAACAAAAAGCTTACATATTGAATAAACTTGGAACTTTTTCTCAATTCTTCAATTAGCAAGGCTTAATTGAGTAGGGAGACAATTTCTCTTATTTTTGCTTTTGACAACCTCATAGTTTGTGACATATTTAAGAGGAAGTAAGCTAACCTAAGAAGCTCGTAATTTATTAAGAAATGATATTTGTATCTTGTACCATAAAAAATAATGTGCAATTTGTCCCAGCCTTGTATTTGAAATGATACTTGACTCCAAGGATAACTCCCCCAATGAGAAGGAAGGGTATTCTACTAACCGGGACTCTCACTATGTTAATGCTGATGTTCTGTAGATTAAAATCAGGGGCAATTCAAATAAGAGCTTCAGATTTCTTCTTCCATCTTTAACAATTTGACGCTTTGAAGTTAAGCTAGTGAATAGAAGATCTATGTGTGGCTGCTTTAGCATTTAACCATGTACAGCAAATATTAGCAGAGATATGCCGACACTAATAAGGGTTGGATTTCTTTGTTTATTTCAAGCTAATTTATCTTCTGAATACTCACATTGGCATATTGTATGTACACTTTGGGTAGGCTCTCATCATCAGTCCATGGATTATAAATGCAATGCATAAGAAATTAGGTGCCATGTAAAATAATAATAATGCAACTTTATTTCTCTTCCTTTCTATCAGATTACCTATACCACAGTATAAGGAGAGGGTCCGAGCAACCACAAATCTTAACTAATCTGTGCTTAAAGGGGAAGGTGGGAATGCTTTATCCAAGAATATGCAGGAGAGGACCTCTGAGGTCATTTTTTTTTTCATTGCCTTCTGGATCATTGCCCTAAGTGGTTGGGGCAAGAAGTTCACAGTATGATTCAAGGCAATTTTAGTACATGTATTTTATTGATTTATTTTCATTTGTTTTGATTATGATGTGTATGGGAACTCTCAGCTTGCCAAAATACTCAATTGACAGCTATTTCCTGGGCATCTACCATAGCTCAGAATTGTGCTGGACAGAGTCAAGGATCCAGGAAAAGGATATTTAAAAAGAGGAATGTCATTAACATTCTTAGAACGGTTGGAGAACAAAGTGGTAAGCTTTGACACAGACTCTGAGTGTCATTTTTCACACTTGGGATTCAACAAAGAGAAAATCCCAGTGTGATAAAGTAAACCGGGGAAGGTAGCATTTAATCTGGGTCTTAAATCTGAGATCGATTTGGGATGAAAGACTAGAAAGAACAACATGAGCAAGAGCCCAAATTCAGTAGAAGACGGAAATCCATTCTCTCACATAAAAGCCTTCAGAACAATGAATTATCTGAAATTCAGGAAATTAAGGAGACAATCCTATTTACAATTATACAAAAGAAAACTACATGGAAATAAATAGCCAGGCAGGTAAAAAAAATTTGTACCCACTGAAAACGTAACATCTATGAAAGAAAGTAAAGCAGGAACAGATAAGTGGAAAGGCATTCCACCTTCATGAATTAGTGATTAATTTCATTAAAAAAATCTATACTGCCTCAAATTACCTACAGATTCAATGCAATCCTGAAGAAAATCTCAACATTTTTTTACAGAAATAGAAAAAAACCCTAAAGTTCATATAGAACCACAAAAGATCCCAAAGCAATTTTGAGCAAGAAGAATGAAACTGAAGGCATCATACCTCCTGATTTCAAAATATGTTGCAAAGCTATAGTCATCAAGTGGTGTGGTACTGGCACAAAAACACATTTATAGACGAAAAGAACAGAATAGAGAGCCTGGAAATGAACCCACACTCATACTGTCACCTGATCTTTGACAAGTATGCCAAGAATATACAATGGAGAAAGGATAGTCTCTGTAATGAATGGCATAGGGAAAATTGGCTATCCACAAACAAAAGAATGAAATATAACTCTTATCTCATACCATATACAAAAATAAGCTCTACATGGGTTAAAGACTTATATGTCAGACTGAAACTGTAAAACTTCTAGAAGAAAACAAGGAAAAATCTTGCTGACATTGGCCTTGGCAAAGGTTTCTTGGTTATGACACCAGAAGTAGCAAAAGAAACAATTAAAAATAAGGGGGGGGGAGCCTACAGAATGGGAAAGAATATTTTCAAATCGCGTATCTGATAAAGGGTTAATACCCAAAATATATAAGGAACTTCTCTAACTCAATGGCAAAAACAGACAAAAAAATTTTTTTAGGTGGCAAAGAAGCATTTCTCTGGAGAAGACATACAACTGGCCAAAAAAAACATGAGAAGGTGCTCAACATCACTCATCATCAGGAAAGTGCAAATCAAAACCACAGTGAGATGTCACCTCACACTTGTTAAGATGACTTTTATTAAAAAAAAAAAAGTTAAAACAAAGCAAAGGAAAGGGAAAAAATAGCATATTGGTGAGGATCTGATTTAAAAAAAAAAAAAGGAACACTTCTACATAGTTAATGGCATGTGAATTGGCACAGCCACTATGAAAAACAATATGAAGTTTTCTCAAAAAATTAAAAATAGAACTACCATCTATGTCACTTCTGGGTGTTGAACCAAAGACGCTCAAATCAGAATCTCAATGGGATATCTGCTCTCCTGTGTTCATTACAGCACAATTCACAATAGCCAAGACATGGAACAATCGAATTGTCCCTGGACAGACGAGTAGACACAGAAAATGTGGTCGATGTATATACAGTGGAACTTTAACCTTAAAAAAAGGTTTCAACCTTAAAAAAGAAGGAAATCCTGCCATTTGTGACAGTATAGCTAAACCTGGAGGACATCATGCTAAGAGAAATAAACCCGACAATGAAGGACAACTATTATACAATACACTTACACAATGAATCAAAAATAGTCAAATTCACAGAAGCAGAGAGTTGCATGGTGGCTGCCAGAGGATGGGGAAGCAGAAAGATAGCAGTCAAAGGGTACAAAGTTTCAGTTACGCAGGATGAGTGAGTGGTAGATATCTAGCGTGCAGGGTAGCGCCTATCCCTAATGATACTGCATTGTACACTTAAATATAATTAAGAGGGTAGATCTTATATTAAGTGTTCCTATCATAAAAAATAACAAATGAAGAGGGTTGGAGGAAACTTTTGGAGGTGATGGATAGTTTATGTCAGAAATTGTGGTGATGGTTTCATGGGTATACACTTTTCTCCAAACCCATCAAATTGTGTGCATAAATTATGCACAGCCTTTGATGTCAAAAAGTTGATTTTAAGTAATAAAGTAGGTCCAATGCAGAAACAAAATCTGAAGTACTTCTGAATAACTTGGAAATATAAAATCTTCATCTTCAGCTGTACATTTTATGAAATACAAATACAGATGGAGTACATCCAATGAAAATTTACCATCCCGATTGAGAGATGCTGCCAGCAAAAAAATCAACTGGATTTTGAAAGCTTAGTGTAAGAAAAATGTTGTAGGGGCACCTGGCTGGCTTCACCAGTAGAGCACATGACTCTTGGTCTTGGGGTCATGAGTTTGAGCCCCATGTTGGTCAGAGTTTATGTAATTAAAAAAAATATTAAAAAAAGAACAAAAGGATGTAAAATATCTCATTAGTAACTTCTAAGTATTTATTATTCAATCTTGATATATGTTTCAATAAAATATACTATATTTTTATATTATATTTATGTAATCTCTAGATCTCTTTAAATTCATTCATTATAGATCTCTAGCATATTATAGATATTGTATTTATATAATATAAAAATATATTATTAAAAGTTTCTTTTTGGGGATGCCTGGCTGGCTCAGTCAGTAGTGCATATGAGTCTTAATCTTGGGGTCCTGAGTTCAAGCCCCATGTTGGGCATGGTCTTTTTAAAAAAAAAAAAGAACCCCCTCCAAAAAGGTTCTTTTTTTTTTTTAAAGATTTTATTTATTTGACAGAGAGAAACACAGCGAGAGAGGGAACACAAGCAGAGGGAATGGTAGTGGGAGAAGCAGGCTTCCCGCCAAGCAGGGAGCCCGATGAGGGGCTCGACCCAAGCCGAAGGCAGATGCCTAACGACTGAACCACCCAGGAGCCCCCAAAAAGGTTCTTTTTAAAATGTCCTCAGGAGAGCTAACCACCTGTATTTCATGGGTGACTCTATTCCATGAGGTCATTCAGGGATCCAGTTTTCTCCTACCTCGTTGCTCTGTGTTACCTACCTTTGGGCAAAGCGTCTTCTAGAATGGTCCCTGGGAACACATTAGATATTAGAACACATTAGATATCTGGTTGGTGAACCTACCAGCTCCAGGGCTGTGATCCCAGAACACATTGCTCTTTACGCCGGAGGGAAAAGAAGAGAACTGATATTTTTTCAGAAGCTGCCTGGTACAGTAGAAAAAGCATGGTTTGAAAACCTGTGTTTAAATTTCAACTCTGGGGACCCCTAGGTGGGTTAAGTCGGCTAAGCCTCTGCCTTTGGCTCAGGTCATGATCCCTGGATCCTGGGATCGAGCTCCTTGCTCAGTGGGGAGCCTGCTTTTCCCTCTGTCTGCTTCTCCCTCTGCCTGCTGCTCCCCCTGCTTGTGCTTTCTCTCTCTCTCTCTCTCTCTGACAAATAAATAAACAAAATCTTAAAAAAGTAAGTAAATTAATAAATTTCAACTCTACAATTATACAATCCATGAGACCCACTGACATGGTTTTCCTGTCAAATTACGGTTCTCACCTCATATTTCAATTTATTTTGCATTTCAAGTCAAGGAAGTAGCAGCTTAAGGTTAAATATACAATAAGAGCCTAACAAAAAGCTGTCATCTCAGTGAATACCCGCTAAGGCTAGGCATCTTACTTCCATTTTCCCATAAATGGTAGCGATGGTACTATCCTCTCTATTTTATGAATGATAAAACCGAAGCTCAGAATGGAAGTAACTTATTCAAGTAGCATAACAAGTCGGAATAAAACCCTCGTCTGCCATGCTACAAGTTGTATGCTTTCACCCATTGTATTTTCACTTTAGCCTCCCATTTTGGAGTTAATGACTATCATCGAGTCATATAAGTTTCCTATTTGGTGTTTGGCCATCAGCTCAACAAAGCAGCTGAAATCATTCCTCAAGGGTAGTTTCCAGGGACTTGGGGATCTGCCACCTGAATCCCAGCTTCTCCACTTCAGGCAATGCCATCTGCCTCCAGCCTCCCGGAATAGCTGACTATTTAAGACACGGAATTTCTTTGGAGATTTTGCACATGCAAATCCCATACACTTACCAACTTTCATTGATTTTTGACATCTCCAAAGGAAGTTTAAATGAAACTCTTAAGTCTCCAAATACAAATGAAGTTCAGATCTGTACCTAGTGCTGAGCCAAGCAAACCTATTTATATTCCCATAGCTTTATGCTAAATTCTGGATAATCTTGTATGGGAAGTGCTTCCTTTTTAAGAAGCGCTCACTTTATACTTTGTGAGACCAGAAAGCTCATACGAACTTGCCCCTATTGGTGAGCAACTCAGAGAAGTCTCCATATAAATAGGTGCTATCTTTGTTTTATTCCCAATGCCCCTTAATGTTCTAGAAAATATTCAGTAGTCACAACTTAATACAGAGTGTCCCTCCCCTTTTACTAGATGTCAGCAGCAATCATATCATAAAAGGTCCCTTGATAGGACCTGAGCCACACTCATGCCTTCACCCATTTGTGGCGATCAGTGGTTTTCAGGAGAAAATTCATCACATAAGCCTAAGTGAGGATGGCTTGGACTGGACAAGGATCACTGGGGGAATGTCATGATTATTTCACGGTGTCTTGCATCTGATCGTCCATTTCAAGAGAATTACACTGACTAGTGTTGCAGGGTTCTAAGAGTGAGAAACTGATTCATACTAAAACCTGTGAATGCAGTTGAGGTACGCACCAGAATGCTAACTTGGTCCATGGAAATGTCACATGTTTCTTCATTTATTCAACACATATTGAATACCTGCCTCCCAAAGCCAGGCACCATACTGGATATGGGAGACACAACAGAAAACAAAATAGACATTGTCATTACCTTCATGGAGTTGATATGCTTATGGCGAGACAGATATGACTCCAATAGTTTATCTAATAAACAGGACTGTGACAATGACAGTGTGCCATTCAGAAAGGGTCATGGTGTATGTGTGTGTGTGTGTGTGTGTTGAGGGAGGTGGGGAGGTGTGTTGACAATTCACATGATCATTTCACCCATAGTATAAAGAAAAGATTGGAAGGCTCCAGCCTGGAGGTGAATTCAAATATTAGGATGTTACTGCACTAGCCCAGGCAAGACATGGGGGCAGCTTGTAAAGGTGGTGGGGATGAGGAAAATGGCCAGATCTGAGAGAGTTCTGTTTCCAGAGGGTGCAGAAGGGAGAGAGGCTATCAGAGATCCTTGGCCATTCTTTCCATCTCATTGAGCTTAATGTGATCCAAATGTGTTTTGACGGGTGTACCATGCAAAGTTACCATCATGGAGAACAAGATCACTTGAAGTCCTATGGACCGCTCATTCCTTCCCTATTAATGTGTGCGTGAATGTATATGTGTATGGCAAGGGGGAAGCTATGTGATAGGAGACCTCTTAGTAGAAGAGGGGTACCTTTATGAATTTAACATTGATTGGCATCAGATTAAGATAGCAGCTAGAGATTTTCAACTTGCAGTAGTGATTGTCATCCCAGGGGAACTGAGAAGTCAAAATGCCCAAAGTCTTGCCCACAGTGCTTGTATGTCTCTGCAGCATTAAGTTACAAGCTTTTTCAAGCTTCTACTGGGATCAGCCTTGCAGGAGTAATATCCTGTTTCTTTAGATGTGTTAACATCCCCTTCTGGTCACAATCTCATTCTGCTATTCTGAAAGCTTTTTGTCCCTATCAGTTGACTTTGCCTTCTTCTGCTCTGGTTTTAGAGCACACTCTTCCTTTCTTCCTTTTCAGATTCTTGGGGTTACCTAACAATCACCCCCAAGTACCGTAGCATTTTTTTCTAAGACTGTTCAAACTTACACAGCCATCAGATCACACTGTGTACCCCATGCAAAATATCCTTAGCAAATGATGGCATGCCTCTAGTAGATAAAGCATATTTTAATGAATGAAGAGGTTAGTATTTCATAAACCCAAGAAAAGTGTAAACTGACTTCCACTATCAACAGTTTAAAATCAATTTGAAGGCATTTGGAAAGCATTTTAAAGAGCAACTAGACATCAATAAAATTTAATTAATTGGTTCTATGGATGCACATGTAAATTGGGTGTTAATTATGCTAGCAATGCTCTTCCATTAAAAATTAAGCTCATGATTAGTAACTGAGAAAAACAAGCCATCGTTCTAAACAAGTCTCATTCCCTTGCATTTGAACCCAACCTTTCGGTAATTAAATCATAACTCTACATTTACTCAGATGAATCTGAGCCCTGATGGATGACTGGTGAGTTAGCCAAGTGATCCTCACCGGGCTGTTCCATAAAAACAATTGATAACCGTAGAGATAAGTTATGTGCAGTTGAGCTGCCCTTTAATACAGAACTATTGAATTATCGAAAGTTCTTTCCTATCTAATTGACACCAAACAAAGAAGGCTTTGACAATTGCAAGAGATATAGTGACGATTTAGTGCTCATTTCAGAGCTGATGACATTTGAAGACGGAAGGCCTGGAACAAGAGGTTACAAACTAGAGAATCTGAGTTCTTTCCCTTTCCTTCTCCCCTCCTCCCGCCCAAAAAGCCGGTCTTGCATTTGCCGATGGAAATGCAGAGAGCTATATTTAAAGATATACTGTAGCTAAACTAGTACCCTTTGGGTTTCCCCAGTTCATTTTTCTGGACTCCTTGGGAGTCGACATTTAACCTGGATCCAGAGCTAGGATCAACACCAGTGGACTTTTCTTAACGGACGAGGAGAGTTTATTTCAGAACCAGAAATGGAATAAGATACTTGAAACACTTTCACCCCCACCCCTTGGTTTTCTTTTTCCCAGTTGATTTTTCCAAGGGAAATTTAGTCCATATGCTTCTGATCCACCTTTTCAAGGACCATCAAGATACTGTTTTATTACAGCTACTTGATGGGGCATTTTATCTATTTCAATGAGCCCTTTGATGTCCCTTTCCTTAGTCATAGAAAACTGGGTTTGCAGGAAAGACAGAGATACCGTCTTATTCCCCACACCCAACAAGGAAAAAAAAAAAATGGAAGTGCTTCCAAGCCACAGAAAAGTTAGGGCAACTGTTCAGAAGTTTCCCTAACGGACTCGATTACAGTGTCTTGACAAAGAAAAAGAGACAGGACAAGGGCCTTAGCTGTGGGGTTCTGCTTTAGGTTCCTTTCTAAGAGGATGTCCTCATTTTCATTTGACGCTGGCCTCTTCAGTCTATTTCTCCTTTTCCAGGATGTTATGGTGGAGAGAGTCAGATGGTGGGGGAGAAATTCACATGCCTAGGAAAATTTTTAAGGAAGGAAGAAACCGTTACATCCGGGTGATTTTGAACTTCTGCTTCTCACTATATTTTCTTTCTGGAGGCCTTCCATGAGACCCCAGCAGACCTTTTCTCTTGTTGGATTTTGAGGGCACTCAAAAACCCTGGAGCCCATGCGGAATTAAACCTCACTTATCACTTCATTACATAACAGGTGCAGAATCCTAGCCATGCCGCTGCTTAAAAATACAGGTTTGAGGATGTTTGTGTGTGTACGTGCCCGTGCAAACACGCTCCACCACAATATTGCCTTCCAATGGGCAACCAGTCATCATGCACAGAGAGGAAGAAAAGCCTATGTTGGGACCCCTAACCCATCACAGAGCTACTCCAGACAGACTTTCTTCTGCTGCTCATGCAAATTCTGTTGATGCCACGGCTTACAGAAATAGGAGAGAGTGGGAGTCACAGAAAAGGATTCATGTAACTGTGGAGATATCCAGAGATGTATAGACAATTGGTCGCTCCTTCTCTTAGCCCAAGTCTCTTGTGGGGGCACCTCCCATGTGACCAGTTTTGTGCTGACTGTTGAGATGTGTGGGGACAGAGAGACACTGGTTTTGTCGTCCTGCTGCATGAGTGGAGGGGACAACCAGTGGAGTGATTAATCCCACAAGAGTCCGAAGACTGTTTGGGGGAAGGTGGTTTGGCAAAATTGTGAAAATTTATACAAACGAAGGGTCAGGATCCCTCAACGTGAAAAAAAAAAATGTGAAAAAGAAAAAAAAATACCAATAGATGAACCTGGAAATGTTACGGGAAGCAGGGACCGTGGGAGGGTAAGAGGAGTGAGGTGCCTGGGGCATGCTGTTTAAGGAGGCACCCCTCACAGGCATCCATGTGCACTTGCAGGAACCTGAGAGGGGGAGCCCCCTTAAATTTTGTACCCTGGTGCCTCACTCCCTTCACCCTAGTCCCATCCCTCCACTTGAACTATGACTCTACACAATATCCTTTTCCAGCTCCTCCCTTAACGAACAAGATCAGCCCCTCCTCCACTGAAAAGCAGGAATTATATTGCTTGTTTATGGCAGCCACTGGCTAGTTAATCATCAACTATTTCCTTTGTCCTCCCAGGCACCTGGATAGATTGATTTCCCAGCCTCCTTTGCTGCTTGATGCAGACTAGTGACTGAGCTCTGGCCAATAGAATGGGGATAGAAGGGCCATATAACTGCTTTCTAAATCCTTTCTTTCATTCTTGTCCCCTTCATCCATACACGGAGAGGACTCTGAGTCTACAGGGAAGGGGGGAGCCTTGAGAGAGAAGGGGTCTGGGTCCCTGAACGGGAGAGCCTTGCCCCCAGTCCCACCCTGCTGGGACTGTGACAGAAGCAAGATGTCTACAATTATGTCTTGAGCCACAGGTACTGGGGGATAGGTCAGTATGTAGCAGTTAGTCTATCCTGATTGGCATTGTATATGACTATGGACTAAATCTATAACTTAACATGGGAAATCTGGTTTTTCCAATGAGAACCAGCCTGACTTATTGTAGGCAGTGTAGACATTTCTGCATAATGCGATTTCAGAGGTCTAAGAAATCCTTCTTGAGTCCCAAGCATCTCCCCAAGTTGACTGCCACACCCACCGAGACCCTGTAATTGGAGTTGTCACTTTGGAGTAAAGAATGGTTGCTAGGAAAACACCTCAGAGGATCAGCGTGCTCTGCCCTTGTCTTCTTCTCGGGGATTTATGGGAGGCTGAGCGATATGGCGAGCTGACAGCATTTTGTGACGTAGGAAGTGTACTTGGGGAGGGGGACGTTGTCAGCCATTCAGTCTAAAGTTAAGACATCTGCTCGTTTGCCTACAGATGAGAGGTGTGCCTGCAGATGGTGGAAACAGGGACGTCCAAAAGGAGCGAAAGAGGAGGTCCAAGTGCTTTCTCTCCACAAGGCTCTCCTCGTTTGTAATCTCATTGATACAACACTCTCAGGAGGTCAGAGCAACGATCGCCCACTTCCACAGTTGAAGAAACTGAGGCTTGGGAGAAGTTCAAGTTAACTGTCCCAAATAATGCCCGATTCAGGACTTAAACCCTGAATTTGAATTGCAGATCTTGCCTCTTCCCCACCAGGAGATGCTGAATCCTGACCTTCAGCTACTTGGGAGAGGGGGCTAGAGAAGTGAGTGGAGAAGTGGGGAAAAGGAAGGTCATCTGGATGGGAGAAGGTGAAATAATACATATGACAAGCCAGACGGAGCACGGAGAAAACAATCAGAGCAGCAAAGGAGAATGTCGCTCGGTCCTACGGTGCCGTGTCAGTTTCTGGGCAGGCCCTCTGCTGATGAGACTCTCTCTCCCTTCCTGACGCCAGGTGCCTGAACCATGGATGGAACCTTGGGTCTCCCCTGTCCACCTGTTCCCTCTGGTGCTTGGCGGTCATTCCACCTGCTCCCCAGGGCCCGGGATGCTCTGCCTCCCGCTGGGGCTCCCAGTTCACTTTGGGGAGACTTAAGAGCAGAGGGATGTCAATTTTGCTTACACTGTTCAATCACCGCTGACATTTCGTTAACCGCCCTATGAACTTCTCCAGCCTGAAGGAGCAGCAACTTGTGCCCTTGAAAACTGAACAGAAAACAACCGTATTGATTTTCTACTATCAACAAGAAAAAGACAATTGCTCTTTGCCGAGAATGTTCATAATGCATTTCACACCGCTTATTCCCCCTCCTCCTGATATAGTGCTGAGCCTCTGTAACCCCCTGCTGCTTTGGACTCTGCTAGAATTAACCCTGAAATGCCGGGCCCCATCTCGAGGCGTCCTGGGCCCTCGACAGCAATGAGTGTGAATCATTTGCCTGACCCGACAACCTGCTCACTTTGGGGGTTGTAATCACTTAAAAATCATAAAGGAGGGGCCCCTGGGTGGCTCAGTAGGTTAGCATCTGCCTTTGGCTCAGGTCATGGTCCCAGGATCCTGGGATCGAGCCCCGCATTGGGCTCCCTGCTCAGCAGAGGGAGTCTGCTTCCCCCCCACAACCCCCGTCGCTCCCCCTGCTCATGCATTCTTTCCCTCTCTGTCAAATAAACAAATCAAATCTTTGAAAAAATAAAAATAAAAAAGAAATCACAATGGAACTCAGGTCTGGAGTAGAGGTTGGGGGAAGGGGGTCAGGGTTGATGGGCTACAGGAGTCTCTTACAGTAAAATCGTATTTCAAAGAAGCGCACTGTTTCCCTCTATTCAAAGCACTTTGAATGTCTATATGGGTGTCTAGAGATAGGGAAGCATGTGTGTATACTAGCTAGCTGAACTAGCCAAACTATGCAAGAATAAGATCACTACTTAGTAAATTTTACCATGCATGCAAAAATTACAGAAATCTGGTATAGACAAGGCCCAAGATCTCATTTGCGAATTACGATTCTCAATTAGGAGGCCTTTAATTTTTTTTTTTCCAACCTGCGTTGTATCCCAAACATGTTGGAATACTTCTATTTCTGATTTTCCCACACACCAAAAAGGAAGTGTGAGGAGTCAAAAACAGATACAAGAACCTTGAGGGGCACCTGGGCGGCTCAGTGGGTTAAAGCCTTTCGGCTCAGGTCCTGATCTCGGGGTCCTGGGATCAAGCCCCACATCGGGCTCTCTGCTCAGCAGGGAGCCTGCTTCCCCCTCTCTCTCTCTGCCTGTCTCTCTGCCTACTTGTGATCCCTCTCTCTCTGTCAAATAAATAAATAAATAAAAATCTTTAAAAAAAAAAGAACCTTGAAAAAGCAAGCCTGACCCTCTGGGATGACCGTAGTGTCAAAATCAGTCAATATTTATGCCTAGCAACCTTGACAATATCCTTTTAATTAAAATCAATGGAGAAATAAAACATGCATTAAAATGCACTTGGGATCACTCACCCCATGAGGCAGGAACGACTCTGGTCTTATGCACAGTACGATTATGACAAGACATATGTCCCTCAGTGCCCCGGCCCCCCGCCCCTCCCCAACTCCTTCAATGATCACTTTCATTCATTGCTACCAATTTGGGCTTTTTTTCTTTTTCATTCAGGACAACTTTCTCGAGACATATACTTTTTTTAAAAAATGATTCTTAAAAAGTTAATATGTTCATCAAGTCAAACCATAACCTAGATTTGATGGGGACATTGAACCCCAAGGAAGCAACTACAGGGATTAAAATACTGGTCTCCCTAGGGTGGCTCTGCCTATAACCAGCCGATGAGCGTAAGAGTCATAGGCAACGTCTTTGGCTCTCAGCTACGCCTTCTGTAAAATGAGATGATTAGATTCAATTCTGAAAGATTCTCTCCGGCTCTCTCTATGAATATTCCATTAGACCGTTGTGCTAAAAATAATGCAAATATTGTTCACTGAACACTTCCCCTGTAATGTGCTTTTATTTCATCATTACCAAAGACCCGGTATAGTTTCCACTATTATTTCCATTGTATGGACAAAGGAACTTGAAGTTGAATGGATGAAGTCACTTCCCATCATCACCCAGCCAATCAAGGGCATAAGCTGTGCGTGTCCAATGTCACGTGCTTCACCTTTGTCCCATGCCAGCCCCTTGAGTCTATGGAAAGCAGAAGAAGCTAGAAATGGAAAGCAGTAGGGTCACCTACTTTCCCTACACACAAACGTTGAGGAGTCTCCTCACCACACCATCCTGTCATCTGGTGGGTTCTCTAGAACTCACCAGCTTGGGGTCGATCCACCAATCCTTGGACCTCTTGCACTGGTCGAGTGCACCAAGCCTGAGCCAGGATACCCTTCCAGTACATCCATATCTGATTTCAAAGGCTACCATGCAGGCAGGCTTAACAATGACAGGTTAAGCAGGCCCAAGAAGAGAAGGCAATTTAGCACTGTCCTCTCTGGCCCGGCCAGGCAGATTAAACACCAGATATTAGCGCTTAATAAAACCCGAGGGTCACAGCGTTTGTTTGCTTTTCTCATGTGGCTTGGCTATTCTCAGATTGCAGATAGCTGCCTCTCTGGGGCTTGTGGGGGTGACCGTCATGTTGTTAAAAGCTTCCTTTCCTTATCTTACTTCCTAATCTCCAAAGAGGGATTTGAGAGCCCTCAGTGCTGGTTTTTCCTCTTCAAGGACCTGCTAGTGCCGGACTAATTAATGGAAAGGACCCGGAGATAAGTTCCTTCAAAAATTATGGAATGTCCTAATCAGACGGGCAAGCAAAGGCCTGACCTCTGGGTCACGGGGTCACTCTCCAATAATACGATGAATTCAACTATTACTGTCATTTTTTGTTACTCCAAAAGGGTGATAAGAGAGGCTCAAGTAGACCTCGAAGGGCAAGGGGACGCTGTGTTTCTGTTATGGAGGTGACCAGTAAAAGAACATTCTTCATGTGTTCTGAAAGTGCTCAAAACCTAACTGTGCTTGTAAGGGGTTCTTACCTTGTCAATTTCCATTACTGAAAAAGGTCTCACCAGTTCTCTCTACCGTGTGTTTTCCTGTCGCTGGCTCTCTTCCAGGGCCTTCCTTTCTGCCTCCATCAAACTCTTGGCTCTCCCCTCATCTATTAGGCAGCCCTCACTCCCTAAAATTCCCGTTCATTTTTTAAGTGCTTATTTTCATTCTAAAATATTTGAAACATATTTTTGTAGCATTTGGAAATGTTTTCCCTCAGAGAAGATGGAGTAGACATGTTTTTCTCTATTCCTCCTGCAAAGTACAACTAAAAAACCCTCAGGCATTATAGATAAAACCAACGTAAGCAGAGTATAAAAAACAGAGAGAGAAAGGCAGACCGGCAGGAAACTCTGAGACCCAAGAAACAACATGGCGGTGAGTTCCTCAGGCTTTCTTGTTGCCTCATAAATCCCAGGCTCGAAGCGAAAGAAACTGGCACGCTGGCATCATTGATGGGTACAAATGAAACCAATTTGCTCTTTCTAACCAAGGGACCAGAAAGGGGCAGGCTGTAAGATGGAAAAAACTTTTAGACAATAACCACTCTGCTCCAATGAAACACCACAGAAGACACAGTGGTCCCACCTTACTCACACCAAGCAAGGCTAAGTGGGGAACCTAGGTAGCTGGAGCAAAGCACCCTAACACCCTTGCAAGGGTGATGTCAGAGTTAATCAGGTAAGAAGCTAGAACTTTCATCCTTGCCAGATGGCAAAGAGCAGCCCCTTTCGGGCCCCACAGCAACATCAGTGTGGAGCACACAGAGAACCTGCCCTCATATCCTTATTCAGCAGTGATAAGGCCTTCTTGCCGCTCTCCTCTGGGATGCTATCCAAGGAGTCACCACTGCACAGCCAACGTGTTCTATGGGATGTCAGTGGGAAGTATGTAGGGCACAGTAACTCCTACCCTCCCAGGCATAGAGGTATCCGTGAAGATCTGGTGGGGGTCTGGTGGTCTGTGATTCCCACTCCCACCCAGCAAGAAGGAGGAGTCCCCGTCCGCACATGCACTCAGAGGTCAGTGGAGGCCAAGTGGAAAGCCTGCCCTTTTACTCCCACCTGCTGAGAACAAGCAAGAACCCTGCCTTCTGCCAGGGCAGTGCCAAGGGGAGACTGGCTAAAGCAGAGGATTTCAATATCATCCAGAGTCTCCAACATAATGTGGAAAAAGTCGAGGTTTCAATAATAAATGACTTGTCCTACCAAAGAGCAGTAAGAACTCAAACTGAGTGAAAAAGGCCCATCAACAGATGACAAAACCAAGATAACCTGACCAAGTTGTTTTGTTTTGTTTTTTTAAGATTTATTCATTTATTTTAGAGAGAGAGAGAGTGCAAGCTAGTGGGAGGAGGAGCAGAGGGAGAAGGAGAGAGAATCCCAAGCAGACTCCTGACTGAGCGCAGAGCCTGATGCAGGGCTCGATCCCATGACCCCGAGATCACGACCTAAGCCAAAACCAGGAGTCTGATGCTTAGCGGACTGAGCCACCCAGGCACCCCAAGCTGACGAAGATTTTAAAGCAGATGAGGTAAAAATGTTTTAACAAACCATCATGAACATACCTGAAACAAATGTTTTAAAATAGTATCAAAGAAATAAGAACATCAAGACTATCCCCACTTTTGATGCCAACCTCAAGTCCAGATTATCCCCCGTGCTTCTGACCAAGGCTACAAATCAGAGGTTCCCATGACTCCCTCCTCAGGTTTGAGTAACTTGCTAGAGCAGCTCACAGAACTCGAGAAAACAGTTCACTTCCGTTTACTAATTTATCACACAAGGATATAATAAAGGATACAGCTTGACATCAGATGGAACAGACCCACAGGGCAAGGTTTATGGGAAGGGGCGCAGAGCTTGCCTGCCTTTCTTACAACTGAATATGAGTCCATAATCATTTCAAAACAAGCCAAAACAAAAAAATAACTTAAAAAAGTTTGGAAAAGAGGGGCGCCTGAGCCTTCGGCTCAGGTCATGATCCCAGGGTCCTGGGATCGAGCCCCACATCGGGCTCCTTGCTGGGCAGGAGGCCTGCTTCTCCCACTACCATTCCCTCTGCTTGTGTTCCCTCTCTCGCTGTGTTTCTCTCTGTCAAATAAATAAAATCTTTAAAAAAAAAAAGTTTGGAAAAGAATACAACAGACTCTGCTGTATTCGCTACCCTAATTTTATAATTCTTAATAATTTTTTTTGCTTCAGATCTCTCTTTTTTTTCCAATGGAAATAAAACAATACAGTTATACTTAAAGCAGAATTAGCCCATTTCCCTCCAGAACTGAGCACAGCACAGAGATCATCTGTGTGTATTCTGATACATTTATTTTATAAATATTACCTTAGCAACAAATAATACTGTCTCGGGTGCTTTTCCAAAGATGGCATGGATGTCTTCCTACTGGACTATGCAACACATAAAATTTTACAATTACTCTTTGCTCTCAACACTAAGTTTTTTATATATAAGCATGTTAATTCATGAGGATGTAGGGTTTTTATTTTTACTTTGATTATGCTATAATAGTACTAGTAAATCATGTAACTAGTAATCATGTAACACTTTTACATATTTACACTCTGCTACATGCTTTCTGTACCTAACCCGCTGATCCTCATTAAGATATGCCCTATACCTTTGGCTGTCCCATTTTACAGAGGAGAAAAACAAGGCACAGAGCACTGAAGTCTTCGTCCTTGGTTGTGCTTTTAGTAAACAGCAGAGTCTGAATTTGAAACATAGCCTTTCCTCCATGGTATAAACACAACAGCTAGATATCTAAGACACCGTTGATAGTAGGCATTTAAATTGTTCTCCCTCTTTTATTTTGGCTATGAATATTCTAGTTGTGTCCTTGTGCATATGTACGAATCTCCTTAAGATATGTGCCAACACGTGGAACTGCTGGGTTGAAGTATGTACTCATCTTCGGCTTTGGTGGCTATTGCCAAGTTGCTACATAATGTGCAACAATTCCCATGGGCAGTGGTTAAGCATTCCTGTTCCTCCATATACTCACCGATGCCTGGTACTGTCAGATGTTGTTCTGGAAGGTGTGTGCGTCTGATAACAAACATGCAAAAGTTTTGTGGATAGAGTGAGAGCCAAATAACATGCATGCTGAGTACCTGGATCCCAGAGCATCTCTCTCTTTTCTCGCTAGATTTTATTTATTTATTTGAGAGAGTATGTGTGTGCGCACACAAGTAGGGGGATGGACGGAGGGAGAGGGTGAGAGAGTAACCCAAGCAAACTCCCTGATGAATGCAGGACCCATCGCAGGGTTTGATCCTAAGACCCAGGGGATCACAATCTGAGCCCCAGTCATACACTTAGCTGACACTTATGCCACCCAGGCTCCCCAAAGAGCCTCTCTTGATCCAGACCGAAGGGCATCAACTTCCAGATCCCCTGCCAGAGGGACACACAATAGCACCTAGAAGTTCTGAGGGCATCTCAGGCTAATCTCACCTATCCAGAGACAGAGGAGCCCTGCTGGGGTCACCCACGGAAAAGAAATGAACAGCTACATTGTTGTGCCATCTGATGAGATGGACCCAAAAAGAAGAAGGAGAAGAAGAAGAAAGAAGAAGAAAGTGGTACCTGACTTGCTGCTATCAAAGAACCTTGAGACAAAAACTCTGAACTATCCGTGTGCATTTAGAACAAACATTTTGTTCCAGCACAGGCTGGAAGCATGGTGAACATAAGCATGCGGGCTGGGAAGCCCTGAGCCACGGCTGGTGGGTTTTCTAGACACACCTTCCCCTTGTCCCCACTCCTCCTCATCCCAAATGGTGTCAAGGCTAGGAAGAGGCCCTGTTTCCCAGCATCGCTACACCAGGAAGGGATGGACAAGTCACAGACGCAAGGTCTCCCAGCCTCCGTTTCCAGAACTCGAAACCCGTATGCGCCATTCGATAATATTAAAAAGAGGGAAAGCATTTTGCGTGAAAACATGTTTTAACTGTATTTGTAACACTCAATAAATAAATTACAGGTTTTATATCATTCAGAGAGAGCTGCCAGTGATTTATTCAGTTATTAACTTCGCACGCTTGGGAGAATGAATTAAAAGCCGGCCCTGTATTGAAGGCTTGGGGATTATTCAGCCAGAAGAGGCTACTGAAAAGTTTGGACAGCTCTGTAGGCATTTCAGGATAAGCAAAAACAGTTTGGTAGAAGCCACGGAGAACAGATGATTCTGTCCTGTCCATTTACAGCGGCTTATAAATTCCATAAAAAGGACATGAATTATGCATTATTGGGTTTACATAAGGTCACGCAGTGAACTTTGACCCCTCTCTTTTCTCATTTGGCTCAATTATTAGATGAAATGACAGATTTGATCTCTTTTCAAATTGTATTAGAGAGGGTCTCTTTATTTCACCCTCTAGCAGCAATCAGCTGACAGGACTAGGCAAGTGCATTAATTATGATTGATTTAGAGTGTCTATAGGGTGATTATTTCTAGAATTCTACTCCTGAGCCAAAACCTTTTGACCTATTTCAGGCCACACAGCAAATTAATCCATAAGAAGATTTAAGGGCAGACTGTTCAGGACAGCAGTTTTCCTCTTGTATTTGCAATCAAAACATTTAAGACACTCCGGGCAATCCAGAGGGATTGAATTACTAGAACACTCCATGGTGAAGACATTTAACAACCTGACAACTCAGTTGAAAAACATCTTGTGCATAATAACCAAAAATGGCTCTGAATTAGCCCCCCAAAGGGAAAGACTCCTCCTTCTCTCTGCTCTGAGCTAATAGGTGAACAGAGGAAAAAAAAAAAAAAAACCTTTGTATGAGTTTGTGAATTTGTCACAATTGGAGATTCAGAATAACACATCTGTTTTGGGGACATTCCCTCTCCCTCTCGTCTTTCCAGTGGATTAAAAATGACAGTACTAATTAAAGAAGTAAAGAAAAGAGACCACTGTCAGGTGCAACGTATAGGCTTGAATTATAATAAGGCTCAGATAAGGAAGAGAAAGAAAAGTTGGGGAGGTATCATCATTAGGGATTTCTTTCTAAGTATGGAAAAGCATCCTGCAGATAAATTCTATTTAAAAAGACGATGTTCAAAAAAAAAAGAGGGTCTTTAACCAAAATTGTCATGTCTGAGTTATTAGATCCCAGTAAGGATTAAAGGGGAGATTCACCTAGAATTGATGCAAGCAAGATCAATTACCTCAGTCTTACTACCTGCCATCCAATGTCCCCAAATAGTAAAGAAGAAGGAATTTAGGCAAAGACTAAGTGAATGCTGTCCGCGTCACTTGCAAATTGTGTGACCAAGGGCAAATGACTTGGCCTCTCTGATCTTTTTGGGGGAGGGAGGAGGGCGGAAGAGGATTGCAAATAATACCCATCTCAGTGCAGAGTTGTAGCAGGAGTAGAGACCATTTGCGTTTAGAGAAACTAAAATATTTTATCGCCGTTATTTATAATCCTCCTGTCCTGTACGGAGGCAGGTCATGGGGACTGAAGAAATCTTTTGTTGGCTGGTCTCAACCACAATTTCTAGCCTCCCTTGAACATAGCAGTAAGTGACAGAAGGAGATAGAAACTGAGGGAGAGCTTTGTGCCATTCAGCATAAGAAAAGAGGATGGATAAGCTCAGAAAGGGGGCTCCGGAGTCGGGGTTTCAGAGGCTCACCATCGCTTGGGAGTGGGGGTGGGGAGAAACCCAGCGCCCGGTGGACCGAGGAGTCAGATGGAGGGAACCAAGGGCCTGGGAAGGCTTCTCAGAGAAGGACGGGGTACACAGCGACATAAAGCCCTCCTTCTGCCTCCATTTCAAGCTGTTCAGTAAACTAAGTGATGCTCACTGACGCTCCGGTGGGAGTGGGCTTTTCTAGACCAATGAGATGTTCTCCAGGTCCAGCAAGGATTGGAGCGGAGGCCGTGACTGATGGCGCCTCACATATGCCCTCTGCATTTCAGGGTCTGACCTCCTTAACCAGTGATGCGACCATGACCCTGATTTTAGTTCTGTAGCTTTTATTCTGAGTTTCAGAGGAAGTATCTCATTTTGTGTCCATGAACAGCTAGGACTTGGCCACCGGTGACTTGTGAGCCAGGGATGCATTCATGCCTCTTCTCTTAGACTTCAGATCCCAGCTTGGACATGTAGGATGAGAACGAAAAAGCGATTGAACTCTTTTCAGCTCTCAGCTGTACGGTTCTGTGTCCCTAGGAGTGGTTCTCATATTTACAGAGGAAGCTCTCAGTTGTTTTAGTCGTCTTTGGGGACTGAGCACATTAGCACAAATGAAGGAAGCGAGCCAAATGCCAAACAAAAGGGAATGGTTCACTGTGGCAAACTACACAACATCTGAGTTGCTTGGAAGTGCTAAAATTTAGTTTCTTCTAAAAACAGCCTACAGGCCAAATTCTGCCCGCTGAGATACAAATTTTGACCTTTGGCCAAAGAGGCCCAGGGTGGGGCGTTCAAAACTCAGTCAGTTCCTTCAACCCCACTGTTCAGCCCGTGTTTGCCTCCATAACCCTGACTTATAAAGACCAAGCCAGCAGACGCACTTGCTTCTTGAGAAATCAGTTCTATTAAATAGCAACTGTGGAGCAGCCAATCTGTCATTATCCTGAGACCTGGTCATCAGTTATAAAGCTAATAAGTACCAAGCAGCCCATAGGTGGTGGTTCTCAGGCTTGCTCATATAGTTCTGGGGTGATTACAGATATGGGAATGCATGTGGCTTAATGAAAGCTTTAAAAATAATCCAAAGAAACACACGGTTGACTCTGCCAAATAGCGGCATGACTTAGAAAAGCCTAGAGATTGGGGGAGGGGACAACACACATTTCAAAATTTGGAGATGTCAGCCCCCCACCCCCTCCAAAAGGCTGATGTAAGTAAGCTTAATTCTGGTAGTTTTCTAAACTGAAATAAAGTTTGCCTGGCCTTGCAAGGTGGTAGACAATGGCTCACCCATTGTTACCATTTGGATGGGAGACCAAGTGAAGAAGATCCAAATAAATATGAGAAGGCAGGAGCCAGGACAAATAGGTTCTTTTGCATAAAAAGGCTTAAAAGCCCCCATCGTTCTAGGAGAGAGTCCGAGCCACCATTAATAAGTGGAAAGGGACTATTTTCTTGAGTAGTTACCCTCTGCAGAGTCATGTGCAAGACATGTTGCGGAGGCAGAGATGAAGAAAAGAGATTTCTACTCTTAGGGGATGAGAAGGTTGATGAAAAGCAATGCATAGTGACAGTGGCTCTGGGCAAACCCAGATCAAAGAGGTACTCCCAGGTTCAATAGGATGCACTCAGAGGAAAACTCTGTAAGAAGTCCAAGAATTCAGCTCTTAAGGAAAGGGGTGAAGAAAATAGAAACTCTTTGAGTTGAGATTACCCCTTTGAGTTGGGATTACCCTTTGGAATGAGTTTACCCCTTTGGGTTGAGATTATTCTTTGGGTTGAGTTTATCCCTTGGAGCTGAGATTATCCCTTTGGAATGAGTTTACCCCTTTGGGTTGAGTTTACCCCTTTGGGTTGAGATTATCCCTTTGGGTTGAGTTTACCCCTTTGAGTTAAGATTACCCCTTTAGGTTTAGATAAACGCTAACTTTTATTGAGTTCTCCTGTTATGCCAGGTAACTTAGAAGTGTTTTATACGTATTAACACATTTAGGACAACATTACACTCTTCTGAGGTTGAATCCATTATTACCCCCATTTTACAAATAAAAAAAGCAGAGGAAGCTGGAACCAAAGTCATTTTCCCAAGGTCACACAGCTCGTAAGCAGTAGGGCCAGGATAAAACCCTGCACTGTGGTCTCAGAACCCGCACTGTTCATCACTCCACCAGGCGGTCCCTCTTATGCTGACGGTCCTGGAATTTCTAAGTGGGGGCATTTGCAAGGGGTTCAGAAGAACAGTGCCAAGTGGAAGATACAGAGAATCAGAACCAACACTATAATTAGTCCCACGGCCCTGGAACAGGTGTGCTTGGATGGGGTGGCATCCCAGATAGAAGTGAGCTTGCATCCCAGAAAATGAAGCCTCAGTTCTTCAAGGGTGAAACCAGTTTCCACTGACCAGGCATTATTTCCCCTCTCCTGGAAGGAGTTCTGCCGTGAAGAGAAATCTGTGTCTTGTACCATGATGGATAACTTTTAATAAGGGTGGAACCTTCCAACAGGATTGAAAAGGCCGACAGCTGTGGGAGAGGTAACATGCAGGCACAATTTGTCAACACCAGACTGAGCAACGTCCACCAGGGGCAGAGTGGGGAGAAGAAAAGAACAAAGGAAAGCTTTGGAACACCCTAGTGGGGCAAGGAAGGAGGTCCAGGCCTGTATTTGACACCCCATCTGAGGTTCTTAGAAATGGCAAGGAAGGTGCCTTTCTGTGAAGCCATGAAAGTGAGAGTAAAGCAACAGACAGATCTGGAGTCAAGGGGAAAAGATGCCAAGGATCGAAGAGCTGTATGAGAAGGCGAGCTTTAAGAGCAAACGGCTGCCAGCCATTCTATCTGCATGGGGGAAAAAGTAAGGCAAAGGTGGGTCAAGCTGAAGGAGGTGAGTAGGGAGGAAACAGGGAGGGGCATCAGGAGTGCCCGGCCCTATCTTCTCTTCTTTACCTGGCCCAGTGTGATAGTTGTGAAGTTGGCAAGGGACCATTCCACTGAGCCTACCTGAGCCCCTCCAAGATCTGTCCCACCCACTGGGTCCCGCCACATCAGGGACCACAGATGTACACACACTGCAAGAAACCCAGATCTCAGATCTGCAGCCCCTACTTAGACCCACAGCCAGCGCTCCACTGCCTCCCAAATTACCCCTTTGGGGAATGAAGCCAAAACAAGCCTGGTCGTTACCCTTTTGGTGGCATACAGAAAAAAGCAAAGAGGAGGGAAAATCCTGAAACTCTTTCTTCCCATCCTCCAGGTGCGGGAAGACCTTGAGATCTTGGGTGGGTGGGGGAGTGTAGCAAGTGATTTAAATGATAAATGACCCACTGGTGCCAGGCCCTGGGAAGAGCTGGGGGCTGCTACCCCAGGCACACAGGAAGAGTAAGTCTAGTGTTGCCAGATGTGTTTGCATGCCTCCGTGATATTTAATGTTGGCAACTAGTTTTTTAGAAAATATGGCCAGGGCACCTGGGTGGCCCAGTCAGTTAAGCCTCTGCATTCAGCTCAGGTCATGATCTCAGAGACCTAGGATGGAGCCCCGCCCACATCAGGCTTCCTGCTCAGTGCGCGCTCCCTCTCTCAAATAAATAAATAAAACCTTAAAAAAGAAAAAAAATGGCTGAACAAAACATTTCTGCCGACCCGATCTGGTCCCCAGGCCACCACTGGGCTGCATACTCTTAAGTTATTGTATCTGTTCGGCTACAATTACCTTTCAGGAACCAACATCCCTCAGATCTCCCTGGTCTGCCACGGAGAAGTGTATTTCTTCTTCGGGCTCCATGTCTAACATGGGCTGGTGGGGCGGTGTGAGGGGTCGATGCTGCTGGAGGGCTCCGTCCATCTTGGTAATCCAGGGATCCACAGCGGAGGAGTCCCCACCTCAACACTCCTGCAGGGGGTGACAGAGGGAGGCCCATTACGTGTAGACTCTTAAAGCTGCCACTTGACGTGCATGGTTTCCACGTACATTTCCACGTACACGCCATTGGCCGAAGCAAATCACGTGGCCACACCCAGTTGTGGGAGGGGCTTGCGGGGGACGAGATGCCCCCAAAGAGTATTAAACTATGGGAGAGCTAGAATATGGATGAATGAAGTTCTGTTGAACAAAGGTCCTCACCCTTCTAAGTTGAACATCACTTGTTTCAAAATCAGATGTTACTTGAAAGTATGGATGCTTTATGGCGCACCTCGCTACAAACTTACTTCCCCATTTTTCTTCCATTTCCAACTCCACCTCTGCAAGTGGAGATGGTCAAGACAGAGGGTATGGGCTGCTACACTTAGGGGAAAAGGGGAAACCAGAAACACATTAGGTGGCCATCTATCCTGCCCACGGGCCCTCTCTGCTGGCCCCGCTCAATCCACTTTCCTTAAAACCCCATCTGCCAGAGGGGAAGAACCCCGTCCTCCAGCCATACTGGGGAGGTTTACTTCCCTGAGTACTTTCCATAGTCATTTCTACATCAGCATGTGCATGCCCAAGCTCCCTAGGAGCCTAAAGAATCGTCCCTTGTGACTCCCCTCCCGAAACAGGCTCCAATTAGACTCCCCTTAATGGCACCTCTAATTTGACTGTCTGTCCAAGATTCCACAATGCATGGGAATTTTCCCAGAGATTATTCCTGTTTTTCCCATCCTCAAAACAAGGAGGGGGGAATAATGCATGATTGAAAACTAGCCACCAAATGTTAAAAAAAAAAAAAAAAATTCAGTTGTGTTGCTTTGAAAACTTATTGCACAGCTGGGGGCATTTAAAGAACTTAATTAACAAGCTTTGGCCGCAATGTGCCCCCTCTTTGGGAGGGGAAAAAAATCACAGTTAAGATTTGTCCAATTAAATGATAGGAGAGTTGGTGGATTCAAAGAGAGAGAGAGAGGTTGGGGGGGGATGCGCTTCCAATTTGAAAAGATTTTTAGTCTGATGGGAGACCAGTAGTCTGATTAATTCTGTGCTAAGCTTTCCCGCACAGTTTCCACAAACTCATAGGCACTTAAGAATTTTTAACCCAAATGTAATTATAGGTTTTGATAATCAGGCTTTAGTTAAATAAAGTCCCCTCTTTCCTATAAAAGCTGAGGATGGAATATTCTGTCGTGAACAAGCTCCCTCAAACCCTCCCCCCCTTTTTCTCCCTTCCTTATGGGAGTCCACCAAGCCCAAGACCGGTGCCACATCATGATTTCAGAGGGCCCTGTGCCTTGGTGGGCCCCTACCTTCATAAACACCTTGTAGAAATTACATTTTGCCACTGCACTGCTAGGAGGATGATAATAATCCAGGCTGGATTCATTTTTTCACGCTTTTTATTATAATATTCCTTCTATTTTCTTTTCATTTAAAAAGGAATTAGACTCCAAACATTTTCCTGGGTCCGTAGCAGTGTGGTGGGCCCTCCACCCAGTGCCCCATGGTGAAGTCAGCCCTTCCCAAAATTTCCCGGTATGAACCAAAAGAGGGACATTGGGGTACCAGCAAAGAACGGGTTCAAACTAACAGTGACGACAACATAATTCTCGGCCACGCAATTCCTATGAGCCTATGCTAGGCTCTTGTCTTTACAGCACGTTAACCTCCAGTCCCCCAGCCCGTACCCCCACACCCCCCCAAAATTGTTATTCTGACATCATTGGTCTGAAAGAATATCCAGTACAGTATGCACTCTTGGAATGACGAGTTTTCTGCCTTTTCCTAGGGGGGATGTTCAGCCAAGACAAAAATGCGTAAGGGCAGCAGAGAAAATTCATTTGTATAAGCTGGCCCCCCTACTGTGGAATTTTCAATTATATATATCTAATTATGGCTGTCAGTTGATGGATTCAGAAAAGACATTTTGGTGCCCCCCCTTTTTTTTTGTCTTTTCGTCATCTCTTCTGTTAGAATGATTATAGCACACTTACACAACTAATTGCCTTACTGCTGATTAGTGATACAATTATGCAGACCCGGCTCCTTGTGTGAACAACCATCTGCAGAGAAAAAAAAAGTGACACTATTCAAAAACTATCCATAATTTAACCAATGTTATTCCAATGCACTGAGCCCAGACAATCGTCTGGCCTTCATATTTCATAGCCACCCTGGCAAGAGGAGGTTGGGTTTTTTGTGCCCAATTCACCTCTTTAGACACACTGTGAATCAGAAAGAATGAGGAGAGAAGAAAGTACTTCAAATGTCAACCCATAGTGGGGAATTGAAGCGTGGTTAACGTCCATTCCTCCTTTGGGTAATTTTTCTTCAAATTTTATACCACTTGGCAATTTTTTGTTTCCTTTCAAACTGCTGAGAAAGTGCAGGTGTTTCAACTCCCGAAAGTGGGCTTGGGTTTGCAAGGAGGTTTTTTTGTGTGGTTTTTTTTTTTTTTTTTTTGTGGACTGTTCTCCCCAATTCTTTTCTCGCCTTTTTCTTCATAATGTTTAAAAAAGAAAAAAAAAAAAGAAAAAGAAAGAAAGAAAGAAAGAAAGAGAAAATAAAGAAAAGAAAGGGTTTTAAGAGAATGGAAGGGCACGGACTGACATATGACATTTCAATAAAGTGTGTCTTTTGTTCCTGAAGGCCAAGAGTATGGGACGTCCAACTCTGAGTCCTCAGGGACCTCTGGGAGGGCACAGGTGGATGGCCGGATGCTGTTTGCCCCAGGGAGGAAACAAAGAAAGAGGCTTGGTCTTTCCCAGTGTGCAAGGCAAGATCAGTCCTATCTGCGCAAGGGAAAGAAGAAAGCCAGTTAAGAGAGGAAAGACGGTTCCAGACAGTGAGGCAAGTGCCAGATTCTCCTGTCTTCATTTAAAAATAAAACCACAGGTTGTCAAGGCAGAAAAGGAAAAGGTCTGAGCATCAAAGTGGCTAGGTGCTCCCCACTGTATATATTAACATGGGAGGACTTTCTAGAGCACGGAAGGGTGCTCGGTGTTCCAGAGGGAGTGGGTCCAGAGAGCTGCCTGTGGACAAGCCTCATCTCAGCTCTCTGACAGGGGCTTCCCCTCCAAGCATCACTGCTTGAGATCTCAGCATCCTGGAACCCGAGGGGTCCCCCATCACCCAGACCGTGGAATCAGTCTGGCCTCAACCAGGCACTCAAGCCAAGGGATCAGACATCCCCGCCTTTGATGTTCCTTCATTCCCTTCTACTCAGGCTTCTTAGAAAGGGAAAGCTCGGTATTGAGTGGTTTGGTTTTTTTTTCTTTCATTTTGTCCAAAAGGAATTTTGATCTCCTGGTCCCTCTGAACTTCTTAAAATCAGAGATAAGTGAAGTTTGTCAGGCTGATCCTGGTGCGCACTCTGAAATAGCAAAGGTCAGTGTGTGTTTGGCCCGTTTTGTTCTTGTTGGGTATTTTGTGATGATAAAGCTAAAAATAGCAGTGAATATTTACTGAGAGCTTATAGAATGCCAGCTTCTTTAATGTGCTTGATATAAATGGCCTCATCTTGGTTTTTGCAAATCTTCCAAGGTAGATACTTGATTGGTCCTATTGTATGCAGGAGGATCCTTCAGATTACTAGGGGTCAATAAGCCAGGACACACAGTTCATTGCTAGTAGAACAAGGATTCGAACTGAAGCCCATGGTCTCCAAAGCCAGACCTCTTAGCCACCAAGCACTACCAACATCTCACCGATGTCTCACAGAGTGTTGGTTTGTACAGAGAGGATATGCATATTTGTTGAAGAACTAATAGAAGGAGAGAAGGAAGGAAGGTAGAAGGGAATGGAGGAAGGGAGAGAGCAAACGAGTGCCTTGTGAAAGGTGCTTTGCCCTGCATGTAGGTGCATGGGGGGCTCTAGTCACTGTTCTCCCTCAACAGGCTGAAGCACCTGGGGTGGGGGAGGGGGTTGCTAGACATCTCCATTTATGTGTACCATAAAAAGAGAGACTTGGGAAGCAAGCGATTCTCCTTCCCAAGGAGGCTTTCTTGCCTTCTAGCCAATCCTGGTATCTCCTTTTCCAGAACTTCCATAGAGTCTCCTCTGAGTCCCCTGATAGAGCAGCCTCATTACTATCTTCAGTTCTATGATTGTTCCATGACCGTTGGTCTTACCAACCAGGTCAGAGAGTAAGATCTCAGAGGATGAGAATCTTCTTTCCTCTGCCTCATCCTTGAAATTTTCTCCTCCTCCTTCTTTTCTCTTTTCTCTGTAAGGGTTAACTGAGTGCCTATTTTGAGTCAACACAAAGTCTGGCCCCACTTCTTAGAATTGTCCCACTGAAGACCCAAGGCCCAATCAGTAAGACCAGTTGGAACAGAATACACGCTTTGTTAATTGATCGGTGTGACCAAGTTTCTACAGTTGATTCTCACTATGGTCACTCTAGTAAAAGGTAAGGAAGATGGTCTCTCTGGGGGCTGGCAACTTACAGGAGGGGACCCTTTTGTAAGTGTGGGTTCTTAACTGCTGGCAAAGGGCAAGAGGATGATTGATGGCATGGCAAACACATGAGATCCGGTTGGAGGTGATTCTCACCTGAGTGAAGTCTGAAGAGATTGCACCACTGAATCTAAGTCCAGGGATCCAGGCTCCATTGAGAGCTTAGACATAGCCTGTTGAGCAGACTTTGATGACTAAGAGATGGCCCTCAAGGAGAAAGATCAAGACTAACACCCTGCAGATGAAATGATTTCACACCACAGCAAGCCTTCATCTTGTATGTAAAAGCATTGAATTCTCAACCTGGAGCCTCCCCTAAGAAGAATTAGGAAGAAAGTCCCAAGCCTAGACCCTACTTTTATCTTTTCCCTCACCTACACCCAGGTCCTAGGATAGCCAGACTTGCCTGCAACATTCTTGAAGTCCAGATGACAAATCAGGTTGTTTGGAGTGGGTGAGTGGCTCTCTGAATGACACTTAGGTCTTTTTATGTATTGGGGTTGGGGAAAGGTAAATACAAATGCATGGAAGCAAAACATTTGGGTGTTGGAGGCAATTAGGTCAACTCTTCACCCAATGTGGATAAAAATGAAATCACTAGCCTTCTTGGTTTTTGGTTCTGTGTTGTTTTGTTTTCTCTTTTGTCATTCCTCATTTAAACTAGAATCTGGATGCCTGTTACTATTCTTCGACTCCTGGTGAGATAATCAATGTATCCCCATTAGCAGAGATGACCCAGCTTCTTGATCCTTCCACCTAGTCAGGCAACAATTACACATCCATCCATTTAACCATCCACCTATCTACCCACTCACCCATCTATCCATCTAACATCAAATTACTTACTATATTCCAGGCATTAGCATCTGTACAAAACCCAAAAGATGGGATAGACTCTATTCTTGTCTCAAAGAAGTTTGTGGTCTAGTGGGGTTAAAGACCCTACTCTATAATGAACATACTAATAATAATGCCAACCATTAAATGACATGATGTTTATGTTCATAATGCTAAAATAATATAAATAAGATTTGTTGAACACTTCCTATGTCTGCAGCCCCATGCTAAGCTTACTCCCACTTAAGCCTCACCACAGGCCTATGAGACAGGTTCTAGAACTTCTCTCATTTTACCCATGGAGGAACTTGCACCACATCCCCTATCTGGGAAGAGGTGGGGTCACTCCTTGAAGCTGACAGTCTCCATACCTTGTGCTCTTACCCAGGAAGCTACCCACCATCACCAACCTCCCTACCCCCCGGGCCAAATGGAATCACTAATGAAAAAGGACTTAAGGGGAATTTGCAGCATTTCCCCAGAGAAGGTGACATTCATGCTGGGCCTCAAAGGATCAGCAGGAGATCACCAGAGAGAGAGAGGAAAGAAAAGAACATTGCATACAGCTGGAAGACTGAGAGCTCTTCCAGTCTGTATGGAGCTCGTGCGCTCCAGGAGAAGGAAGCTGTTCGGCATAAAGGGAGCATAGCGTGCATGGGTGCAGGTGGAATACCAACGGCAACAGTAACAGCAAGAACAATAATAATAGTCACTCCATCATGTAGGGCACTTGCTCTGCTGGCTGCCATGCCTGTCTATGTACTGACTCTGCCAACCTTACAACTTTCATGACGTAAGTTTCATCTCCCTCATTGGAGAAATTCAAGCTCAAGCTCAAGGTCAAGTCAAGTTTTAAAGACTTGCTTGAGGTCAGAGCTAAAGAAGTCTTTAAAACAAGAATGGTCTGATCCCCAGGGTCATGCACTTAGGTTAAGAACATGGGCTCTGAAGCTAGACATCCTAGGACAAAAATCCCAACTGTCCCATGTGCCTTTCCTGTGGCCTTGGGCCCAGCCACTAAGCCTCCCTGGGCTTCAGTTTCTTTATCTGGGTGGGGATAATTAATCTTCTAGTTCATCTTCTCTGAGCATTGTTCTGAGGACTCAAGAATCACAAAGTGTGATGCTTGGTGCTGTGTTTAATAATGGTTGGCTATTATTGTCATTATTAAGTTGGGGTCCATTTTTCAGGGACCTCCAAGAGCTCGTCAAAGCAAGAGAAGTGGGTGAGAAAGAGAGTTCCTGGTTTGAGGATGGGGTCATCACCAGCTGACCCCAGCTCAGGGACAGAAAAGGGACAGCTTTAACCAAAGACTTTTTTTGGCTCGGGAAGCTCCAAGCTCCAAGCTTCTCTGATGATCCCGAAACAACTCCCAAGGTCTCCCCTAAACAGCCAGCTCCGGGGTATTTTGCCCTTAGCCCAGGGATGATGTGATGGGCTTCTCGGTGCCAGGCCTCAGCCTCAGATGGGGGAACATTGCCTTATGAAGAAGCCCACACTCCCTGGATTTTGGCTTCCTAGTCAATGAGGCCCCAAGACTTCACATTCTTCTGTAGAGCTGATTCGGTTTCACACAAGCCCCTAGGTCCAGATAGAGTCCTGGTGCTCTCAAGCAAATGTGGGCTTTCTCTGTCAAGTACATTGGGCAGAAAGATGGGATTTCTCCATGGGATAATGTCTATTAATATGCAACACATTTTTAACCCAATCAGCACGCCCTGCTGCTCAAGTCACGAGTCCGTAAGTTCTATACAGAACAGCCAAATACAACTTGATTCGTTCGTAAAGAGGGTACTTGTTCCTCGAAACGAGTGAGGTGAAGCATTGTCTTTGCTTAACCATATCATATTTCTGGGGTTGGGGCTATCATGACCACCATCCTTAGAAAACAAGCTCTCTTAGTTTGGGGTCCCCCAGGGACAATCCAGACACAAGCGGTCAGTTGCAGGTAATTCATCTAGGAGGTGCAAAATCCTAGTGGAGGAGGGAGGAAGGGGACCAGGGAAGGGAAGGTGGCGGGTGGAGTGTATCTCATGGAGCCCGCTCTTGTTATAAGCAAATGGAGTGCACCCCCATGAGAAAGTCCAAGAAATGGCGAGAAGCACACACGTCAGAATGGTCCCACCTTCGATGTGAGGGAGGTGGGGTATTTACACACCCACTCCGCTCATAGTTTCAGAGCTGCTTCTGGGGGCTGTTCATTCCCCAGTGCTTTGAGCCTGCCTCCATGACCAATTGGCCCTCCGAGGTGTTGGAGAAAGACCGCAGGCCTGGAGAACGGAGAAGGACACTTGGAAGGCAGCTGGAACATGCTGGATGAGGAAGATCCTGAGGATGGAAATAAGCACTATGAGCAGCCTTGGATATCTGATGAAGTCCTTACACCATATTATGAAGAGTCTTTATTTACCCAGAGTCTCTTTACTCATAGACACAATACTAATACATTTCATCCATGTAGGAGAATATCAGGAGACAAAAAAGGAGCGAGAAAGGACAGCTATCCCATGACTCAGAAATTCTCTTCTTGGGCGGGGGGAATGGGTGAAATAGGTGATGGGGATGAAGGAGGGCGCTTGTTGCGATGGAAGTGTTGACACTATATTGCACAGCGGAGACTGATATTGCACGTGTACGTTACCTAACTGGAATTAAAATAAAAACTTAAAAAAATAAAGAAATTCTAGTTCTTGGAAATTTTCCTATATAAACACATACGCAGAGGTACAAAGATACATGAATAGGGAATAGTCAATGTTGCTTCCTTCGTAACAAAAAAAATGGAAAGAGCCTGCATGGCCACCAATAGGGAAGGGCTGTCCGATCCTGCAGGTATGGCAAAGAATGATAAAGATTTACATATATTAACATGGAAACTATTTAAGATACGAGTGAAAAAAAAATCCTGCGGAATAATACGTAATTGTGATTCCCATTTACGTAAAAGCCGTGTATATATAACATATTATTACATAGAATAATATTTACATATGTGTTGATCTATACTAAAAGATGGAAGGAAACATCAAAATGTAATGGGGCTTCTTTCTGGACAGAGAGAAGAAAATGGTTTGAGGGGGACTTTCTTTTTTTGGGGGGACTTTCTTTTTTAACTAATGTAGCGTTGGAATTATTTATGATGAACGTGTATTCATGTACTATATGTGTAATTAAAAACATGAGTGACAGTTGACATCTTTTCACTAATCCAGATGACATAGAGAAGCAGTCAAAGCAGAAAGATCAACTAAAACCTCATAGATGTCTAGGTCATTAGATGTAGGGGAGATGAACAAACACTTTCCTGCACCCCCCCCCAGGAAATCATTACAATGGAGCAGAATGCGATGATTTTACGCAACTCCTCTCTCTCAAGAGAATATTGAAATAATGTCAGAATTTCTGTTTCAAAGACACCAGATTACGTGATGTCCATTTAGAAAAATAGGCAAAGGTACAATAATAAAGGGCTTATTACTGAATGGAATGCGTTCAGCTGCGAATAAAATTTACCTACCTAGACCAGATATTTGCCCAACAATGCCAGGGGAATGAGGGGTTACTGTGTGAACTTCACACTTGGGGCTTTCCTCAAGGTCGCAGACCCAACTAAATAGATGGTATTGTATCCAGTGATGGGCTGTAAATGTTTAACCACTAGCTCTGGGGGTAGGCAGTAAGGGGACAGACACCCTGATTTGTAGTTTCTGATTTCCATGGTGAAATTATTCTCCCTAACAGGCTGCTTGCAAGGCGAGGAGCTGGGAAAAGATACTTATTAGCACACCAATCTACAGTATACATACAGATAAAATATACGAATTACTTAAAGGTAGAACTGGGTATATAACCAATGAAAAGGAGGAAAATAATGAAGAAGCGCTAATTTTTGAGTATCATCCCCTTTGCTTTTTGTGTGGTGCCTTTAATTGTAAGTTTATAACATTGCAATTTTCATAGCAGTTGCATTTAAAAACCAGATTGCGAAATTCCCCCACAACGTTGACCCTCGGCTCTCGGGCCAGTGGGGGCCCGCTCCGGCACACCAGGGACAGAAGGAGCTCACAGATTCCTATCTGGAACATTTCCACAGAGGATACTTCAAGGAAGGGGCCAAGTAGATGCTAATCAGAATTATAGAAAACACCGTGTTTGGCTCTAGAAACATAAACAGACAGATTGTGTTTTCACAGCAGCCTGACACGAGTTTTGGTTGGGAGCAGTGCTCCCTAATTCCCCCAAGCAACTTGTCTGAGCAGGAAAGCTGGGAAGAAATATAATTTCCCTTCTAGCGGAGAAAGACTTTGGAGACCTGATATTGCAAGGAAATTCATCCTATGTCAGATGCTAAAATGGCCTGCCTCGAAATGCCCTCCAAGCTGGGTTTATCTCTCGGCTAACCAGCAAGCACAATGCAAATCACTGTTCTTTTAACATGCTTCCGGATCTTTTTTTTTTCCTTTATTTGGTTTTTCCAGAACGAGGATCCTTTAAGTAAGATCATCTTTCCAGCAAATACTACTTTTTTTTTTTTTAATTTTTACTTCGTCATCACTATATTTACTTGGACATTCTAAAAGTGGGGTACTATTCTTGGCTTTCTCAAAGTAGAGAGATTTTCTACACCAACCAAAGCTAATAATACCATGTTTCCTCATTTGTAAAATGGAGTGGAAGGGGGCTGGACCCACTCAGTCGCCGGAGGACCGTGTTTGCTCTAAAAGCAGACCGAGTTTTAATCCACGTTTTCAAGGCAGTTAAAACAGAAGCAGGAAGGGGAAGGAGGGAGACCCCAGCTCTGGGGCCTTCTTGGTGTCTGGAAAATGCCAGGTCTATTGCCACGGTAGGATGGATAAATGGTAACGAAATCACAGCCACACTTGGGCCTCTGCTCATTCATTTCCCACCCCCTCCTCACACTGCCCCCCCCCCCCAAAGGAACACAAAACAGGGAACTCAAGTCAGGCATGACCAAAACTGAAGAATTTGACTCTTCCATCCCGCTGCTAGCCCAACTCCTCGTGATTTGGGCAGACTGTGGAGGGGGCCTGCAGGGGTGACGGGGCTGGGGTGGGGGTGGGAAGAGATGTTGAATCTGGCCTGGTTTTGGGGAGGAAGGAGCTGCCCGGCTGGCCGGCTCAGTGCAGTCTTTCATGAATAAACACTCTAATTGGGGACATCACAGATAATGGGTCTGACTTCTTTCACTGGAGGGCTGGATCATGATTTGCTAATTGGATATCCCTGGGGTGGTAGAGGCGCCCTCACTGGCCCTGAGTGATTACTAGTTAATGGGGTTTTAGAAGTTCCTATTCCAGACTGATAAAGGGAGCCACGCTGAGGAAAAGGAGCCAGTACCCTTCCCGGAATGGCACCGGGAGGGACGCCCGGCGTCTGGGAAAGCAGAGGGTTGCACCCGTCCGCAGGGGTGCGTCAAGCCCAGTACTGCCTTTTTGAGCTGGGTGCCCCTCAACCCCGTCAGGACCCCAGTACTGACCCCTTCTCTGCCTGGATATTTCATCTGGGAGATAAAGTGCCCTCCCCCCGCAGACGTCCCTCCCCGCTAGCCTTTGGGCTGGTGCCTTTGCAAAGCACAAGAACACAGAAAGCCAGACTCAGAGGCCCAGCAGAACCCCAGGGGAGACTCTTCATGTAAAAGGCAGAGAAAGCATCTTTGGAGTGTCCGGATTTGACGCAGAGCGAGGGAAGATGCCACCGTTATTCAAAATGGTTGTAGTGGGGAGGCGGGCGTGCTTCGGATTTGCCCCCTACAGGCAGATGTTGGCGCCCAAAGCAGGAGCCTCTGGAAACAGGAGTTTCCAGAGCCGAAGGTGAGGCTCTGGCCCATGTTTTCGTTGGGCCACTGGAGTCTTTGGCCTGTCCCAGCAAACTGCCTAGGAGACCAAGAGAAGGGACACCATGGGGTTGGGGGGGAAGGGGGTGCGGGGGGCGGGGAGTGGAGACAGAAGAGAAAAAAAGGAATGCAAGAGGTCTTTCTACACCCAAATTCAAGCAAATTCCTGGTTAACCCACCACCACCCCCTCTCCAAAGTTCTCACAAACCAAAGGTCAGCTGCTCCTACCAGAGCCAAGAGCATACTGTGTCCCATATAACATCGCAAAAAGCATGACTTCCTTCTTGATGAAACTCACAGATAGTTCAAGGTCTACAGACTCTCTGTTCAGCTTAGGTACTTTCCTGAGCAGTGTCCTTCTCGGTTAATTACAGCTCATTGGTCTTGTTTGGAGGGGACAGGACTCCTCTTGGGGCTTGGCTAACTATCAGTCTGGTCAAACTGTCCTTTTGCTCACGTGCAGAAGACTTGGGGTGCCCCAATGAAATTGCTCCTGGTGACGAAGGCAGGCGAGTCTTGTATATCAAAAACTGAAGAAGGCACCACCTTGGGGGAAGATTCTGCTGCCACCAACTCCCGGCGTGTGAGCCACCAACTCCCTGAGCTGAGCACTGACATCATGAGATGAATTTGCATCAGATAATATCTACCAGTTCCTGGGCCCTTTTTCTATGCTAGACTCTGTGCTATGTACGTCACCCAGAGTGCCTCATTTGGTCTTGCCAAGAGCCTGCAGGGGTAGGTTCCGTACTTAGGTCCATTTTATAGGTGGGAATACTGACCGCTTAAAGTGAGTTCACACCCTAGGACTTGACCCCAAAGCCCCGTCCTTATCCACTGTGTCACAAGCCCTTCCTTGAGTTTCACCCTGTTTGGTATGTCTTTCCCTGAAGACAGTTGACAAGATGACAGGTGGCCTGGATTCACTGGGCACAAGAGTAAAGAACTCCATTGTATATTTCTAGAAATGGTATGAGTAGATTCCTAATAAAGGGTACATTTCTTATTGGTGGTCCTTAAGAGTTGTACCATCAGGGTGCCTGGGTGTCTCCGTGAGATGAGCGTCCAACTCTTGTTTTTGACTCAGGTCATGATCTCAGGGTTGTGAGATTGAGCACCAACCACGTTGGGCGGTGCAGTCTGTGTGGAGTCTGGTTGAAATTCTCTCCTTCTTCCTCTACCCCTCCCCATGTTCTCTCTTTCTCTCTCTCATCCTCTCTCTAATAAATAAAATCTTAAAAAAAAAAAGAACTTTTTCTAGACATGGTGATAAGTGGTCACTTCCCAGAAGCCTGAAATGACCAGGTATATCGGCAATGAATGAAGCCTCGAAACGGAGTCTGGGCCAATCGCTTAAGTGCTCAAGGACTGACTTTCCCGCTGGGTAAAGTGACCTATAGGAGTAGATGTCTAAGCTTCCTCCAAGCCCCCTACCCACCTATCAAGAGTTCTGTATGTGACCCAAGAAGGGAGTTTTCTATCTCCCGTGTGGGACCTCTGCCATAGTAAAGAGAATCAGTTCTAGAGCATTGGAGGATATGGAGAGGGTGGTGAAGGCTCCTATTCACCAGCACCCATGTCTTTTTTTCCTGCTCTTTCTTCTTGCTCTCCCTCTCCTGGTGCTTGTCCCCGTTTCCTTGAGTCATCTATCTCCCGGCATCCTTGCTACAGCTCCATCTGGCTTATTTGTTATTCATGAATTAACATGTGTTTTGCATGCATTTGCCTTTTGACAACTGTTCCCAAGTACACCAGAGTGTAGCAACAAGGGTCTTCATGTTTGATCATGTACACTATCAGTCAAAAGTGTTTGAACACATGTCCCAACATAGATGTGTTTCTGTGTACATATTTATGTTATGTACGTAAACGTATGTATGTACGTAAATGTACGTTAACTTACGTATGTACGTAAATGTACATTATGCACCTACGTATGTATGTAAATGCAAATATGCATTTCCTAATAAACACAAAAATAGAAAGTAAGAATTCCAAGTGCATTTATACCCTAGCTTGTGGGTCATTCTGGGCCAGACTGTCTCTTCTTAAAAAACCCCCAATATCTAGGATGGTGGAGGGCCTTAGGGACTTGGGGCTTACATGGCAGATATTCGAGAATGAACACTTGTTGAAAATCTATGACTTTCTAGACATTCCGTGAGAGAGAAGATGGAGGAAGGCAAGCCTAGATCCTTGAAGGGAGGCCAACACCCCCCCCCCACCTCGACTCACAACCATTTCTGGAAATTCTATTAATTGTTAACATCTGTTTGTTTTTTGATGTTACACTATGGAACCTAAGGGCCAGATATAACCCGTGTTCTACCGGTTTGTCACTCCATCTCACAATCTAGAAGCCATCTTTTACCATTATTAAAACGTAAAACCCACAAGGAGATATTGCATTAAATTGGATTAGCTCTTTTCATCAGAGTTGACAAGTATGAATTTGACAAGTCAAGATAATGGTGGAGAGGAGAGAAAACTGTAATACGACCCAGAGAAACTAAGAGGAGAGACCCAAAAAGAGCAAATCTCAGAGACTCAGGTGCCCAAGTATGTGATCCTGGTCCATACTTACCCTTCACCCCAGCACAGGATACCCCACACAGCTGAATGGAGGGACAGAAGCATCAAACCCTTAAATGGACGCTTCTCTTCACTCCCTTAGGGTATTGTTGAGTTCCCTGAACTTGAGGTGCCAACAGGGCCTGCTTTTATGCCCTGAACTTGAAAGTCTTTATTTCTTCCAGAGTGCCTAGAAGAAGACTGCACACCTCCATCCCTACAAGGTGACCCTCTCCTCTTACCCAGCTCCTGCCTTAATGACCTCCCTAGCACCCTGTAGTCTGCATTCCAAGATTTGTTAAGGGAGGGACATGCAAAACGAATGCTAATTAATGAATACCAATAAGGCAGAGCCAGCTGTCAGGAGGATGTCTAGAGAGAACTCAAGGAGACAGAGACAGGCTCATGAAGAGAGAGACTCAGAGACAAAGTGAAAAACCAGAGACCCAGGAAGGCACAGAAAGGAAGAAAGAGCTGGCCTGCCTTGCTTGCTGAAGAAAACACACCACAAGAGGCCAAACATGGGCAGGGAAACATGTTACTGCTGAGCAAAACTACAAGTCAAGGTTCAATATGGTTGTTGGTCAATTCAAGGGATATGTAATTAACTTGGATGCCACCTTGAAATAATAGTGACACCAAGGCATTTCCTGTATGCCATGCTCCATTGACGCACAGAAAATACCACGTAATATAATATATATATAGATATAATATAAAATAATCCTCACCAGATCCCTACGAGGTAGGCGCTATTATTTGCTTCTCCTTTTTACAAATGAGGAAACTAAGGCACGCTGTCATTAAAACTAGCAGCCTGCTGTCGCAGGGCTGGTGGGGGATAGGTCTGGGGGTGGAGCAGAGGTGCTGGGCCCCCAGAATCTGCCCCTCTACACAAGAAGACCCCATACCCTCTGCAGAGGACCCACACGGTTGAGAGTCAAGGTTTCCGTCCTGGGAGAGAAAGCTCCCTTAATTGTGTCACGTGTTTTTTTTTCCTGCTGACTGGTATTCGGTGGACATCCCAGGGCTGGGAACTGGCCACTCAACCGGGAGGCAGTGTGCCAGTCTCTTCAACTCCTGGGGACTAGAATATTCCTTCTCAAGGAATCTCTAGTATGTTGAGTAACTATCATGGCTGGTTGGCTGGTGGAGGACATGCTTAAAATGGGGTTAAAAAAATCATCTCAGCATAAAGTAATATTTGAGATCCGTTCATGCAGGAGACTAATATTCCCTCCTGAAACTCTGAGACTCATCATACATGGTAAATATTTGTTTGGACAAATTTTAAATCCAGGATCATTTGATTGATAGGTAATTGTTTCCAACGTCAGCTAAATACTCTCAGCTGTCGTCGCCACATCACGAATTGATGTGTTGTTACCTTTTGCTGTTTTCTTTCTTTCTCTCTCACTTCTCTAAAAAACCCCGAACATGATTTTCTTATGACCAGCTCTTACGCTGATATCTTCACGAAGGGGGGAAAAAAAAATACATGGTACCCTTTTTATCTCCAAGGGACCCAAGGTGTTAGAAACCCCAAGTGAAGGAGTTTGGGGACAAGAACTTGAGGATGTGACCATCTGCTTCCAACCCCTGAACCAGGCTCATTTGCACACCCGTGTTCTGGGGGAAATTCCAGCACCCGTTTCCCCCCACCAGCCCCCGCCCTGGGTCTGGGTGAGACCCTGGAGACCCAGAGGGAAGGAGGCTCTGTGTGTCCTTAAAAGGTATATGTGTGTATTCCCTTTACACGCCCCAGCCTCAGGGGCCTGGGAGTCAGAAGGTGGAATAGATGAATATAGGTCAAGGTCAGGGAAGCTTCCTGGAGCTGGTCTTTAAAAAATTAAGTTAATTTTTAATCAAGCAACAGAAGGAATAGGAGAATGCATTGATCAATTCTCAGTAGAGCTAGTGACTGGATACAAAGAGAAATCTGTTTGCATTAAGCACACAGGTCTGCTTCTTCTTAGACCGTCTCCTAGTTTCTTTCAGTCTCCCCTGGCCTATCATGCTTATTTCCAAGTGCTCATTTCCAGGGCTCCTTTACCGAGAATGAATATGACCGATACAGCTAATTAACATAGCAATCTGTATTTTCATTTACTCCTCACTTCTGGAAAAGTGAGTGACCAGAGGGAGAAAACACACACACACACACACACACACACACACCTAGATTTTCCTAAAGGTAATTTGTTCAAACACTTCCCTCATTATTTTTTTTTAATAATAAGTTTTAAAATCTATTATTATAGAGTAATTGCTCATCAAATTTCTTTTTTAAAAGTCAAAGCAATTTTCAAATTATAAAGAACTTCTCAAATGTGTCTAGATAATTATGAGGCTGCATTTTATCCAGCTCCTCTACCTCTGTAGGCTGCAAGGCCTGGTGTAATCTTTTCCTTGGGAGCCCAAGATTGCATCGACTGTGTTTGCATGTAGAGCACCATGTGACGTATGCATGTTAAATAGACAGCAATTCTGTGGTCACGAATACATACCTAAGGAAATTATCTGTCACCTTCCGATCATACCAGCTCGTAGGACTAGCACAAAGTATTTTCCTGCAGTCGAGGTACCAAGGATAATACTGCATGATGGATAGATGATAGATAGATACATAGATACGTAGAGAGATACATATATAGACAGACAGATGGGCAAGCTGAGACTTCAACTAACTCATCCCTTCTTGAGAAAGTGAAATGATTTTTTAAAAAGATTTTATTTATTTATTTGAGAGGGAACGAGAGAGCACAGGCAGGGGAGCAGCAGGCAGAAGGAGGGGGAGATGCTGGCTCCCCACTAAGCCATGACAGCCCCCCACACACACACCGCTGGGCAATGCGGGACTCGATCCCAGGACCCTGAGATAGTGACCTGAGTCGAAGGCAGACGCCCAAGCCACCAAGCCACCCAGGCGCCCATGAGAAAGTAAAATGATTAAAGATGCATGGGGGGGGTGGGGGAATGCGGGGGGGATCTCTAGAAAGGCTCTTGCCATCAGCAAGACAACTCCTCTAACCTTTGGGGCAAAACTTTTAGATGACCGAAAGCAAAACTTTCGGTGACTTTTAGAATTCTCCGCAGTTCTCTCACCGAAGCTAAAAACTGGGACCCAAATACGGTTCTGAGGTTCCTTGCTGCAATTTTAACCCAGCAAAAGGCATCCTGGTGATTCTGATTTTTTTTTTTAATTGTGTATGTAGGAACCAGATTCCCTCTAGGTTTTCCTTAGAAATTAAAATAAAGGCCAATTTTGGAAACTCTATGGCTGTGAACTGATTCTAGGAGATAATAGAGAACTATATGAAAATTTAAGCATTTGCGGCATTGATCACACGTGTGTGTACACACATGCACATGCAGACACACACACGCAGACAGTAGACACACACGCTTAGGACACATTATCCTCCCTTCTTCCATTCGGTTCTCCAGTGTGAGTTATAGTCCGGGGTCCTGGCGTCCTGGGACCTCCCGGATACGTGGGGGGCCCTCGGTCGTCGCCCACCAGCTGCCTAGTCAAGACAGCTAGCAGAGGAGACACCTAGAGCTTCAGGGAAAATAGCCTGGTTGGCTCTCGGCATCCCTCCCATCATTATCCTCCACCCCCCAATACAGTTGCCGGCTGTGATCTGCTGCCTTTCAACTTGGAATAAAATACATTACTTATGCAGCGAATGTTTTTAATGTAACAAAGCAAAGGAATAAAAATGCTTCACAACAGTTTTATTAAAAACAAATTCCCACAGTAAATACATATACACTCGGTTTCTGGGAGCAAAATAGCCCAGGACATCACTGCTAAGTGCTCTGGGAAGTGCTTATAAATTACTCGAAATAAAAAACATTGTTGC
Organism: Procyon lotor; assembly: GCA_028646535.1. Lineage (NCBI taxonomy): Eukaryota > Metazoa > Chordata > Mammalia > Carnivora > Procyonidae > Procyon > Procyon lotor. Next base: position 26,229,183 of record CM053620.1, read on the forward strand.
CTGGACATCAGGGATGAAATGCTGCAGTTTGTAATAAATTAACACAGAACTTTACTTCCCCTCCTCGAACAAAGCAGCCATTTGTCTGAATAACCCACATTCAGCTCTGAGTTATATTTCACAACTCCAACGGCATTCATTTGCAAATTATTCTGCAGTTCTAATGCTCAAGTTTTAAATACCTTAAGAACTAATAAATAAAGCAAAGTAGAGCAAACAGTTGGCTTGTAGTTTAAAAACTGCCCTAATTTCTGCTTTTCCTTTGGCTTTTTTTTTTCCTTTCCAAGTTATTTATTTATTTATTTGGAAAATGGCATAAAGTTTCTTTAAACTACGTTAAAAAAAAAAATAAAAGGCTAAAATGTATTGGTGGTGGCGGTGAGGGGAGAAGTTTCCTCAATGCCATTAACTGTGGAGGTATTTGACTAGTACTCATTTTACATTTTGAAGACTTTTCTTCTACCAATACTTTAATTTAGTGACAGAATAATTTATAACTATCTTTGAGGGTTTTCCCTTTGTGGGTAACTTTTGTCTGCCACTCTTGGAATTGGTTAGAGCTCCCCCCGCCCTCGCTTCTTTCCCCCTCTACTAGACTTTGTCCAGGAAAAAAAAAAAAATCTCTAAAGAGAAGTCATGTCACTTCCCTTGAATTATTTTGATTATAAAACAAAAACTCTGCAAGAAAACTCTTTTCAAACCTGTTCTGTAAAACAAAACGAACAGCTTTCCAGGTTCTTGAAAGAAAAATTTGATAGAAGCATTTATAGATTCAATTTGAGGTTTGAAGGTTATTTTCCTGGCCAAAAGAAGGAAAAAAGAAAAAAGGAAAAAATAAATAAATAAAATAAAGCCCGGTTTCCTTGTGCAGAGTTACTGGCTTTGTTGGATTTCTCTGCATTGTTTTAAATCAAGTCCAGTGTAGCCAATTTGCACTGGATAAAAGTAATGTCACCATTTTCAGGAAGCGATTTGGGGAGGAAAACTCTTCAGAACCGTATTATTTTCGGAAAAGTGCCTTATAAAATATTTTTATAAAGTAGGAGTTGAAATGACTTAAAAATCACTCTTTTATAAATCTGTTTGGAGAAAGCTCTTTTGATCCCCTCTTTCTTCTGATCCTCCTCTTTTATTTTGCTTAGAGGTAAACAACATTTGCCTCATTTAAACAAAGGTATTTGCCATTGTGGTTCTTAAATAGTTTTTCAGGCACCCTATGGCAATTCATCACAAGGGATAAAATAAGGATACTTTGCATCCAAGACTTTTATCACCTCCCAGAAAATGTTTGTTGTTTTTTGCTTTGGGTTTTTTTGTTGTTGTTGTTGTTGTTTTTTCTCTTCCTCCCAACCCTACCTCCCCCCAGAGCTGCAGGGGGATTGTTTTAGGGCATTTCAAAGCCTTTTGTGAAGACACCAAAGTCCTTCTGCGGAGAATAAGAAATGCTTGGTTACATGCGCTGCAAAATGGGAGATATTCCCAAATTCCCTTTTAATTAAGATGTCTAAATAGCCATTGCTTTGGAGAGAGAGATTTCCAAACAGTTTAAAAATAAGGCAACATTTAGCATCGCAACAGATACCTCGACCTCTCCCCGACCCTGGGGGGAGGCGGCTGTCACCTGGGGGGAGGTAAAGGGCCGCCAGTTAACTCTAAGAGTCAGATAGGGAGGCGTGTCCCACACGGAGGAGGCCGGGATGCAGAGATAATCACAGCAAGACAGAGAGCTTTAATAATGCCAGGGGCTTCGGTTAAGAGAAAAATCGCATCTGTGGTTAGCCAGGTCATTTCTGCAAGTGCACGCACCTTTGTCATTAAAAAAAAAAAAATCACTCAGTGATTACTGGTTTGATACTATTTGATTCTGTGACCATCCGAGCCTGATTAAGAGCATTTGCTTAGGCCCTAAAGGCTTCGTAGCTGACCACCCATCTGGTGTTGGGCTGGAGTCCGTGAAAATCCCTCAGCTTAGCACTGAATATTCTTTTTAAAGACGTTTAAGTAAAAGGGCTGACATTAGCATATGTTCCCCCCAAGTGTCCCGTTGAACTTTCTGCTGGGCATTACCCCACCACGGGCTTTCTGGATGGCGTCCAATGAGAGATTGGCTTGGAACTGTAAAATTAGCCATCTGCCTATTAAAAATGTAACCAGCTGCATCCGATGAAACACAGTGACTATTGAAATGAACTCATCCGGGAGAGAACTCGCGTCCCCTGCTTGGACATTTTTCCAATCTACTGCTGGACTGAGACACTCCACAAGCAAAGGGCCTCCGTCCTTGTTTGGGGGAAAACGGCGTGACTCAAGAATGAAGGAGGAGGCTTACGGGTTTGTTTCATTGCTCAAGTTCTGGCGTTTCTCAGGTTGACTTGGACCTCAGGCACAGAATTCTCTCTGCATCCTTGCTACTTGTGTAAAGCACCTCCCTCCTGCGGGAAAAGATAAAATGGGGAATAAGGGAGCAAGTCCCTGATATCCATCCCAAGACGTTATGCTCTGATATTCCATTCCAAGTCCTGGGCAGATACCAGGCGTTCCATATTTACTACAAGGTCTGTTTATTAAAAATGAGAACTTTCAATAGCTTGCGCTCTTTTTTTCTAAAGCCTAATGGAGCATTAAAAAATAATTCATTAACTAATTAACAGAACTGTGTTTATTTACAGTATAGAAAATGTTTCTATCAGGAAAATAACACACCATAATACAGCGTTGTGTTGACAGGAAAACATCTGCAGCTTCATTTAATGCATTTACTAAGTGACGAGGGAAAATCAAAGGATGTTTAAACAGCTACTTCTCTGCCTGGGATTTTTGTTTTTCTCGCTCTCGAGGTCACAGGCACCGGGATGCCCCTTGGGGAGCTGCCTCCAGAGGGGCTCCGGGTAAGAATCTTCACGCCGTTATGGAAGTGTGAATGTCACACAGAGTTTGGACCCGGTGCCAGTTGAAACTGATGGGTCCTTGCACGTGTCCTGAATATCCGTGTCACAGGCACTCGGAGCTCTGCGGCTGAACCACGAGGAACTGTCTCCTTTGTATATCAAAATCGGTTACACATGGACAGCTTCTTGCCATTCAACCTGATGTCTCCCATTTAAACTGACTATCATCTTTTTCTTTCTATCTCTCTGCCTCTCTGTCTCTTTCTTTCTTATTTGGCCATGGCAGGGTTTTCACAAACACACAGTAATTAAGCTCCAAGTGAGTATTCATTGATACATTTACCTATTGGAGTATTCGATGTTAAAATGTATTTTGCGAGGTTCATTTCCGTAGTCAGTCTCTCCTCTCCCCTGCCCGTGCCTGAAATCTCTCAGAAGGCAAAGGGTACTCTGTAGGTTTGATCTCCTTATCATCACCCCCAAAAGGAAATCCTAAGAAAAAGAGATAGTAGTAATCGTGTGAGATACACTTCAGGCAGAGGTGTAAATTACAGCCTCTCAGAAGCAAAGTGTATGGTTGGAAAAAAATCATCATCCTAGCCCCAGCAAGCATGCATGCAAATGTGATGTTTGGAGAATTAGACCTCCATTCACTTAGACCTAAAGCTTTGAATGACCTCAGGAATTAACAAAATGAACCAGGAAGAAAAAAAATCCCTTTTCCCCAAAACACCCAAGTGTAGTCTGAGTGTCTGCCTTCGTTGTTGTAAGTATGCAATAATAATAGTAACGCAATGTTTAATTTCAACTCAGCTATGCAGAGACTAGCCTTGCTACCTCTATACAGTAGAGTCCTGGGTGTATAACAGATATAAGGAAATTTCCTGTAGCAATTTCACTGGTTTTAGGTGCAAACACATTTTAAGAACTTTAAACCACACAGAACGAACAGAATATATCACAGGTCTGTTTAAAATTAGATTAAGGGGGGAGAAAAAAGCTAGTTCAGCAAACCTCACTTAGCAGCCAGAATTGTTTTAGGCACGTCCCTCTGGATTTATACACAGAGGGTTGTGTCATTTATATCTATTAACTCACAACGCTGATATCTGTTGTGCAATTATCTGAGTGTGGCTATAGTGTGCTATTAGGGGTTGAGCATGGACTTTGGTTCCCTCCTGCAATGGGCAGGGTTGGGGCATGACCTGTGTGACCTCAAATCATTTTCCCTCTCCCCTAGCTCCAGATCGAGGTGTACTGTTAAAGTCGTCTCCCAAATATCTGCTGCTCCTCTTGATCAGGAACTTGGAAGCCACTTAGCAAGTGTGCTACCACAGCCCAGTCTGTGCCATTGGCAGGCATTGCTAGTGGATTACAGAAACGGCCCTCCTGACCCGGATCGCAGCCTCAGAAGGCTTCTCAACACCTCACTACACATCAATCAGAGTTGGCTCAACAGATGAAAACTGTTAGCTGAAACTAACAGAGCCTCATGGGGATTGAATCAAGGCCTCCACTCTCACTTTGTCCAGTGTGACCTCAATTAGCTGTATCCTAAATTGACCAGCCCCTTCAACTGGGCAGGTTTGTTTTTCTTTTGGCTGCTCTCTATCTGCGGGAGAAGGAGATACAGGGGGGGGGGGGGGGGGGGGGGGGGGGGGGGGGGGGGGGGGGGGGG
>CM053620.1:26233848-26377778 GCA_028646535.1 Procyon lotor
CATTTCAGAAAGACCAAAAAAATTAAAAACTAAAACCAAGAGAATTATCTGAGAGCATTCATAGCCCCAATTTTATTGGCGTTTTGGACCGTGGAGCTCATGCTCTAATCAGTGTTCCATGAGGGCACAACACTGCATAGAACCTTCAAGAGCTCCCTATTACCCACAAAAATAGGTACCCAGGAATTTCTCTGTGAAAAAGACAATATGCTTTGCCAATCTTGATCTCATGCTGTCTTGTGCCTGCACACCATCTTCTACCCTATTATTCAACCTCCAACCTCTGTAAATTACTGACCTATCCTATTTCCTCAGCCCCTATATCCTTGCCTAGATGGTACTCTATGCCTGACATAGGCTGTGTTCTAACCTCCTCTTATCCCTCAAGCCCCAGTTTGAACATTAGCCTCATCTGTGCCTGAGTCCATTGCTCTCCTCCCTAAGTAGAACTTGTATGCTTGAGCTGGGAAGCCGACTAGGCCCTGGGTCAAGACTCCAGAGCTGGCAAGCCTTGCGGCGCACTTGCTAGCTGCGAGTCTACCTACAGGTAGGCGAGTCCTTTAATCTCTCTGTGCCTTGTTTTTCTCATCTGTAAAGTGGGAATAATAGCAACTAACTGAAGATTAAGTGGCAAACACAGGCAATGTGCTTAGAGTGGCAGATACTGTCAATAAATGCTAGCTTTTATTTTCTATCGGAATGTTCCATTTCCGTGTCTGGGAACACCCTCCCCCACCCCCCACCTCCCCAGAGTACTGGGACCTGCCTCTGCTCATCTTTGGACTCCCAATTCCTTGGCCTGGATGCTCTGGGCACCTTGCCGAGGTCTGCTGAGTGACTGGTTACATGAAGAATAAGAGAATGGAGAAGGGGAGAAAAGAAGGAAAGTCTTGGAAAGGTTATAACACAGAGAATACATATGTCCCCTTCATACTTATATATAACTGTTAAAAATACAGTTCCTTATACATGAGCTTTACATAGGGTCATTCACCAATGGGAAGCACAGAATGATGATTTGTGTAGGGGAAATACCCTCCCTGGGCTTATTTATTTTTCACCTCCCACGGTGAGGATAGGAGGCTTAGCAAAACCTGACACTAAATGTATGAGTTTTGTTGTGTTGTTGTTGTTGTTGGGTTTTTTGGTTTGTTTTTTGTTTTTTGTTTTTTTATTGATTGATACCTGGATTGCCAGAAATCCAAACCACCCCCCTGTCGAGCCAGGGGAGAACATGGATGTGAGGGAGGCAGGAGAAGGGCAGGTGCCGGTGTGGCCAGGGGCTCCACGGTCCTGTTGATGGCCCCTGAAACTCAGGCTCTGGATTTGCGTCCCAGCCACAGAGCTGATGATCCAGGAAACCCTGGGTAAGTCATTAAACCTTTCTGTCTTCGGTTGTGTCGTCTATAGAATAGCGATAATGTGGGCACAGCCTCCTGAGGGTGTCTTGAAGTGAAATGAGATAATCCCCAGTAAATCCCTAAGCACAGCACAAAATACGCAGTGTGTTACTCTCCACAGAGGCATCTCAAAGGGGACTTTAGAGGCTGGGTTGGTTGGTAGGGCCCGGGTTAAAGGAACTTTCCAGCTACAAAGAGATAGACTGAGATGTGGCAGAGGGAATTTGACATTCAGTGGCAAGAAGAGAGTGTGCTTTCTTTTCTTCACTGTGTTTGGATTGGCTTTTAAAACAGCACAACCTCCACTAACCTTAATCGCAACACTGCACTGAAATGTTACTCCTAGGATTTGACATTTCCTTATTCTTCCTACTGCTGTTTTCTCCTTTGTTGCTTTGAAAATATGAATTAATGATGAATACTAATGAGGCCCGTGACAAGGCTAGACTCCACTAACGTTGGGGCTTCAAGACTCATGACACTTCCAGCAAGGGAAAGCGTAAGGAATCCCTCTCCTGATCGCCAAACTCACTGGGCCCAAACACTCATTTTCTCTCCCTTTCCTCCCATCTGATTCCTTTTTAAAATTTTTAAAAGAATCTTCATGCAAGCCTCATGAATAAGACCTTGAACTTGTTCATAAGATTTTATGTGTCTACCTGGAGTAGACGCGAAATTGCTTTTATTTTTTTAAAGTACCGTTGCATTTATGAAAATCTTTCTGGATGCCTTTTTATTGTTCTGCGCTTTTTTTTTTCTTTTATTGTCTCTGATGCTGTTTCATGGAGCTTGGGGATTTGTGAAATAGTCAACCAGAGGAAACTTCAGTCACTGATACTGAACATACAGTGATTTCTGAGCTGATGCTAATTTTTCCTCCCTCTACAATAAAAACAAAAAACAAAAAAACCAATAATATTCATGTGCTGTTGGCATCAAAGACAATTTTTATGGCATGGTCTACACTACTATCTCAACACAATGGTAAATACTTCAGCATTAAAAAGTAAGGAGAGGGGCGACTGGGTGGCTCAGTGGGTTACAGCCTCTTGGCTCAGGTCATGATCTCAGGGTCCTGGGATGGAGCCCCGCATCAGGCTCTCTGCTCAGCAGGGAGCCTGCTTCCCCCTTTCCCTCTGTCTGCCTCTCTGCCTACTTGTGATCTCTCTCTCTCTGTCAAATAAATAAATAAATAAAATATTTAAAGAAAATGAAACTTCATTTTGCTTACTGTGGACCAAGTACAGTGCTGAGGGCTTTATGCTGATGACCTTATTCTACCCTCACAAGGAGATGTGCATATTAACCCAAGTTAGTTACCTGGTCTTGATTGGAGAATGGGCTTGATGAAGGCCTACCTCTAAAATGTTGGAAAGTCTCAATGAGTTAACATGTGTAGAGAATGACTAGTAAGGAGTCAGCAAAAGGAGCCTTACAAAGTTTAAACAGCTTGTTCAGACTCACACAAGTGATTAGAGCTGAATCATGATTTAAACCCAGGCGTGCTCTCTGCTGCTTACTTGAGTGGTGGATTTAATATGGCAAACACCCAGAGGTCTATAGAGATCTCTGTCCTGCCTGGAAGGTCGGAAAGTTCACATGAACAAAAAAAAAGACAATCTTTTTCTCTCTCTCTCTCTCCCTTCTTTTTTTCCTCCCTCCTTCCCTCCCTCTCTTCTTTCCTTCTCTCCTATCTATCTTCCTCTCTCTCTCTTATTATAACACTAGCAGTAGACACTCATTTATTTTGGTGAGTGTCTACTGCTCATACTATTTTGCAATAGTAATGATTCAATATGGACTAAAAAAAAATGCCACAAACTCTTGTGGGTCAGGATACATGATCGTTTATCAGAGCCCAAGATGTAGTCACGGATCACATGACCACACTTCGGTCATGGCTGGTCTGACTCAGCCTGAAGCCAAGAGGAAAGCAAATGTGGTTAATTAAGACTGCAGGGAATGTTTAGACTGTGTGCAACCGATACCCCAGCCACCGTCTCCATGTTTTCCTGGAGATGGAATCCTGCACAAAACTCGGGCATTACTGTCCTTCCTAAAAATCCTTCCAGGTTATCAGTCAGAGAGAGACTCAAGGGGAAAGACTTAGCGCTTTTGAAATTATCCTGGTGGCACGCTTAAAGAATGTTGACTGATGAGAAAGGACAAGTAGTGATTCTCAAATGATGCTTCTATTTACGCTTCCGAAACAACGTAAAAATCTAAAGCACTGCTTTTGCAGGAAGAGGGAAAGCCTTGTGTCCGTTTGTGGTCTCCGAAGAACTTGGCTTTGGAGTTCTTATGTAGTTGATGCCCGTGGAGCAATGGTGAATCCAGAAACGAGACAGAGAGGGATTTGTCATATCTTTGATATCTGTGATATTCCTCTTGGCATTTTGGTGAAAGATCCCAAAATAAAAACATACTCATGAAGTACAAACAGTTTTCTTTACTAATGACTTGGAAGCAGAGCAGAACCTATTGGATAAACACTCTTGGAGGTCGCTTGGAGCTCTAAATACAAGGCAATTCACCCTCCTGCTAGTTCTTCTCTCAGCTTTAGAAATAACCCGATCGGTTGGCACAAGACACTAAAACATAACTCCAGTTAGGGCTCTTTACTGGAGTCCTCTACAAAAACAAGTGAAGTTTCCCAAATGGGTTTGGGAGGGGAGTAATTTCCCAAACTCCTCCAAGACATCAGTGTGCTTGTTTCAGTAAGTGGGGAATTGTTACAACACTAATCTTTCCTTGGAGATTCACAATGCACATTATTATGTTCAAGAATCTACAACAACAAAAATTCGTTCAATTGCATGCTTTCCAAACATGTTCGGCCATAGAATTTTAAAACATGTATTTCTAATGTTAAATATATATTTGAATATACCTCTCTATCTTACCTAGGTCTGTATCTGTAGAGAGATAGGTGTCCCCCTGTCATCTCTGATGAAATATACATGACAAAATGCTGGTCTTGGTTGGATTGGTTTGGTTGTATTGAAGTCTGGGTCACGGATGAGTGAGACTATGCTCTCTAAGCAGCTAGGTGCACGATTTGATGCCTAGGGAGTGGGGGAACTTTGATGCCTAGGGAAGGGGGACTTTGGCTAGGGAGAAAATCATGTGCTAGCACAGAGAGGAGAAACTTGGAGGAAAGTGAGAGGACAACGGTAGGGCCTCTGGGGTAAACACGGCCAGCTGCACCGCCCCCAACTGCCAATACCTACCTGCCCCAAAGGGTTGGTTTTGAACCCCGAGGTAGAGATGCTTAAAACCAGAAAGTGTCTTCCTGTGAGGTCCAACCACTGACTGTTGACTCAGTATCCAGATGACAGAGCACAGGACTGAGAGCAGGAAGCTCAGGAGAGCAGTGTCCTCATGGGCAGCTGTGGCCAAGGCTTGACAAGGAGGTCAGAGGGGAAGCCCATGAGGAGACTCATTCCGGAGCGCCTGGTCAACACCACTGACCCTGAGACTCCCCAGAAGAGCTGGGGAGAGGCTGAAGGAAGCAGAATAGTCCAATGATAATCAGTTGCCCGAGTTATATGAGCAGAGTCGCTCAATCATAAGGACATTTTAGTTTTGCTTGCAATCTCTCACTCATTAGATATTTAGAAGACATTTTGCTTTCGCCTGTAAAATGTCCCAATCCAATCTTTTTCTTTTACCCTTGAGCATGACTAAAATCAGAACAGATAATTTGGAGTTACTCTGTAACTACAAGCTTTGTGCAACCCCCCTTTTAAAAAAAAAATGATTTTATTTATTTATTGGACAGAGAGAGAGAACAAGAGAGGGAACACAAGCAGGGAGAGTGGGAAAGGGAGAAGTAGGCTTCCCACCGAGCAGGGAGTCCAATGTGGGGTTCGATCCCAGGACCCTGGGATCATGACCTGAACCAAAGGTGGAATCTTAACAACTGAGCCACCCAGTGCCCCTCTGTGTAACCCCTTTAAAATCACTTCATTTACTCTCTTTCCTAAATCCTCTTGCCTGTGACTAGCCATGGCTAGTTCTCTTATCTTCGCATCCTAAGTGAGTACTGTGCTGTGGATGTCAAGGTCACTTTTACTTCTAGGGGGACAGAGAGTAGACACTAAGAGAGGTCTAAGAAAACCAAAATCAATCCTGATGTGATGCTATGGGAGAGAATTGTGTTTTGTAAGAACCCTGAATATGATTGTAAGAAAATGATCAGACGAATCCAGAATGTGGGCCATTCTGCCGAATCCTTCCTATTTGGGACTCTTCAAAGGACAGTGAGATGAAAAGGAGAGGGAGGTGGTAAGATTGTCTGAATTTGGAAAGATGAAAACATGTAAGAGCCAAAGAAATACAAGGAATTTGAATTCTAGATTATTTTTTTTAACTCGAAAGGACTTTTTTTTCAATATGCAGAAAACTTGAGTATGGATGGCATGATGGGTAATTGTTAGTGAATTAATGATTTTATTAGATATGAGAATGGTATTCTGGTTGAAAGGGAGAATGTCCTTATTCTTGGGTGATGCCACATAGAATAAGGTGGTAAAGGGAGATGTATCATGATGTCTGCAAACTGTTTTGGGTGTGTGTGTGTGTGTGTGTAGAGAGAGAAAAAAAGAGAGGCCATGAATGTGGCAAGATAGTAACGTTGAATCTAGATGAAGATATACGGTTATTCATTTCTACCACGTTTTCAATTTTCTTGGGAATTTGAAAGCTTTTGAATTAAAAAAAAAATATTTTTTAAAAAGAAGTTCAGGACGCCTAGGTGGCTCAGTCATTAAGCATCTGCCTTCAGCTCAGATCGTGATCCCAGGGTCCAGGGATCAAGCCCCACATCAGGCTCCTTGCTCAGTGGGGAACCTGCTTCTCCCTCTGCCTCTGCCCTTCCCCCTGCTTGTGTTTGCTCTCTCTCGAATAAATAAAATCTTTAAAAGTCAGTAAATTTTTAAAAAGTAAAAAAATAAAAAGAAGTTTACCAAAAAAAAAAGAAAAAAAAGACAGAATCATCCACGTGCAGAAACAGTAGAGCTTTCCTTAGCTCAGGGTTTTCTGGTAAAATTCTCTCTCCTTCTTTACACTGTGGTTCATGCAAGTATTTATGTCTTTTTTATGAAATAAAAAAAGGATCCAAAGGTGTGCCTCTTGTCTCAAATAGCTCAATGAATTCAGAGACTCTCTCCTTACCTTTCTGAAGAGCTCTACCAGACTGCTTCTAGAAGCAAGAGGTTGACCTTGCACATTATGAGTTAAGAAGTTCTCCTGAGCATGGTCCAGGCACAGATTTTGAATGCAACATTGTTAAACCAGATTGAGTTAGCTAAGCCAATCTCTGGGTGGCTCTAAGCATTCAGGTTGAGAGGGTCAGTCACTGACTCCCATGTGATAATCCCACCCTGTGAAAATGTTCTCAGAATGTCTTCTTGGATGCTTACATAGGAAAGAATGGCCTCTGTGCCACAGCTGAGAAACTCCTGAGGCAGATTTCCCAGAGGAGTAACACCAGCTGGGTTAGACTTAAGGTCACCAAAGGAAAGGTCAAAGGAAACAGAGGCTTTGACTAAGGAAGATGAGCTTGGTGGAACCCATGAGCACTGTTTCTAAGTATCTACGATACCAAAATGTAGAATATGAGCTAGATGAATTCTCTGTGGCCCTCTAGACATGAGAGACAGGTCAATTTTGAGCCAAGAGCAAGGATGAGTGTTTTTAAAGGGAAGTGACCAAAGATGGAATGGTGTGATGCCTCCGTAGGAAGTGAGGGCCCCATCAAATGAATTAGAGAGAAGGAGAACACACAACCATTGGGCGAGACGCTATTTTTGAAATAATGGAAGCATCAGGAGAAGGAGGAACTGGAAAATCTTCAGATCCCCTTCTGTCCGGGCTCATGTCTCACTTCTGTCATCTCCCCAGAACAGAGAGCAGTCTCCTTGAAATAAAACCAAGGGCAAATAACCGCTGGTCCCCCAAAGAGCCTGCTCTCAGGATGCCTGTGTCCTTGGCTAGTTGGAAGAGCTTGGAGCAGACCCATCGAAGCCCGACACCTGGCCCAGCAGGGTGGGAACAGGAGGCTAAGGGGCCCCTTGGGGAGCCTTCTACCCCTCAACACTGGTCTTTGTGCATCACCCCTGATCACCAGGCATCTTAGACAGCCTGCTGAAAAGAATTCAGACGCTCTTGAGCTCCCAGCGGGAAAACCTTGGAGCCCTGTTGTTGGAAATAGCTCCCAACCTGCATCTCAGGCAGGTATTTTTAGGTTCTGTCTTGAAGACACAGAAACTTTCATACATTTCAGCTCCTTTGTCTGGAGTCACTGAAACCCCAGACATGTCATTGAAATGGGGTATAATTGTGGTCTCCTCCACCCACCAATCTGAGCGAGTCAAAAAGAGCTTCCTGCTGTGCCTTTTCTGGCAAGGGAAAGTCAAAATGGATTTTTAAAAATAATAATATGTTGATCAAGAAGAGGGAAAAAGAAAACCTATCGAGGAGAGGGGGCTCCGCGTTTGGACTGATATGGAGAGGAAGGTTACCTATTATTTTGAAACCTAGTCTTGGTTCTCTCTTGCAAGCTGTAGAATTCAAGCTTGGAGGAGCTAATGTCTCACGTTTGAGGTTAGGAAATAAAGATGCTTGGAATCCTCTGAGTTAGATCAATGGCTGTTATTAATATGAGGCTCTCTGAGGAATAATTATAATTGTCAATCACTGGGCATAGCCTGACATTAAAAGGAGAAAGCACAATGATGCAGGGGAGATATGTGCAATTGGCAAGAGGCAAATGTTCTGCTCGTGCAAAGGAGCTGGGACTTCTCTGATGTCTGAGTCCCCAAGGGGATCCGGCCACCATGTCCCCATGGGGTGCATTAATGAAGGGGTCCTAGGGGTGATGCTCTCTGGATGCTTGGGGAGAACCATCTCGAGGGCTGACATTCTAACTAGGGCAAGTGATCCCAGATGTCCAAGAAGGCATTAGGCCCCTACAGCTCACGAGTCCATGAGAAGCAACATGGATCAAGTCCCCTCTTGACAAGGTTACAGTCATCCCCGCCACTGGTGGGTCCAGACAGCAGACAGCAAAAGGGCAGGCGGCTATGGTGAAGGGTGGATATGACTTTGGTTTAAATAGACAGTGAGCCTTTTTCCCAGGAGAAAAATAGCAAAACATTTGCCCACAAGGTCCAGAAAGGAGATCACCGATGGTCAATTTTCTAAACTTAACTTGAGGGGAAAGGAAACAACGTACTCCAGGGGTGGGCTTTAAGGAAGCTCAGGGAAGAGACAGAGCTCCCCACATGGAGGTCTCCCTCAAGGGCCCAGCAGCCATGCAAAGCCAAAGCCCAGCTTACCCAGACCAGAATCCGGACCAGCTCTGTTATGGGCAGGGCCCAGGGCCAGCGTAAAATCGTTGGACCCCTTATTCAGAAATGGTTGAGAATTTCAGAAGGGCAACAGTGGGGCAGTCAATCAAGGGCGAGGCCCTTCTGAGAGCAGGTGCAGGTCCCTGCCCGGTGGTCACTGACATCAGGAGCATCAGGAGACACAGGGCCTAATCCAAACTGCAGAGACTTCAGCTGTTGTTGGAATAACTGGTAAGAAAAAGTCCAAATGGACTTTTAAATAAAAACATGTTGATCTAGAAGAGAAAAAAAAAATCCGTTGAGACAGGGGGCTCTGAATTGGGGTATATGAGCCCAATGGTTATGCTTCTAAAAGTGAATGTGGCCTCCCGAGGTTCAGTATCTAATACGTGGCATTTAATCCAAGAATCCTCTGATCCTAATAAAGTTTCAGATTCCTCTCTCTCTCTCTCTTTGTCTCTCTCTCTCTCTCTCTCACACACACACACACACGCACACGTGCGTGCACAGAACAAACCTAATACTTGCCCACATTTACTGACATAGGAAGGAACTAGATCATAGGTTCGGTACTAAAAGCTAGATCTTCAGAACAACGCTATAAAGAAAGAAGCAGTATTATCTGTAATTTAAAGGTGAGGGGGCTGAGGCTTCGTGGGGGTGAAACATGTGGCCCAAAGGTGAAGCAGCTAGTGAGTTTGGATCTGGGTTCTTCACTGCTGGGCCACACTCCCTCTTTTGACAAGCGTGGGCTCACTTTGTTCTCCTGACGTCAGGGGACCATTGAGGGCAGAGAATCACTCTGAAAGTCACCTGGGAAATTAGTGGGCCAGTCAATACCCAAGCTCAGGACTCCATCATTGAACAAAGAGAAGATAAAGGAGCGTGGCCACCAAACACTCTGGAATATTCCTACAGCTATGCGGAGGACCCACAGCTGGCCTGTGTCACGTGACCAGAACCAACTGGAACCAAATCAGAATTAACCCTTCTTGGCAGGGTAGGGTGGGAGTTAGGCAGAGAGACCAAGAGAAATAAATTGCAAAGCCTAGGGGGAAGAGACCACCGCATAAATACCTGTAAAACCCTTTAGGTTCAAGCTATGTTTTACAATAGCCAGAATTCCGGGGCTTGGGGGTGGGGTGCTGCGGGGTAGGGACCGCAGCCAGGCAGACTGTAAAAGTTCAGAGCTGAGCAGAGAAGTAGTTTCAAGCTAACTTTTCATAAAAAGCAGAAAAGCATAGAGGGAAAGTTAATTAAATCATAACTGAGTTGCAGAGAAAACTTTGCTTCTTGTGGGAAGGAAATTACGCTGGGTTGGAGGCCTGAGCTGGGGAAACTGGTGCGGCTCATTTTTATGTCTTTTCATTTTCAACGTCGGTTGGGAAGATCAAGGAACAAGGCATAGAAGGGGAAAGAGTCTGAGAATCACAAGCAGCTCTCTTTCAGCAAAGGAACTGTTGGGGTTTTTTCGATTTCTTGCAGTCTGGTTGACAAATACAATTAGAAGATATTTAAGGTGGGGGACAACTGTGGAAAATACCCCACCCATCCCTTCGCGTAGTTACTTCTTAAAAAACCGTTTCGGTGAGAGGCACCTGGGTGGCTCAGTCGGCTAAGGATCTGACTTCGGCTCAGGTCCTGCTCTCAGGGTCCTGGGATCGTGCCCCGTGTCCTGTGTGGGATTCCACACTCAGTGGGGAATCGGCTTCTTCATCTGCCCCTCCCCCTTCTCATGTGTGCCCTCTCGGTCTCTCAAATAAATAAATAAAATCTTTAAAAAAAAAAAAACCATTTTGGTGAGAACACCCAAGTTCTCCTCTGTTAGCAATTTTCAGTTAGACAATACCGCATTTCAACCATAGTCGTCAGGTTATACATTAGCTCCTGAAGACGGTTCAACTTATAACTCAAAGTCTGTACCCTAATTCTCTCACTCCCTTGAAGCCACTTTTTGACTCTCTGTTTGTAGAAGTTTGACTTTTTTTTTTTTTTTAAGATTTGAGAGTAACTGTTTTAATCATAATAAATGAGAACCAAGTGGGAACCAACTCAGAATTAACCTAGGAGCTAGAAGGAGCCTCCACCGGGCAGGTCTGACAGAAGAAAATGGCCCCTCGGGCTCAGGGTCTCGGCAGGCGTATGAAATCTCCCCCACTGTTTTGCTGGAACTTTCATCTGCCTCGGATATGTCCATCAGAGAAGTTTCTCGAAGGCAGGCGGTACTGTTTTACTCATCTTGGCATCCTTCACCTGCCTTTAGATGGCTTCATACATGGAACCAGAAATGGTTGGGTTATGGGAGAAGGTGATTGATTAGTGGGGATCCGACAATTTCCTTTTTTTTTTTTTTTATCCTGCTCTCTATATATTTTGACTTCTCCTTGTAGGCTGAAAAGAGTTGTTTGAGATTTTAAAGTGGCTGTTACTGTCACTTTAATAAAACATGATACGGATATAGAATAAAAAGAAACATTTGCTCATTGTATACTTTTTCCGTGTCTCCTGATTATCCGTGCCTGGAGAAAAAAAAAACAAACCCACTGTATTCATGAACTAACCAGCAATACCATTTCCCGAGTAGCAGGCAGCTTCCAAAATATCAAACGTGGCTCTTTAGAGGCAACAATCCCCCAAAAAGGAAATACGGTCCACGGGACCAAATGGCACCGCCTCCTTTAATTTTAGATCCTGGGATACTTAAAAGATGTCGAGTAAAAATTATGCCTTAACACTTAGCATCGGAAGCCCTACTCTGTAATTGCATTTATTTCTGTTCTTCCCAGGAAAGCTAACGGGCTTCAGTGAGGTCCCTCGTTTTTATCAAGCATCTATTGTGTGAGAGGGTCGTTCTCTGCTCTGGCTGTTATTGGGTCTCTCCAACCAAAGGTGGGTTTCTCAGCAGCCGGCTCAGCAGTTCCAAAGGAGTTCTGTGCTTTCGGCGGAAGCTGGCTTGCCAACCACTTGCAGCGATGGAATGGCTGGGGAGAATCCAAAGCTAGATCCAAATGAGTGCCCGCTTTCAGCCCATCACGCACCAGCGCCCCCGACAACCGACCATTGCCTCCTCCCAATCCTTATTTTTCCATTCCATCTGGGGAGGACTGGGACAAAAGCGAAGGAAAATGGGGAGCAACGAAGAGAGGGCAGCCCAGCGTGCATGCCTAAATGTCAGGTTCTACAGGAGAGTTATAATTAAAGTCCAAGATGACAGATAACTATAAAATCAGATTGGTTGCTTTCCACATGGAAGGAAAACATAATGTTGTCGTCCAACCCAAGCTTTTTTGTAAATTGAAATTACAGTTTTATTTGGAGCTATTTTTAAAGGTCCATTAATTAAAGATTGGAAGCCAGGCCAATGCAAGAAATACCATAAAAGGTGTTGGATTTAATGATCACCAAGGACTATAATTAAAAGATGATGTTATCCGAATATCAAATGCTCTAAATCTATGTTTGTTTTTTTTTATTGAAAATAAACAAATTCTGGAGCAAAAAAAAAAATAGAAAAGATATGTGCAAAATGTAATGATAATGGTTGACTTCTAAACAGCCAACGAAATTATAGTCATCATGTGTGGGAAAAGAACAAACACCTCTTAATTGCATTTCATTATAACGTACCTTTCTCTGCTCGGTTGTATATATTAATTATAAAAATCGTGCCGCGGAGCACAGAGGCTCCACAATAGTTTTGTTCCCCCCTTCCTCCCTTAATTCTGTCTGAAGCAGGATAGAAGAACAATATCCTCTGTCATCTGCAGAAAGAGCTTTCAAAGACAAAATCATAAGAAGAATGAAAGGCTATTATATAAAAAAGAAAAAAAATGCTTTGATTTCACAGATTTTCCACTTATGAATGTTTAAGGTTATCTGCTCTTTTAGAAAAAGTAGCTTCTCGCATTGTTTTGTATGTGTATGTTCCGATAACACCACTTTCTGATAACTGTATCACATGACATATGCATTACGTAGACAATTGTTCATGAAAGTGGGGAGTGGGTGGGAAGCGAGCATCCTTGTTGGAACGATGCCATGCAGGACTTGAGAGAGACTTTCTAAGATGAGGCAAAAGAAGACAGCGAGGGGTTGGATCTGAGGCCCACGCTCTGAGAAGGATAACCAGCAGTTCCCTGTTTCTACAAGGGACAAGGACGAAGATAATGACCTTGAACTACAGGAAGAGAGGCTCAACGTAGGCATTACAAGGATCCGTGAGTCCAAAGTAGCGGTTCGCAGCCAGAGACAATTTTGCCGCTACCTCCAGGAGAGACTTGGCAATGTCTGGAGACAGTTTTGATTGTCCTGAATTTGGGAAAGGGGGTTACTGGCAGAGAGCGGGGAGAGACCAGATGTTGCTAAATACCCTCCGGCAGATAGGATAGCCCTTCCCGAAAAGTGTCATCTGATGCAAAAATCTCAGTAGTGCTAATATTGAGAAACCGATCTAAAAGTAAGGGCATCAAATAAATGACTTGGTCAGGTACTAAGAGAGAATTTAGGGTTCTCTGAGTGCTTGAGGGCTTACTTGCCACTTTAGCCTTCAAACTGGAAAAGCAAGAGAATTGCCTCCTTCAACCATGTCAAAAATCAGAGTAAGGTTCCTATGGGGATTTCACCCCTGCAAATAGTAACAGATCAACCTGCCTAGATTAGGACCCTTCCCACCCCGTCCTATCCCTCACATCTCACCACCCTGGTTCTTTTCTTTGGAATACCTTTCGTGCTCAGTAATTATCGTTCACTTACAGTTTGCTTGATTCTGCTCTGCCTTCCTTGGAGGTCTGGGGAGGAGAGAATTCGTCTGCTTGTATCCCTAATACTTAGCCCCGTGCCTGGCACAGATGGAATTTCTGCGGTGTTTGTTCCATGAGTATAGTGATGCCAGGCTTGCTTTGTAGATATCAGTGAGATACACCAGGCAATGCAATAATCTTCTTTTCTGGTCCTTCTATCCCTTTTTAAAGACTTAGACAAAAATAGAATAAAACCTTGAGTTTGGAGTTACTTTGGAATCTCATAAGGATTCCCAGAAATGAGATGAGATAGAAGAGAAGAGAACATACTGATGAACGCCCACCCGGGAGCAGCCCAGCAGCATGGCGGAGACAGCTGGCTTTTGTACTTGGATTTTGTAAGAAAGGGGGAAAGATGGTGGACTCCACAGTCAGGCAGAAGTGATGCAGAATAGCATTACTTCCTAACCATGTGACTTTAATAAGTCATCCAGCTTATTGGATGCCTTGGTGTTTTCATCTTAAAATGGGACTGGGGCGCCTGGGTGGCTCAGGCAGTTGAGCATCTGACGATTTGGGCTCAGGTCATGACCTCAGGGTTGTGGGCTCAAGCACCACATCGGACTCTGTGTTCAGCATGGAGGCTGCTTGTCCTTCTCTCTCTGCTCTTCCCCCTACTCTCTCTCTCTCCTCCCCCTACCTCATATAAATAAATAAAACCTTTTTAAAAAGATTTCAAATGGGATGAATCATTGGAAAAAACTGGGAAGGTCTTTTGAGAAAGAAAGGAGAACACACAACCTTTCAACAAATATTGACTGCGGGCCTACTGTGTGGGGAAGCCTATACTAAACACGAACGTATATAAGCCACTTGGCATGGTGCCTGGCATGGAGAACTTGACACCAGCCACAGTGTTGACCCTCTTATGTCGAGCCGGGTTCATGAAGTCTCAATCAGGGAGTCCTGACTTTTGTATTTCATTGTTACCACTTGAGAGAGAAATGGTGTCTTGAGATTGATGCCATCTTGGTACCCAATGATAACTGGCTTAGTAAAAAGAAACAAAGAATGGGTTAAAATAGTTTGTCAGCTGACGAAAGTGTGCCTTGCCTTACCAACTCTTTGAAATTAGGTGGGGAGGGTGCACCTGGCTGGCTCGGTTGGTAGAGCACGGGACTCGTGACCTCAGGGTTGTGAGTTCAAGCCCTACATTGAGTGTAGAGATTACTTAAAAAAATAAATACATAAAATAAAATAAAATTAGATGGGAAGGATACATTAAAGTAATCTGGCAAAATAAATGACAGCTTTAGGATTTTGAACAAGGAGTTTCATGAAAGAGATGTTTATCACCGTGTTAGCTCCAATATCTGAAAAGTAGACCCATCCAAAGAAATGAGGACTCATTTGGCAAATTGGAAAAGTCAATGTGATGAAATTCCTTGTTGACATTAAAAAATTAAAATTACATAAATCTATGGGAGATGCCCCCCAAAATGTTTATGTACATAATGCCTGTATGAAAAATGAAGCTCTTTGGTCAAACTGTCCAGTATAAAATGCAAGAAATGAATAGAATTATATTAGAGTGGTTGAGTGAGTGGCCTGTTCACATTTTATCCAAAATCTTCTTTGATGCTGCTAAAACTTCTTTCTGGGTAAAAAATAATTTCTATAATAATAATTAAATACTTCAGTGCTAGATTAATGACTAAGAATTTTCCTATTTTGGAAAAAATACTCCCAGAAAGGTCCCAGGAAGGGAGAAATAAATAAAAACACATTGGAAACATTAAATATGGCCAGTGGGTAAACTATAATTACCTAGCGCCTAACAATTTGAAACAGAATGTTATACAGATGGTCATTTCCGTGCTTAACTATAGGGAAGAGAAGCAGGTACTTGGTCTGTGAGGGGAAAAAAGGCAGAGATTGTACTTTGAAAGCGAGCATTCGCTAGGTCAATTTTCATCTATCTTCATGGATGACTATGGCTCTGCCCGCAGAGCAAATCTCAGTGTTCAGGTGCTCACACATTGGGGTCAGAAAGACTTGTTTTCAAATCCCTGCTTCACCTCTTTCTTGCTGTTGGGCTTTGAGCAAGATGCTTACCTTGTCCAAACCTCCATTTCCTCATCTGCAAAATGGAAATAATATTCTTCATTCGTGGGCTGTTTAAAAGATTAAATCAAATCCAATTAAACTAGACTCTTAAGTATACACCCAACACCTCATGCTAATTAGTGCTCAATAAGTGTCTGTTAATTACAGTATTAATATTCCTATTCTAATAGATTGCTCTCACACTCTATCCCATTCTTCACTGTGAGCCAGGTTATGGGCCAGGATGTTCATGGTGTTTGGATGAAGAGCTCTTTTTTGGTTTTATCCTCCCTTTCAAAACTCCCAACTTCTGAGTTTCCTCCCATTGCTAATTGCTACTCCAGGAGCTGTGACAGCCTTTCCTGTTTGGTAGTTGATGAATCAATCAAAAGATGCTTTTGTGATGCAATGATTTGGGGGTTGCTGAAGTGCCTGATGGAATGTGTGACACTGACAGCTCCCTGGGGAGGTGGGGAGTGGGATTCGATGCATCTACCTTGGGATGTTCCCAGGGCATGCCGAACAGGTGTCCTGACCCCAACCTACCCAGGAAAATCATCTGGCAAGCTGGGTAGACTCGAGTTTCTATAGTAGTGGTTGTTGGGGGACCAATATCCCAACAATCCTGCTTTGATCCCCACACCACTGTGCCAAGCACAGTTCTGGAGGCTGAACCTGGTGAACAGGGACGAATGAATGGGCATAAATAGTAGCAAGAACCATGCAGACTTTAGAGAGCTCAGAGTTGAGTTGGGGGACGTAACCTTATTTATGTCTCAGAATCATTCAGGAACAATTCATAAAGGCTGATTGAAGTGTGATCAAAGCCTAGAGCCTTCCCGGAGGATGAAGCATTCTGGTTATAGGGGCAGGCGAGGAAGTAAAATGGGGGTCAGGACAAACATTGTGTAGGAGCCGTCCTTGAGCTGAGCATTGCAGAAAAGGAGGTGTTTCAATAGGCAAAAAAGGAAGAAATGGCATCACTGGCTAAGGCACCCATGATCACAGGCACTGAACACCAAAGGTAACCTGGGTATGAGAGATGGGAGGGAAATCAAGAAGGGTGGCAAGGATATTGATTCTCTGGAAGAAGGCAACGGGGAATAACACTCCTGCATTGATAATATCAGTCATTAGAATAACACCCACCATTTATTGAATACCTATTTTTTTCTAGACTCTACAGTAGCTACTTTATTAATAAAAACATATCTCTGTTAGGATGTATTGGGGACTTTGACATGAATTTATATCACTAGGTAAATCAGCCCTGTTATCTGCTAGAGACTTTTGTTTTCCTGCTCTGGTTCTGAGCAGAGAAGATTTATAATATACCGATTCATTTTTCATGCAGCTCGGTGAGAGAATGCCTGAGCTTTCGGCCCCGGCAACTCGCTTGCCTAGCTCCATGACCCTAGACGGGATACTCTCTTCTCCCAAAGCCCAGTTTTCTCATCTAGAAAGCGAAATGCAGTTGAATCCATGTCCTCACAAGGTGGCCAGGAAGAGTAAATGAAAGATTACCCAAGAAGTACCTAGGACTCAGGTGCCTGGGTGGGTCAGTGGGTTAAAGCCTCTGCCTTCGGCTCAGATCATCATCTCAGGGTCCTGGGATCGAGCCCCACATCGGGCTCTCTGCTCAGTGGGGAGCCTGCTTCTCCCTCTTTCTCTGCCAGCCTCTCTGCCTACTTGTGGTCTCTCTCTGACAAATAAATAAATAAAATCTTTAAAAAAAAAAAAAAAAGTACCTAGGACAGGACCTGGTCATGCTAAGTACTTCATAAATATGGATGATTATT
Source organism: Procyon lotor (assembly GCA_028646535.1). NCBI lineage: Eukaryota > Metazoa > Chordata > Mammalia > Carnivora > Procyonidae > Procyon > Procyon lotor. Next base: position 26,251,245 of record CM053620.1, read on the forward strand.
AGGACTCGACCCCTGGTTCACTGAAGGCTGCTCTAAGCATCCTGAGATTGAGGGAAAACACTCCATTTCTTGGGTTTGCCTTCTACGACCTGGTATCATTTCATGGCTTTGCCTTCTACTACCTGCTATGTTCATTCTTTTCCCAAATCATCAGCCAAAGGATGATGACCGCCTGATGACTGAATCACTTCAGCTCCAAAATGCCCATTTTTCGATGTCTCGCTCAGATAACCCTCTTCCAGGGCACCTGGATGGACAACTTCAACCCACAAAGTCCGTTCCCTCCGCTGATGACCCAACTGTCGTTCGCCTTGGGCCATTCACTCTTGTACAAGGCAGCTGGTCTCCATCCACTGGCTCCTCAGGTTGTCTGGGGTGGAGGTGGGGGTGAGCATGGGCTGTGAGGAAGCCTCTAGCCGTGCGCTGGTCCGCCCTGGACCCACAAACACCCCAAGAGTCGGCAACCCCTCGTCCTTTCGTAACCCATCTTCCTGCTCGAGTTCCCTGTCAAGCTCGCATCCCTTCTCCCAAGACCATTTTCTTCTTGAAAACTTTATTGTTCTGATGAAAACCTGCCACAACCCATCTTTCACTGTCTCTTAATTCGATAACTCTACATTTTAAGGTGTTTGGGGTTTAGGGCTTAAAAAAAAATTTTTTTTTTCATCAAGTATTTAAATCAATCTCGTTCCTCTTTATTGATAGAAACTCAAGCCCGCTGATTAACTTTTCAATCAAAGCTGCCTACAATACACGGGCTGGTGCAGGCAACAAAGACTGCAGTTTGGGCGCCGTAGAGGTAGTGACGGGGCTGACTTCCCCAGCGCGACTCGCTGCCCCTCGTGAAGCAGAGGGCACTTCAAGGTTGGCCTCAATGTCCTTGCTCAGAGTGATCGCTGACCGAAAGCTCTGTCACTGCCCTAAGTTTCCTGCATGCATCTGGGGGTCCCCGAAATTCCTGGAACATACCTACTATGTGCAGGGTTGGAGCTGGAAGAAGCTGCACACTTGAAAGGAGAAAAAAAGAAAGAATAGCACTTTTTTTCCCTACTCTTTTGAGAGAGTTGATTAGTTTCCCTATAATATAATCATGATCCTGTATGTAGATGGGTAGAGATACAGAGAGTCTTTTTGTATGTACCAGATATTACTCAGAATGCTTACCCAGGGGGCCCCCTGGGTGGCTCAATGCGTTAAGCCTCTGCCTTCAGCTCAGGTCATGATCCCAAGGTCCTGGGATCGAGTCCCATATCAGGATCCTTGCTCACCATAGGGGCACCTGGGTGGTTGGGTTAAGCGTCTGCCTTCAGCTCAGGTCGTGATCTCAGAATCCTGGGATCGAGCCCTGCATCAGGCTCTCTGCTCAGCAGGGAGCCTGCTTCCTCCTTTTTCTCTGCCTGCCTTTCTGCCTACTTGTGATCTCTCTCTGTCAAATAAATAAGTAAAATCTTAAAAAAAAAAAAAAAAAAGAATGCTTAACCCAGATATGCTAAAGGGAAAGTGGAGGGAAACAACGGGAGTGTTGATAATAATAATAATAATAATAAATAATAATAGCTAGCTATATCCAGCACTTACTATGAGCCTGACTCTGTGCTAAATCTGATTTCATAGCATTCACCCAACCCTCTGCATGTGTAAGGTTTATTATTCTCCCCCCTTTTCAGTTGAGAAAATGGAGCCTAGAGATGTCAAGGAGCTTGTCAAAGTTCCAATAGCCAGTAAACGGCGGGCCAAGAAAGTAATCCAGGCACTCTGGCCCAAGAGGCCACTCTCCTACCCACGAATTCATGCTGTGCATCTTGTCTTCTGTCTCTGTCAGACCAAGAACTCACAGAAGGCAACAGGTTTTTGCTTCCTTTCTAGTTGCCTACAAGTCTGACACAGGGTAGGGGCTCAAAAATGTTCAAATCGGCAGTTCTTTCAAGAACTGGGTCTAATTGGGACCAGACCAATCGTAGACCCTGAGGATACAGCAGAGCATAAGATGGCCACGGTCTCAGTCCTCATGGGGCTTAAGGTGCTAGGTAGAGGTCTCTGCTTTCGAATTTGGTTTGCCGTAACTAATTTATGGCTTAAAATGGATTCTCTGGGTTTCCAGGGAGCGACATCACGAACCTCAGACTCCCTACGTCCAGTGCCTGGGGTCCGTAAGAGCATCTCGCTCACAGCACTGAGCAGTTGCCCTGCAGTGGTTTGATTTGTTTTCTTCTAGAGTCTGGAGTGCAAACACAGCCCAGGAGATGATACGGAGAGAAACAGAGGGAAGGAGTATCTCTCTGCTAGAGTATCCTCCTCTCCTCATTTACAGTCTAACTGAACGATGCTTTCAACCTATTTTGTCTGCCATCAACATCAAAATGCCTCTCTTGATTGTAAACTTCTGGAAGGTGGTTAAGCCAATGGTCCAGAGCGATATGAGTTCACTGTTCCCACAGCAGACAGCCGGCTTTCTCTTGCCAGAATTCTATCATCCTTTTGGGATCGTAGGTAATATACCGACACTTTCTGGAACTCAGCTTCCCCATCAGTAAATCAGAGAGGGCTTACACCAGCCTCCTCCACTAAAGAGCTATGTGACCTTCCAGGCCCTGTACCCCTGTGTGTTCTGTGATGCTTCAGTGACCGTGCCCAGGTGGGTTTGCCCAGGTCACACCTTCTCGTTGAATCTGGCTGGGACATGGGTGAGGCCAGAGCAGACGGGAAAGGAGCTGGTGGCTCAGGGTGTCCCCTGGGAAAGTCGAGATGCAGGAGCACATCCCTCAGGTCTGAGGAAAGCAAGGACACACACACACACACACACACACACACACACACACACGGCCCCCCTGAATCTAGCCAAACCGCATGGTGTACCCCGCCCATTTGAGCGCCAGGAGCCTTTTGTCCCAGAAGGTAAGGCAGAGCTCCTGAGCAGGACCGCCAAGTTCCCCTGGACTCGGATTTCAATCCTCACACTGATTTCTGTTCTCATTATTTAATTTCCTTCTCATCAGTCGGAATTAAACAGTAAATCCCATCGCCAGGTCTTCTCGGGTCCAATCACCCCGATGCTTTGTTGCCAACTTATATAAAAGTTTAAATTTCCTCTTCCCCTGCTCAAATTTCTGCCAAAACGGTCATCAGCAATGAAATTTTTGAAGATAATTAGCATATCAGATATCTGGAAGAAGCTAATAATGTATTTCTTGGATTGGGCTTCTTTGGTTAGTTGTTATTAATCACAAATAGTATTCGTGTCATTTGAAATATTCCTGTTGGCGGATGTTTTTATGCTTGAAGGATTCTGGCTGAGAGTCTTGGGCGAGGGACACACCCACCTCCCCCCACCCCACCCCCCTTCAGGGAGGAGAGATTGGGTCCCGTCTTGTTGAACAGGGTTAACCTTCAGGGGAAACAGCATTAAGGGAAGTAATTATCCATTCACACTGAGCTGGCTACAAAGAAAGTGAGAAAATCACCTTCTCAGAACTCACATGAAAAACATAATGTAGTTAATATTAAATAAAGGCATTGGGCAACCTAGTCTCTTTTTACAGTGTGTTCCGATGTGTCCTTGATCAGGGGGCTGTTTTGTTTATGATTAATGAATGACTCACCTTGGGCTGTGTTCCGTTCAATGCATACCTCATTATGAATTTGAAGAGGTCATTTGTTCCTTGGATTTAAAATAAAAAACCTCTTTGTACATTCAGAAGGTTAAGAGTTTGATATTGGTGCAAAATTAGGTCAAAGAGAAGACGTTGGCTTTGAGTTGTTTGTTGATGTTGTTGTTTTTAACAACTAAGTTCACTTCTTAACTTTTGGCACTGGAAGAGAAATTCTAAGCCTGGGCTTTGATTTTAAAGTAGGTCCTAAAATTATGTGGCTTAGACCCAACTTCTCTACAGGCAGCAGCACAAGGTGCCTTCTGGGCACCATGAATCCGAAGGGCGTCAGGTTGGTTGGACCCATGCGGGCAAGGGCTCTCTGTGCTACTCCAAGAGGAGCCGGTGGAGGGGAGTTCACACGAGACAAGAACAAATAAAAAGTCAACACACTCTGAGGCCCAAGTACTCAGACAAGATCGTTTCTTGTTCCTTTTTCCACATTGTCCAGCAGACTCTCTCTTAACGGTTCCTTGTCCTCTTTAAAGTTGTTCATTATGTTCATTTTAATTTAATTTCACTCATACGTAAATGTCGGAATGAGCAGTAGCTTGCAATCTGCTTTGCCAGACCCTGCAAAACCCAAATTTGATGCAGAAGGTCATAACTGGGGAAATATAGAACTCCTTGCCTGTCTGTTTTTGTAAGGTTCCTGTTAAATACCCCCTCATAAGGGGATATATCTATATCTTTTGCGATACCTACACTCACACATAAACACATTTATCAGTGGAAAACAATGAGGGATTAGAGAGATAGATAGATCGGCAGGCATTGATTGATGGAGCCACAGTATAGGTTTGTTTCTGAATGGCCACGGTGGGGACCACTAAGAGGGGGAACTTGTGTATTTGGAACCCATTACCCTAAGCTGGGCAGTGAACACATTCATAATCACCAGCATAATTTCCAGCAGTATACACTCAGACGTGCGGTTTACTACCTATGGGCCCCACCACAGCTCAGTTAATGATCTTTCCACAGGGTATGTGTGTTCACTTGTGCATTCAAATGAGGACTTGTCACGCAGAAATAAAAGCATGCTCATGAACAGACCTTAGCGGTTGACTAAGGATACCCACTTTGCGGTAGACATAGTTCACTAGTCACCTAACCAACGTTTTTTTAAGGCAAGTTATTTCTTTATGTGTGAGAGAAACTATGTCCTTTGATCACAGCCGTTCAGATGGGATTAAATAACAGCAAATCTCAGAGACTCAAAGGGGTTACTCGGCTCTGCCACTAAATAGCTGTGTGACCTTGGACGGGTCATTTCCCGTTCTGGGCTTCAGGGCCATTGCTATAAAATGAGGGCATTGGACCAAATAGTCTTTAGATTCTTCCTCATCATCAATATTCCTTTTTTTTTCTAGAATGATGTGTCCCCATCAATGTTCTATATTCTATTTCAGAAACTAATATATGAATGGCTAATTCAAAGTGAGAAATACCTCTACTTCAAAATGGCCTCTCAGTGAAGTAAAGTCTTCCTGTTTCACACACTAAACCCAGAAGACCAATATTTTGTCCTTTTCCATCACCTCCATCTGTCTCATAGACATGTGAGGCCCTATCAGATGCTTCCAAGGAAGTTAGCAAAATTCTATAGAAAAGTTTCCTCACATTACCATAAAACATTTTTAGAAGATAGAAAATCCAAATAGCAGTAATGATAAGTTCTTAAATGCATTACAGAATTAGACAGAAAACTTAGTTGGGGCAAAGATATATGTGTATTTTTAGATGAGTACTCTATACGCCTAGAAAAAAAAAAGGCTCCTACCAATTTGAGAAAATGGAGAGGAGCCTGAAGGTGGTTTGTGAATCAGTTTTATTATCTGTCACACTGGTGGCCATTATCTACGCGTTTTCAGTTTGAAAGCTAATTAAGCCGGATTGGAAATACTTAAAGCGACAAACAAAAATCTTCTGATTTTAAGAGAAGGGCTTTGTGGGTGTTTTTCATCTTCAAGATCACAAGATAGCCACCGCACCCCCAGAAGGTCTGAAAGCCCCACCCACAGACTTTTTCTTACATCTCATTTGTGAGAACTTCCTCCTACCCTAAGGATGCCAAGGACCATCTTTGGAAGGTCTGGGGTGGGTTGGGGCAGCGATGGGGGAGAGGTGGGGGAGACAGGGAATGGTTCCATTGTTCAACTATATCTGCCACACCTGCCCAGTATCACACCACTAGTGAGTGACAGTCCCCACTCACGTGTTTATGAATGCTGTCACATGTTTATTTCCTGGGAATCCCAAGCTCGGAGCCCTGGGCACTTCTCCTCTACAGGGTTTACTTTATCTTTGGGGAGTGTTCAGATGTTTGAGATTACAACTGACCTTACCTGCTTAAATTTACACATAGAAGACTGAACTACCCCACAAACTTTCTCCGAGATGTCTCCCCTCCCTCCTTTTCCCCCCATGAGCAAGACTTCCACACCTGATGTCATTTGAACACATGACAAATGTGTTCTGGCTGGCTATGGAATACAGCTGGTGTTGACTGCCCATCACATGGGAGAGAAGACAGAGCTCACCCCTGACACACAGGACTTGGAGTGAGGATACAGATACCGAGAATCACTTCACTTGAATTGGTTAATCTCCATAAAGGATGCTCACTGCTCCTTCCAGTTTGCCTTGATTTTGGCTTTTGCTAGTAATACCCCCCTTTTGTTTTGTATAATTATACTACCCTCTTCCCGATCTGTGGAGTTCAATGGGAATAATCCCAACTCCAAACTCCGAAAGTGTCATGAGACCTAGACTTGGCCAGTTCATCAGTGAGTGCATAGCCTTCTCTCCGAGGAGACTGGCTCAGAAAAGGACTTAGTCCATTCAGGCTCCCCTGACAGAATACCATAGACTGGGCGGCTTATAGACAACAGATACTTGTTTCTCATAGTTCTGGAGTCTGGAAGTCCAGGATCAGTGTGCTGGCATGGTTGAGCTCCTTTGAGAGTTCTGTTCCAGGGCTGTAGATTGCCTATTTCTCATATCTCGTGTGGCTGAGAGCAGAAGGGGGAAGAAGGCTGTCCCTTGACTCCTATAAGGGCACTAATCCCAATCCTGAGGGCTCCACCTTCATGATGTCATCTGATCCTAATTACTTCCCCAAGGCTCCACCCCTTATACCACCGCACTGAGGGGTAGGGTTTCTACATATGGATTCTGGGGAGATCATTCAGTGCATAACTGAGGTCGTATTATTAAGATGAAATAAAGAGAATTTTCCATGGATCTTTCCTGGAACCACAGGAAAACAGGCCCTTTCTGCCTTGGGAAATTAGACTGGGTATGATGTATAGAACTTACATCTTCGTCTGCTGACCTTCACAGTGGGAGGGCCTCGCTGAGGACAGAAAACCGGAAGGAGGAAGGGCAGGATGGGGAGACAGAGAGAGAAAGAGAATTCTGATGGTCCATTTCAGCATTGTTATTGCCAGATCTATTCAGTTATATACACCCCAAAATTCCTTTATTATTGTTATTTTATTTTATTTTATTTTATTTTATTTTATTTTATTTTATTTTATTTGTTTTACTTTATTTTATGTTAGTGTAAGCCAACTTGAGTTGAGTTTCTGGTTAAATTAAGTATCTGCAGTTGAAATGAAAAGGAAGGATATCTAAACATTTTATTCACACCCTACTTGCATACGGTCCTTCACAGCTGATGAAGCACTCACAGATTTTTTTCTCTCTTTTAATCTGCATAGTGACCCCGTAAAGGAAGTGATGATGTCATCCATGTTCACGGGAGAGGACCTGGACTAACTGAGACCCTGATGCCTTGATTCTATTTACTCTGAGTGATTATTGAGTGTTGGGTGTGTGCAAGGCCCTGTGCTAAGTGCACATTGACCAAATCAGATGCCACTGCTGTGTTCAGGGGCCCCCAGTCTAGTCTGAGAGCGGATAGTGACCACCAATTACTTCACTGTCAGAGTCCACCCCGGTACATGCAATAAAGGAGCAGTACAGGGGCACCTGGGTGGCTCAGTTGGGTAAGCATCCAACTCTTGGTTTCAGCTCAGGCCCTGGTCTCAGGGTTGTGAGATCAAGCCCTACATCGGGCTACATGCTCAGGGCAGAATCTGCTTCAACTTTCTCTCCCTCTCCCTCTGCCCCTCACATGTGCTCACATGCACTCTCTCCCTTTCTTGTTCTCAAATACATAAGTAAATAAATCTTAAAAAAAAAAAAAAAAAAGGAGCAGCGCAGAACCATCTAGAAGTTCAAAGGACATTCTTGAAAACTGCCAATTAAACCGATCTCAAAGAAATGAGCTAAAGAAGAGGAAGGGGAAGGAGAATTCTAGGTAGATGGAAGAGCAGATGCAAAATGGGGCAAATATGGTGGATTGAAGGAACAGGGAATGACCGGCAAGGCCAGAGGAAAGACCACAGGAGTCAAGTGAAGAGTCATGGAGGCAGGCAGAGCAAGGACACACTTAGTCTGTGGGCCGTGTTAAGAATTTTACTCTTTATCTTCACGCAAAGACATTTAGGGTTTTCAAGACGGGGTGTGTCGTGACCTTATTTGTATTAAAAAGATAACATTCTACAATTGCCTAAAATGCAGAGGATGCACTGAAGAAGTAAGATTGAGTTTGGGAAGAAGTGAAATGTGCAGTGTAGTATAGTGTAGTCTATGGAGGCTTAAGCAATATTTCTATAAACTGAGCTCAATCCCTCACCCCACATCACAGAGCCAGTAAGTGTCAAAGCCAAATGGGGATTCATAGAGTGAGCCCAAAGTCATGCTTTTAAACACCCTGTGATATGGAACATCTCCTACGAGTATATTTTCTACAGGAGAATTATTAGATTATTCCTCTATTAGCACCTGGACAGTTGGTACTTTCTAACTTTTCCATTTGGTTCCCCTCTCCCATTTTCTTCATAATAGTTGCACAATTTTTAATGTGATTCAAGCAAAACTCTACTTGCTATTTGTGTGACAAAGTTCAAATACTTCGCATTGTGTCATCACTTTTAAAAAATGTATGAGCAAGAACACTTAGCAAATTCCAGAAACCTTTGAACTCCAGTTTGTTGAATATTGTAGTTTATGTTTTCTCTGATTTGTCCCGAACCATTTGTACCTTGGATTATTAATCTATAACCAAACACAGCTCTGGCTGGGCAAATCCCCACCCCCCTCGCCCCCTACTGATGATGCCAGGAACATGACCAAATGTATTACCTTTTCTCTGAATTTGTCAATATATTTATTTCAAACCTTTAATCTGGCTTCTTTCTCCCTTGGTATTTCATGGAAAAATTCTCCAGATAAGATCAGAACTGCTTTGTCATTCATCAACAGTAATCAAGTCTGAGCAGAGTTCAAAAATATATTTTTGCCCCACACTCAGATGCAAAAAAGCCAAAAGATTAAAATTATTTTATTGGCCTCAGCTTCCTGACTTTTATTTTCATACGTAAAGACATTAGGATGTCTAGCTACCCCTTTAGTGGAGTTATATTGTAAATTAATGGATATTTATGGACACTATAATAGAGATAAGCTATGGACAGACAACTGGAGGGAATCTGGAAGATTAGTTCTTAGAAGACAAAAGTTGAGCGTCCACGAAGCAGGATAACACTGTGGGTAAATTCTCTCATGTCAGAAAACAGTGTTTCACCTCTTGGGAGCTCTGTGCACCTGCCTCTCCATTTCATCCTCTGTCCAACTTGTACAACAATGGTAAGGACCTCATGAAGACTCATTCTGTAATCAGCCAGTGAATATTTACTGAGTACCTACTGTATGCCAGGAACTTTCATAGACCCCAGGATACTAGGTCCATACCGCCATAGAGCTAACATTCTCATAGGAGACAGAGATAATAATCAAATGAAACAGTAAGATAATTATGGATGGTAGCTCTGTGGTAAAAATGAAACAAAATCATGGGAAGGCAAGTAAAGGGAGGATTCAGATAAATTTTAGGTAGGTCTTCAGATAGGTTTGCTATCTGCAAAGTTGACATTCGAATTCAGCCATTGATGAGAAGAAAGAACTAGCCATGAAAAGATCTAGGGGACAGAAGACCACATCGTAGAAACTGCCAACTCCCATTTGTGAAATGAAAAAGGCCGAAGCATTGAAGCAGAGACGGTGGGTAGGAGGGAGATGGTGGAGAGGTACACAGGGCCAAAACCGTGGGACCTTAAAGTCCATGTAAGGAATTTGGACTTTAATCTAAGTGCAATGAGAAATCACTAGCAGGCTTCAACCAGGGGGAAAAGCCATCTGCTTAATGATGAGGGAAAGGCTGTCTCTCAATTCTCTGGGTCAGTGGAAATTTTCAACCTGTAGCTCATATGGCAGAGGAGCCTAAAAGTAAGTGGGTCGTGATCCAATATGGCTTCCAAATTACTGGATGTGTGCAAGAAGGGTGTGTGTAGAGACCAAGATGATGCCTGTGAAGCCTTCAGTTATAGTAACTGGCATGGGTAAGGGTTCCGCCCATAAAAACTCCCTGAATGCAGTGACTTAAACAAGACAGAGGTTGATGTCTCTGGCTGGTCCAGAACTAATATGGCTCCTTAGTGGTGCTGGGGGCTCAGACACTTTCTCTGTCATCCTGCCAGTCCCCACACACAGCTTCCTTCTCGATGTTGGTGATGCAACTGCATTATGGCTTCTGCGACCATATCTATAATTCAGCCAGAGAAAGGGTGGTAGGGGAAAAGAGGGAGGATCATCTTTCCTTTGAAGGTCACTATCTAGAAGTCACACACATCGTTTCCTCTCACTGCCCATTGACCAGAACCCACTGGAATGGCCACACCTACCTTTAAGGGAAGCTGGGAAATGTCTTTTTTTGGCGGTGCAAACCTGTGCTAAGATATAACTTTTCATATGGTAAAAGGACACTGGAGGAGTAATTCTGGTTTCTGCCATCGCTTCCACCAGGAGCGAAAGCAGCTGGTAAACCAGCCCTTATGAGAAGAAGTTCTATTCCCAAAGGACTAATAAGTGAAATGAAATAATAACCTTAAATAATTAAATAATAATTAACAGAAAATAGGGGCACCTGGCTGGTTCAATCAGTAACACATGCAACTCTTGATCTCATGAGTTCGAGCCTCTCCATGGGGTAGAGGTTACTTAAAAAAAAAAAAAAATTAATGGGGCACCTGGGTGGCTCAGGCTCGGGTCATGATCTCAGGGTCGTGAGGCAGAGCCCCATATCGGGCTCACATGTTGGGCATGGAGATTGCTTAAGATTCTCTCCCTCTCCACCTGTCTCTCCCCCTCCCTATCTCTCTCTAAAAAAAAAAAAAACCAAAAAGGATTAAGTAATTGAGACATCACCATATCTGCACAGTCCTAGCTCTGTGCCACATGCATATAGCATGATTGTGGGGTTTTTCGAATTAATTAAAACATTTAATTTTTTAAAGAAGCAGATTATCCACCCACCTCTCTCAAGCCCTACTCTTTGAGCTGTTTTCCTATAAATGAAGATAGATTTGTACTGTTTTATTTCTACTTCTTCGCCTGGCATGTAATTCCAAGTCAGTTGTTTGGGATGCCAAGTGTCCTTTTGCATATTAAACAAAATAATTAGAAATCATTATTAATTTATAACTTTAAAAATAATTAGCATCCTTATAACTAGGTTTACGGAAATTTAACCTGTAACAGTCTTTTTTTAGTGTATGATATCAATATGTGTACCAATATCATCTTCCTAATTCATTCAAAACTTTGGAACACTTATTACGATGTGTACTTAGTGAATTGACAGTTGTAAGTTACTTACAACTTGTAAGTTTATAACTTGTAAGTTACTTCCAAGTTGTAAGTTTGTGATGTTAAGGTACCAAGAGAGTCAGGATTTTAACAATTTATCTCTAAGTTCAATTAATGGAGATAGATCCTAGAGGGAATTCAGTTGTAGAACAGTGAAAAGAACTTGGGTTGAAGTCAAGATATCAGCATCCTGGCTGTGCCAATGCCTTTCTGTCTGATCTGAAATCACTCACATTTTCTAGGTTCCTCATCTGTGGAATGAGACCTGGGTCCTCCTCTCCACTCGGCAACACCTGGCATCAACTACTGGCCCAGGCAGACATCACTAATCAATCACAGAGTTTCGCTCTTTTCTGCCGAGACACAGCCTCAAATCTCTTGTAACACAATCCCCAATCTACCAGGTTGGACCAAAAGATGAAATTTCCATGTCGTACCTGAGTTTGATCACTTCTAAGACCTCTTCCAACATGGTAGATTGATAAAGAAAAAAGCAAAGCAAAACAAAACAACACCTTCAGTTGAATGAATACATTATTCCAGTATATGACAACTTGAGGTTTATAACACTTGGCCTTGAATGCTCAACAGTAAAACTTTGTGGGCCTATTAAAAAAGATAAATCATTTATTTTGGAAAGGATGTGCTAGTTCCTTACCTTAATGCCAGAGGAAGTAGAGAACATAAATACAAATTACATGCAAATATACTTTGGGAAACTTCCTATTTCTATGAACTGAATTCGGCTTCTGGGGAAATACAAAAGGTGACTCCAAATCTCTATTTCCTAGGAGTTAACTTTGAAAGTGTTCAAGAGACTCAGGGGAGTCACCACCTTCCCTAATGAGATCTAACTTGGGTTTTTCGAGTTAGTAGTTAAGGAAGAATCTCCCTGTGGGGATGCCGGCTGACCCAGGCAGCTGTGACTCTGAGCCCTGAGAGTCTCCTCTCCCATGTGACCGTCCCTGAGTGCTCCTGTAACATCCACACTGGCATGGAGGGAGGTGAGAGGGCTTGGTGCCATTGGGCGGGGGAATACCAACAATAGCATTGCTGCCCTCCAACTGCGGGGACAGACCCTTCTCTTAATCCATCATGGCGTCAAGACAAGGAGTAAACAGAGAACCATACATATAAGGTTGCATAACCTTTTCAGTTTGGCAAGTCGTCTCATTGGGAGCTGCTGTTAGATCAGTACTTCTTAAAAGTTAATGCCTGGGAATTGCCTGAAGATCTGGCTACAACCCAGATTATGTTTCCCGGGATCTGGGATGGGTCCTGGGGATTCCTAACAAAGAGGATCGTGATATGCCACCCCAAATTGTGTCACTTTGGCATCAAAATTGTTCTGAGCTGAAGGCATTTGAGTTCCTGAAATTCTTTATCTTCCTGAAAGCAGAGCCTCTCCAAAGAACCCATTGTTAAAAATCTTCTCCCCTAGGGCAATTCTAATCTCTGAGATAAAAAATCAGCACCACACCCAAACAGATACAGTGGAAAACTATCAGATCTCCTATCTATTCCCTTAAGGGCCCATTTATCTTTCCAAAATGGTATTTGCTTTTCCCTAAGAGCCCTCCCCACTGCCTTTCCCCTTACTAGTAAAATGTTAGGTAGAAAGACTCCTCGTTCACTACGCCTTTGAGTTACTCATCACTGGGTCCTCCCATGTGTACACATTGTACAGGTTAATAAGACTTGTATGCTTTTTTTTTTTTTTTTTTTGGAATCTGTGTTTTCCGGTTAATTCGCAGGTCCTCATTCACTAAACCTAAGAGGATAGAGAAAAAAGTTTCTCTGCTACACTAAGCTCCCAATGTGATGCCAATGCTTCTTACCCAAAACCACACTTGGTAGCCATGTGCTAGGAAGGACACGTGTCCTGATGTGGACCAGGTAGAAATTACAGTACAGGGTTATCCAAAAAACAAGGAGTCAGATGTGCTTAACCCCATCTGAGGCTGTCCAAACTACCCTTACTACCCTGCATTTGGAACTCAGAAAGACCTGGAGCTGGGACCAAAGAAAGAAAAGCACAGAGGAAAAAGTCTAAGCCCAGTTTCCAAATACAAAGGGCTCAGACAGGAGTCTAGAATTAAGGGACAAGTCACTAGAGGTACTCTCAAAAAGGAATTCGATACCCCAGTACATTACTGCAAAGAGTGACAGGCTCCTAAAGGATTTTGGAAACATGTCAAATGCCAAAGTAAGGATGTTTAGCCTCAAAAGGAAAAGGTCTGCAAGTAGGATTGCCGGAATTAGCAAATAAAAATATGGGACATTCAGCTGATTTTGAATTTCAGATCAACAACAAGTTTTTGTTTTTTTTTTTTTTTTTTTTTGTATAAGTATATCCCACACAATATTTGGAAAATGCTTATACTGAAAAATCATTCATTTTTTTTCATCAGAAATTCAAACTTAATTGGGTGCCCTGTATTTTGTTTGGCAACCCTACTTAGGGGAGGTGTCGTATATCTTCAAGTCCTTAAAGGACTGGCATGCAGAAGTGTTCAACTGCATATGGGAATCAGCTGGGAAGTTTTAAAAACAATGCTGATCCCTGGGTCCTACCTCAGAAGATTCTGATGTAATTGGTCTGGTGTTCAGCCTGCACTGGGTTATCTAGAAAGTCCACAGATGACTTGAAGATGCAACCAAGGTTGACAACCACTGGGTTAGACTGATGCAATCTAGAAACGGGTGGTAGAACTTGAGCCATCAAGGAGTCAGGAGAGGCAGAAAAGTTTTGACTCTGAATGTGACCTTTCCAAACAAGAATGGTCAAGTTGTCTCCATGGGTAATGAGCCTCCTGTCGTGCAAAGTGTGCAAGGCGTGTGGCTTGATGATCTCCTAAAGGCGATTTGTTTTCAGAGGGAATTCAGGGATTGGAGGGAGTAGAGAGATGATCGCTGATCCCTGGGAGGGTGGGGTGAATTTGGGAAGGGCGTATGTGAAGGATGGCATTGTCCTGGCCTTTCTGGATCCGAAGTCTGAGGATTGGTTTCTTTATTAGATTAAAAAATAAAGGAGTCAAAGAAGGATGCCCAGAGACAAGCAAAAAAAAATGAGTGATGCCAAAAAAAAAAAAAAAAGGTGAAATCCGAGTGATCTAGGGGACAATCATACTGTGACCGAGAACTTCCTGGCTTTGATAACGCACAGTAAATGTCACCGTGAGGAGAACCAGGGTAATGGGCGCGCAGGACCTCAAGGTACCATTTTTGCAACTTCCTGTGAGTCTATAATCATTTCCAGATAAAAAGCTTAGAATAAATGACCCAATTGCATCCAACAATTGTTTTCCCACAAGACCCGAGCAAGGGAAGAGAGCAGGGATGGCCTGACAGCTTGCTGGAGATGTGTGGCGTCTCTCTGGGTCCCTCTGTCCCTCAGCCCTGAGTGGGGACAGCCTTCCCCGTGGGTTCTCCTGGCACGAAGGCGGAGCAGGGGAGGGAACCCCAGCCCTTCCCAAGTCTGTTTACGAACAGAAAGAGGGCCAGTTGGTCAGGCTGGAAATGAAGCTGGGGGACCTGAGCTTTCTTGAAGGGGCCCTGGTGGGGGAGGCGGGGGGCAGGGCAGGACATTTTGCCGCTTTTAATTAACGATGCAGTGAATTAACAATAAATATGGAAGCCAACAGGAGTCCAGATGAGGTAAGAGCCTCAGCTTGCAGTGACTCCGATCAGTGGGTGTTGAGTGTGTGTGTATTTTTAGGTAGCTACTGATTCTGCACGTGGTAATTAGGGCCCCAAGGGGGTTGCAATTTTTTTTTTTCCAGCGTTGGCAAGTGGAAGGAGGAGGCAGCTGAAATTCCCACACATCTGGGGCAAACAGATACTGCACTCCATTTCCTGTCGGCTGCACTGGTTTCTGGCGGAATTAGTTGCTAAGTAAATGATTGTTCTAGGACTAGGAAGATTCGGTCAATCATATTAACCCCTTTGGTCCCTCGCCTCCCTCCCCCCACCCCAACGGTTCCCTTCATTTGCCTAAACTCGGTGGCTTTTGAAAATGTGTTCAAGCTTGAAGGCTCCAGCCTTCCTCACACTGGCCAAGTGTAACCTGAGCAGGAACCCGGAGGCCCCCAATTGTTTTGCTAATCAAGATTATTGCCCCATTGAGATGTGGAGGCACAGCCTGGCTGACAAAATTTGTCAGTTTCCCATGAAATAGTTCTGTCAGTTTAGCCCGGGTGCTGGCGACTATTAACATATAAATGAAGTTTCTCCCTCCTCCGCTCCCCCTTTCCCCCTACCCTTCAGCCACCCGTCCTAATGGATGCAGAGAAAATATAAACACACCCCCCCCAACCCCCAGCTCCCAACCCCTCTGTATGCTTAAATCAAACGAGCTGCTTTTCTCCGGGTCCCTGGAAATCCTGTGGGCCACGGGGGCTCAAAAGGAAAGGGGGAGGGGGCCCGGAGGAGCGGATTTGCACAAAACTACTTTTAAGGCCTGAAACTGCCAGGCCCTGTCCCCCCGCTGACAGCAACAGGCGGCTGGCTGGGCCCGGGATGGTACAAATAGCCCGTCTGAATGCCGGGCGGACCTCCAAGGCAGCCTTCGGGGACAAAGTGGCAAAGTGGAACACAGGGTTTGAAAGAGTCATCTTTGCTCAGGGGCAAACACCGGAGATCTCTTGCTAGCTTGGCTGCTGACGGCAGGCCGGGGGCTGGGCCGGGGGCTGGGCCGGGGGCATGGCCGTCAGAGGCCCCCCCGGCCCGCTCTTCTAACCACATGCTCCGGGGCAAGTGCGGGGCTGGCCTGCGGCCTGGCTGAAGCCTGCCTCTTACTTCTGCACCTTCCTCCAGTCCTTTCTACCTCGCCCCCAGCGGGGTGTGGGTTCTTAGCCGAGCTGAAAGAAGGAAGTACAGTCTCCCTTGTTCCTGCTTCTCCAGGAATGCAGTTTGAGCTCCTCGGGAGAAGACGACCAAAACCAGAGCTTATTTATATGATGATACTACGTTGTATCATCTCGCTACTCTGGCAAAAAGGAATACCAAAATGTTTTACAGCGCCAAAATGAAGGGGTTATTTACAAATGCGGGTCTATGGAGATCTACATATGTGTATAATATCTCCACACTCAGGGAAGGATCAATTTCATCTCACACAGCGAAGGCAACACTCTATATAAGAAAATCAATACTGTATTTATCTGGCTGTACTTGTTATCTATATGAATCTGCGAGTCAACACCATTAGCTGCCTGGTGCTAAATTCATTCTGGAAGCCACGTTCTTCCAGGAGCCTTGTGTGGTTGGGGAAATGCCCGGGGTCATTCTGATCCTGAGCTCACTGGGCTTTACCAGGCAACCATGGACGCGGAGGCCCCCTTCCACCACAATCTGAGCCTGCTCTCTGGGAAGGCAGCAGATTCAGCTGGGTGGCCAGGCGGGACAAGGCTGAGAATGAGCCTCCCCACCGCCGCCTCAAGCTGTTCCCACCTCCCCATCTCCTGCCTCCCACAGCCTGAGGGGAAGAGACTCCTAAGGGGTGAAAGTGCCTTCTGGAGGCCCACCATGAAGAGCCCCAAGGACTGGTGAAGGGGCCTGGCCTTCTCTCTCTGTCAGGCCTGGACAGATGCTTTCCTCACAAGCCAGCTGCTGCCCCGTGAGCCGTGTGTGGGGCTTCCCACTCAGAAAGGCCTGGGTGGAAACGTGTTCTTGAAGCCCGGGGAACCTACCTAGCTGTTAGCCAAAGTCTGAGACTTGCTTTTGGAATCAGAAGTCATTTTAGTTTATTTGCTGTGACTTTGAGACTTTCATCTTGAGAGCAGGGGGAAACTACCCTACAGGAGTTTTCACCATTAAATCTGTGAAACTTAGCCTTTCAGCAAATACAGTTTAATCATTAAAGGCTGTAGGATCAGACTGCCAACATTCCTCGCGGTGTGACCTTTAGCAACTTATTTAACCTCTCTGGGCCTATATTTCTTCCTCTTCAAAATAAGAAAGATAAAGGTACCTTTTCACTCCTAGGTTGTGAAGAAAATACACGAGATTATGTCCATTAAGTGCTGGTAGCAGCTGGCATATGGTAAGCGCTGGGTGCTTGTCAAAGCAAGCAGGATCCAGAAAGCATTCCCTAACATCCTTTTGAATGTATTCATTGACTTATTTTATGATCACTTCTAATTTCTAAACAGGCAGTTGAAATTCTTGGTAGTGATCTAAGATTTTCTTTCAAAATGTATTTATTGAAGTAATATATGGAGTCAGCTTAAAGAAAGATACTTTTTTTTAAAGATTTAATTTATTTATTTATTTGACAGAGAGAGAGAGAGATCACAAGTAGGCAGAGAGGTAGGCAGAGAGGCAGACAGAGGGAGAGGGGGAAGCAGGGTCCCCGCTGAGCAGAGAGCTGGATGCGGGGCTCAATCCCAGGACCCTGAGATCATGACTTGAGCTGAAGGCAGAGGCTTTAACCCACTGAGCCACCCAGGTGCCCCCAAAGAAATATACTTTAATTAATTGAATTTAAATCAAATAAGATAGAACAAATAAAATAAAATAAAAGTACAGGAAGAAGGCAGATGTGACTGAAATCATGAAGTTTGAAAAACACTTTTATAAGTGATTCAGTTTGGTCACATTCTCAGATGCCTGTTTCAAAGACAATCAAAATGGACAGTAGGGTGCTTGAGTCCTCCCTTAGCACTGCCCACCCAACCAGATGTTGAAGCCCCAACCCCCAGCATGACTGTATTTAGAGACAGGGTCTTTAAGAAGGTAATTAAGGTTAAGTGAGGTCTGAAGAGTGGAACCCTAATTTACTAAGACTGGTGCCATTATAAGAAGAGGTAGAGACATCAGGGAAATGCACAGGGAAAGGCCAGGTGAGGACTCAATGAGAAGGTGGGCCTCTGAAGTTCAAAGGAAGAGGCCACAGAAGAAACTAACCCTGTAGCCCCTTGATCTAGGACTTCCCACCTCCCAAGCTGTAAGCCAATACATTTCTCTGCTCTTTTGTTATGGCAGCTTGAGCTGACTCATATGGGGTCATGTGGGGGAAGAGAAGAGAAAGGGCCTCTTTTCTATATTTAGGGAATAATACGAACTTAAAAGAGAAGAGCGAAAGAAGTGTGCATCAGAGATAATCACACAACCAAGAATGGCTAAAATGTACTGAGCCCTAAGGGGGTCAGACACTGTAAGCGACACCCACACCACGTGAATACATCACTCAATCCACAGGACAAAATCCAGGGAGAAACTTCTATGAAATTTTCAGCTATGAAAACTGCAGTTTGAAAAGCCTGAGGATCTGCCAATTTCCCTCAGGAAGCAGGTGCAGAAAATGTATTGAGTTCGGGTCTTTCTGCCACTGGAATCTGTGTTCTCAACCTCCAGGGCATTCTGCTGGTAAAAGTTTCTGAACTTTCTGAACTTTATGAGGGCTGCTTAGAAGGATCACGGGGAACCTTGGACCCTCGCTGCTGGGAGGATGTTGGAACCTGCTGGAAGGCTGATGGGTTCCAGGAGAGCCCCCTTAGCCCTCCTCCCCAGCCACACTTTCACAACCTGGATCATTTTCTAGAATAGTTTCATTTTACAAATGAACACAGGCTCCCATGGAAGCAGCCCGACAGTTGGCAGAGATTAAATAATTAGCATTTCAAATTATTTTCATTTCCCCCTTTGCCAGGGTGAGAATGACTGCAGGACAAAAATGAGCTCCTCTTGCTGCGCGCCTCAGCCCAGGAGAGATCCTCCCGGAGAAACCGCTGGCAGCCCATCCCTGCAGCTGGCTCCCCAGGGCCTCTTCCAAAGACTGGTCCCATCCCGGCCAGGCGAGCCCTGCTGCCCAGTTGGTGAGGGGTGGTTTATCAGCACCATGACTCAGCCCTTCCCAACATGCCCGGGTCAGTGCCGGGACGTTCCTTACAGGAATGAATGGGAGCACCATGCTGGCAATTTCAGCATTTGCAGATTACATTGAAGTTTAAAAAATCCCTTTTCCAGGGTTCAAAAATAGAATCAACACACACATACAAAAAAAAGGAGAAGCCTAGAGAGCTGTGCTCTTTGGTCTGGCGGCCACGGACCACCTGTGGCTGTTGGACACTTGCGAGGTGGCAGGGGCATACCACAATAAGCTCTAAGTGTAACAGACCTACCAGATGTCAAAGACTGGTATGAAAAAAATAAAAGCAAGAGTGGGAGTGGGCAGAGGGAGAGGGAGAAACAGGTTCCTCACTGAACAGGGAGCCTGATGTGGGACTCGATCCCAGGACTCTGGGATCACGACCTGAGTAGAGGGCAGATGCTTAACTGACTGAGCCACCCAGGTGTCCCTGAAGCCTGTTATTATTAGTCATCCCACCCCTGAATTTCTTTTTGCTTATGTGAACATGGTTTCCCTCAAAGGCCTTCCTATTTGTCTCAATCTTGCTCTCTAATTCATCATCGTATGATCCTCTTTCCTTGGCACTTGTTACCATCTGAAATTCTCTTATTTACATATTTCTTGGCGCCTAGATTTCTACTAGATTTTTCTACTGAAATGTAAGGTCCCTGAGGACAGGGGCTCTGCCTATCTAATCTGCTGCTTTACTTCCGGTACATGGGGCTGGGTACAAGATATTTCTAGATTGGGTGCACAGTATTTCTGGATTGGGTGAACGAGAGAAGGCTGTCCAGGTAGGTACCCCCCAGCTCTAAAGCACCAGGTAGAACTGACTGCTTTCTTGCTGGTACCTGAGGCTTCCTTCTACAGACCCTTCATAGACCCTATAGCATCTTAAGGCACTTACATACTTACTTATCAATCTCCTTCTGCTAGGAGATGCCAAACTCCTGGATTTCAGGGAACTCATCATAGTTATCTTTTTATTCGCAAGCCACACACATAGGAGGGGAGTGAACAAACTAACCATTGAAACTTCTATTTTCCATGCATAGAAATCTACAATGAGCTAACTTTCTCAAACAAGGGGCATCCTGGCCCTGGGTAAGTCATGTCCTTTTCCCTCTGTCTGGTTGTTTTAACAACGCTCCTTTTCATGTCAGGAACACATTCACATTTCGCCAGCGTGATGGGTTCGGCAGTCCAGCTGGATGGGAAAGTAACGTGATGGTACAAATTATGGTTTGGGTAATCCTTGATACTTTGCTAAGTGCTTTCATGTACGCTGTTATTTCACATGACCCTCGAAACTGCTTTGTAAAATAGAAGAACGGATACTAGGATCCCATTTCACAAAAGATGATACAAGTTCAGATAGGTTGCCCTGCAGTGGCTCATCCATAAGTGGCAGAGCTAGAATTCAAGCCCAGAACTTTAGATTCCTCCTTTTGGGCTTTTTCTGGGCTCTTCTGACTAGAATCGAACAGACCACTCTTAGACAGATAGAAGAGAGCAAAGTGTCTTCCATTAATCACAAGTCTGAAGCCCTTCAATGACACCCTCGGTTATAGGACAAAATCCAGACCACTTATCTCAACATGGAAAGCTTTCTGCAATCATACCTTTCTCATTTTCTGTCCCGATAGTGATCCCTTCTTATACATACACCCACGTGCCCATATTTATGAAGCCCCAGGTCTCAGCTTTCCTTGGTTGTGCCTTGCCCTAACCCACCAATTGTCAATCCCCCCCATTCACACTCTGAGTAATTGACACTCTTTCCTTTCAACTCATTTCCTGCCTTAGTCCTTCCCTATCACATCTTGCCATCCTGCCATCTTCTTTTTGCCAATGTCTGGAGATTTTCTCCCCTGGCTACTCAGCTTAACCCCAGTGTCCTCCATCGATCCTTGCATTATCCCTTTCTGAATCACCTGTGCCTTGTTCACAGAGCTTTCACTCATTCATAGAGGGCATTCGTGGTCTTACACCCCAATGACACTGTACTTATTCACATCCCCAAGGGGTGCTGCAGTTTCCTGCAAGACCCCAGTCCCTGCTATGGTTGTAAAATTCAGGGGCGGGTATTTCACTTAAGTGTGTCCAATCAAGATGTCTGAGCAGGAAAAGAGTCTCTCTCATGGCTGCCTCAGGAAATGTAATCGTGATTAGCTGAAGACAGTGAATGAGAAAGAAGTTGCATAAAGGTAGAGGCATGTATAAAGGAGGGGGATTCGGGGTTGGTGAGTTTCAAATCTCTGCCTAACTGCCCTTCCCTAGACATGGGCTCTGCTAGTGTAACATACAAGTCCCAGAGCTTTGACCGGCCTCAAGCTTGCTTCCCCCATTAAATACATGTTTTCCCTAGTCTGATCGGCGATGGCAGATCACATGATATGTGTCTTAGTACAGGTCTGTTTTCTAGGACCGATATGTGCCATGGATCTTAGCCTTCAAGGCTGAAGACTCTCTTTTACCCTCTTCAGGTAGAGGGAAGGGCATTCATTCTTGGAGAATGCACTTTGAAAGTAGTACCTCATGGCTCTTCAGAAGGCAAGGTGAGCTGATTGTCTCTACCGCAACCAAGGCAGAGAGCTGTAAGAATTCAAAAGCAAAGGCAAAAGCATTTAGGAGCACCCTGGCTCACCGAATAGGGTTTATGCCCCCCCACTCCCTGTGAGCAAGGCAGATCTTCCAGCTGAAATGTGGCACAAAGGACGCCAAGCATCAAGTTCGGGGAGTCAGACTGAATGAGATACCTTCTCAAAAGTTCACTAGCAGCGGATCTTCATTCTGGCACACCTCCTGCAGGGTGATTCTGCTGGAAAAGGCATCCCACGAGGTCTTCCTCCAGCTTTGTGGGCTCTCCTTCACCATACGGCATCAATAGTCTTACTTCCGGGCAGAGAAGAGGTTACGTTCCTGTCAGGTCTATCCTCTGAACTAGCCGTCTTCGTGGGTAGTAAGGAGCAGATTCCAGGGGAATTGGAGCAAACATGGGGCGTGCGTCTGTGTCTGTGCATGTGGGACATGGAATAGAGCAGCTACAGAGAAAACCAAAGAAACTAACTCTTGGATGAAATACATAAGAAAGTGGGAAACATCAGAGCCTCATCTAGATTCTTAGCTTTTAAAAAAAATTTATTAGAAATAAATTATTTTGTATTTTATAGATAATAGATATAATTTATTTTATTTATTCATTAAATATAAATTACTTGTTATTTAGAAATTATTTATCTATTTATTGTTTTATTTATTTATTATTTTATTATTTATTAGGAATTTTTTTTTAAAGATTTTTTTTTATTTTTATTTATCCAACAGAGAGAGAGAGATCACAAGTAGGCAGAGAGGCAGGGAGAGAGAGGGGGGGAAGCAGGCTCCCTGCTGAGCAGAGAGCCCGATGCGGGGCTCAATCCCAGGACCCTGGGATCATGACCTGAGCCGAGGGCAGAGGCTTTAACCCACTGAGCCACCCAGGTGCCCCTATTTACTAGGAATTTTTAAAGACCACACTGCAGGCACGTTGTTTCATGTGGGCATAGTACACCGGGCATGACACAGAGATGTGGGTCCAGACCTCAAAGATTTCAGTATGGTGTCAAACTGCTTGTTCGTGGTCCTCAACCCAACCCATCCAAATCATTTCCCCACTCCTTCAACCTGCTTCTCTGCCACCTCTCCCCTGTTGGCTCACCAGCCACTCACTCCCGTAGACTTTTTAATTTTTTCTGTAGATTCTACCTTGTAAAGGTCTCTAATATCTGTCTACTTTTTCCCATTCGGGTCTAAGCTTCCACTAGCTCTTACATCCTATACTCTCCTCCTGATTTATTTCTTTGCAGATACTTTGAGTCTTGCCCTAAGCTACTACCTGAATGGTCTTTGTTCCCTCAGCTATGATCAATTACACATGTTCAAAGTACACAACCAGGTAAGTTACCATATAAGTTTACACC
Organism: Procyon lotor; assembly: GCA_028646535.1. NCBI lineage: Eukaryota > Metazoa > Chordata > Mammalia > Carnivora > Procyonidae > Procyon > Procyon lotor. Next base: position 26,274,482 of record CM053620.1, read on the forward strand.
TGTGAAACCTTGAATCAATATAATCAACAAAATTTCTTTCAATCCAGATGCCTGGGTAGCTCAGTCAGTTAAGCATCTGACTCTTGGGTTTTGGCTCAGGTCATGATCTCAGGGTTGTAGGATCCAGCCCCATGTTGAGCTCCACGTGGAGTCTGCTTGAGTTTCTCTTTCTCCCTCTCCTTCTGCCCCTCCCTTGCTGGTGTTCTCTAAACAAACAAACAAACAAACAAACAAACTCACTCTTAAAAAAAATTTCTTTTAGAGGTGCCTGGGTGGCTCAGTGGGTTAAGCATCCAACTGTTGGTTTCATCTCAGATCATGCTTGGGATTAAGCCCCACGTCGGACTCCGCACTCACCTCAGAGTCTGTCCCACTCCATCTGCTCATCCCCCACCCTCTCTAAAATAAATAAATAAAGTGTTTAAAAAAAGGTTCTCCTGATCCCTTATAATCACATCCTCCTAGACTTTGCCACTCCTCTGGATCCCAAGCAGCCACATTTCTGCATTCTGCCACCATAGATAAGTTTGCATTTCTTAGAACTTTATAAAATGGAATAGGCTCTTTTGTAACCGGCTTCTATCACTCAGCATAGGTATTTCAAAATGCATCCACATTCTCATGTATAGCAATAGTTTTCATGTTGCTGTTTTTGTTTTTTTTTTTTTTTTAAGATTTTATTTATTTATTTGACAGAGAGAGAGAGAGAGATCACAAGTAGGCAGGCAGAGAGAGAAGGGGAAGCAGGCTCCCTGCTGAGCAGAGAGCTTGATGTGGGACTCGATCCCAGGAACCTGAGATCATGAGCTGAGCTGAAGGCAGAGGATTTAACCCACTGAGCTACTGAGGCGCCCCAAGAATTATATTTTTTAAAGCTCTCTAACACTGGATGTCTCTCATTTAAGACATAAAGAGTTGGGCCTCAAACAGAAAACCTGAGGTCAAGCCACAAGGAACCAAGTTTCATTTGGTGACTACATGAACCAGGCATTATGAGAGGCACTTGATATTTGCATTTTCATATAATCTTCACGGTTAGCCTGTACAATTGATGTTACTGATTTTATTTTATGGAAGAGGAAGCCCAAAGCCAGAGAGTGAAGCAAATTGCCAATACTACACACTGAGTGAGGGAGCTTGAACCCACATCACTTCAACTATAAACTTCATTCCTCTGCCTTCACTGTCCCTGCATTTACTTCCATCCCACCAGTCTTGGAAGAGTCAACAAAGTCAACACAGTGTCATAAATATGAGTATAAATTTGGGAAAAGTCAAGAATGCCTTTTGTTTTCCAAGTTTTTACTGGTGAGATAACTGGTGTCCATCAGCTCCTAGTTCTCTAAACCTACCTTACTCCAACCCTGGTTCTTGTCTATCCACAGGAGACAGTGTCTAGCTTTCAGGGTCCCTGCCTGCTCCTCCTAGCCCATCTTGTTAACCATACAGGTGAGCAGATAATCAACACAGCCCATTCCCAATCTGTTGAATAGTGGCAGAATGCTGACATCCCCTTGGCTCTGTGCTGTCGGGAAAGTGCAGGAAACAGATTCCATCCTTTGGAACATCTCAGCTCCGATGAGACAGAGAGACATATATAGGGAAGTAATTAATCCTGCTCACATGCATGACAGAGTGAAACTACTACCAACAGAAGGAAGTTGGGAAGACAACCCTTTGGGGAGATGGTGTAGTATGGGTACATTTCCTGGAAATTACTTTAATTTGCCTTTCAAGATGTCTGGTTTTCAAAAGAAATGCCCTCCATCTTTTCCTGTATATTCCATGTCCTATTTTCAAGATCCATCTAGGACTCACTTCTTGTAGAATAGAATAGAATAGAATAGAATAGAATAGAATAGAATAGAATAGAATAGAATAGAACAGAATGATTAAAAACACACTCTCAGGCATCTGAGATTTGGGTTCAAAGCTCAACTCCATTGTGACTAGCTGTGTGACTTTGGGCAAGTTGCCTAACCCCTCTGTGTCTCAGATGTCTTCTCTCTAAAATGGGAATAATAATATGTACCACACAGGGTTACTGAGAGGATAAGTACAATAAACACGTTTTGAACAGTGCGTGGTATAAAATCAGCTCTCAATAGACATCAGTGAGTAATTACTGTTCCCTCTCACCCTCACCCATGGTGCCTTTATGCTGAGATTGCTCAGGACCCATAGTCCACTTTATTTACTGTTGTCTTGGGAGCAGTGTCCTTAAGGACAGTTGTTTTCAGTATCCCTCTTCTCTCTCTTTTTAAAACCCTCTTTGCCTTCTACAGGACTTTATGTATACATATGGATCCTCATATGTATCCCTAATGAATCATTCCTATTGTCAAGAATATTTTGATGGCCACTACCACAATACATAACTCAAATTTGCTCAGTCAATAACGGTATTTACTGGCTTTGTAACGGGAGAGTTAATATCTAAGACTGGTTTCACATGCGATTTGATCCACTAGTTGCACCTTAAGTTCCAAACAGTTTTTTTGTCTTTGGTTTTTCTGCTCTCCCTTCCATGATGTCAATTCAACCTTAAGAGTTGTGTTAAGGAAAAGAAAAAACAACAACAACAATTTTCTGACCCTTATTAGAATGCTAAGGAAGACTATTGCAATTGGGGTATTGCAATATGGAAGAGAGATTGAGCTCAACTCCAAATACAGCAAAGACAAGTGTTTATAGCCAGGGTATATAGCCAGGGAGTGGGGTGAGGAGGCTATGGATAGAAATTACTAAAAGGAGACACCAAGGAGACACCAAGATGGGGGTCCTCCATAAATTGATCTAACAGGATCCTTCCAAGGCTAAGCCAAAGGGGATGAGGTACTTGGTCAGATATCAAGCCTGATCACATATCACATAGGATGGGAGAGATGACTTAGCAGGATTCTTGCCAAAACTGAGAGGGGCAGACCAAACACCAGATGGGGGGGACTTAGCTGAAAAGAGGGCTCAGAGGAGCCTGTTTAAACTTTGGTAAAAGAGACAGTATTTGTCAGTGGATCTTCTGCTGGTCTAAGATGATTGCTCATAACTAGCTCCTTGGTCCATGGGCTCCTTGTCTAAATCCAGCAGAAAAATCAAAAGTGCCTTTGTTCTGAAGTCCCAGAAGAAATCCAAAGAATCACTCCGATTAGACCAGCTTGGTCCTGTGCTGACCTCTCGGACCAGGATGTTGGCAAGTCGCCGGTTGGTTAAGCATAAGTCACATGGTCCAGCCCTGGGTCAGGAGAGTGGTATCATCCGAACCCCAGAGATCCTAAACAAAACTGGGGTTGGGCTCAGGCCTAAATTCACAGGCCCCCAGGGCGAGAGTGTAAAGGGAGCCCCACAATCCATATGCATAAATACTGAAGAGTTATAAATCGAGCTAACAAACTACTAAATAAAATATGTTTGCTCCCCCCAGGAGTCTCCAGCTTAAACAAAGAAGTCCTGAATTTTTATTTGCTAGATCTGGCAACCCCACTTCTACCTTGACAAACGTATCCTCATAATGACAAAAATGAAGAACATGCCTGAGGTTACCTTTGTGAGTCCCTTGTGTCACTGATGAGACCACAAGAATACAAGAAGTGGGAACTGGGGTTAGTCCTTACTGGGAATAACTTTGTTATGCAAAATCGACTGCATTCTCCCTCTTTGAGAAGAAGGTGCTGATATGCTAATTAGTCTTCTGTTCTTACCTAATACCTTCCCACTAGAGTCCATTTCACACTTCAAAGCATCTACCTTCCATCACTGACCTCAGTGGTGGGACCCACAGCCCTCTGTGGCATTGAAGCCCAGCTGTTTGGAGGGAACCAGTCTGGAGGGGTGGAGAAGCATTTCCCTGGGGCCTCAGTGGGTTAGTCACCAAAAGCAGACGGTAGAGTTGCAAGTCAGGCACCCAACCACGTGTTCCTTAGTAAGGGTACCCTATGCCTCTGTTTGTGATCTGCAGAACTCTGAAGCCCAAGGCTCTGGGGAGGAGCCCTTTGTGCTAAGTCCCTAAGTCCCAGGGTCTTAGGTCTTAGGTCCTTTTCCTTCTGGACATACGTATAGCTAGACCACATTTCCCGAATTTTGGGGCCATATTACTAAATTATGGCCAGTGAATATAAGCTACTTAGAGACCTGGCCCATAAAAACTTCCCATGTACTTCCCTTTGTACTCTTCTCCCACTAACTGGTCCAACAGAGGGCATTCTAAAGCCCTAGAGAAGGAGGGGATCACAGACAGACCAAGCTTAGTCCCTGAAGGCTTCCATGGAGTAGAACCTTTCTCCAGCTTCCACCTCTAATTGGATTTTACCTGCATGAGGAACGTACTTCTTATTCTCTTAAGCTTCCTGGATGTTGCTTTTTCTCTGACACAGCAAACAGCACTGACTGGACTTGCACAGGGGCTGATGGGAAGGGGGACAGAGAACGTTTGCTGGGGTAGCCCCCAACAACCACCTACCACACTCACCTCCAAACATCTCCGAGGCAAACAGCTCCAGCAGCTGTGTGGCACTGCGACCCCAATTCCGGGCTGTGTCATCACAAATTTTGTTGCCTTACAAAATACAAATCAATTCCACTTACAACCTGTGTAGCTTCTGTAATGTGCCTAATACAGCACTTTGGCCACGTGACTTGGGGCATTGTCATGCAAAGACTCCAGGACCTGGGATCGATTTTCCCATGCCTGGATGTCATATTCTTATCGATATGATTTTAAGCTCTAAACTGAAAAACCAATTAGTGAAAAACCAATAGTGTAATAAGTGGTTATAAAAATGTCAGTATTGGGCCACAGTTAAGAGCTGACAGGTAATACAGCCTGTTGCTCTAGTCTTAGTCAGGTCAACAGCCCCTCTTTTTAGGGCAAACACAGAGAAGCCTTCATCCACATCCACAGTCCCAACCGCTGGGCGTGGAATATCTGTGGGAAGAGGAGAGGGAAGGAAAGGATTTCCTCAAAAGTTGCTTAAGACGGTGTTTACAAATGTATAAAGTAAACTCCTGGTGGGCGGGGATGTGGGCGTGAGGGGGGCTGTCTTTGGTCAAAGGATGGTATCAACAGACAACAGGATGCTGAACAGTGAAAAAAAAATCTTGGGAAATGTGTAATAATTTGGAGAGAAATGTGTAAGGTCAAGTGTTTCAAGGAAAAGTATCAAAAGTGTTGAACAAGAATACATTTATAAATCCATTCAGTGGTCCTACCTGTAGGCATGTAAATTGCTATCTTCTTTAGATCCAATGAAGTCCTTTTTGTGTGGATGAGCCCACTTCTATCCACTAACACATCATGGCGATTGAACGTTGTACAATATGAGGTCCTGAAGTCAGATCCTGCCAGGTGAGCCTGAAGTCAACAGGAGGCAGGATTGCCATTTCTGTTTTGTATCCTGTCCGATCATGATGTGTCTCTAGAACATTCTGGCAGGAAAGAGTTAAACAAGAAACTGTAAAAAATGATAGAAACAATATGAGATCTAACATCTCGACAGTTGCCAAAACTAGCAAATAATCAAAATCTGACCACAAAACCTCTCCAGATACACCATGGCACCAATACCAGCTTAAGAACAAAGCTGCCCAATATATTTTTTAAATCCCTCTCGTCTCCTACTCATCTCCTGACCAAATGTTGGCAGCGATCTGGCTCACAGAATTTTGAGTTGTAAAAGCTTTCAGAGATTAACCAGAGCAGTAATTCTCAAGTCAGGGGGGAGGGGAAGAGAGCTACAAATCAGAACCTGGAGAAGTGGGTCTTTAAAAGAATATTCATCATTGCAACTGTCTACTGGGGGCAGGAAAGCAGTTTTGCTTTCCTAACACGAAACACACGAACGCTCAGAAAGCCCTCTTGGTGGAAGTTTCATCCTGATGGAGAAATGGAGACTCCTTTCTGCCAACCAGGACAATTCTAGTGAAAGGTCACACCAGGATCTCAAAAGGTGAAAGAGACAATGTGCAGGAGGTGAATGTCATACAAAGAGAACACCTGTTTAAAAGCTGATAAAAGGATTCCCTGGGTGGCTCAGTCGGTTAAGTGACCAACTCTTGGTTTCGGTCCAGGTCATGATCTCATGGGTTGTGAGATCAAGTTCTGAGTCATGAGATCAAGTCCAGAGTCGAAGTCCCCGCTCAGTGGGGAGCCTACTTGAAGATTCTCTCATTCTGCCCCTCCCCCAACATGTGCACTCACATGTGTGTGCACGTGCGCACACTCTCTCATGCTCTCTCCCAAATAAATAAATCTTTGAAAAAGCTGATAAAGGCTGCTACAATCACCTCTTCTTTTTACATATTTAATAATTCATTCCCCTGGCATTCAACTCAGCAAATTATGGTTAACGCTATGTGCCTAGGAGAGTGGGAGGTATTGGAAAACCAGGGTATATAAGGCACCATACAGCCTTCCATAGTCTGGTGTGAAAAATTTACAAGGAAACAATAACTGGACACTGCCAGGTTAGTTCTATAAAAGTGTGCAACTTATCCAAGAAGACACTAAACCCTGGAAAGGTAATCTTTCTCCATCACCATTATCACCATCGCCAATGTCATTACTGTACTTCCTACAAAATAAAGAAGGTAAAAAAAATAAGAAATTTAAATTCTCACAGGCAGACCAATTAATACATACTGGCCTTAGAAATTTAGTTTCATTCAACAATTTTGATACTTCTTGAAGTATCTGACATTACACATTTCTTTGCAAATTATTGCAACTTTCTCAAGGTTTCTACCATTTAGCTTCCAGTTGTCGGTTGATATTGTCCTCTGGACAAAGACCATCCACCCATCCCCATGCTCTCTACCCATCAGGAGTTTAGTCTGTACATTTTTTTTAAAAAGATTTTTATTTATTTATTTGAGAGACAGAGAGAGAGAGAGAGAACACCCATAGGCACAAGGAGGAGGGGGCAGAGGGGAGGGAGAACCAGACTTCCTGCTGAGCAGTGAACCTAATTTGGGGCTCAATCCCAGGACCCCAAGATCATGACCTGAGCTGAAGGCAGATGCTTAACTGACTGAGCCACCCAGGTGCCCCTAATCTGTGCATTTCTAAACACCATTTTTAGGAATTTTTGATGAAACTCTCAACATATTTCTGGTTTCTAGATTGTGGATATAATGAAGGCTTCTCTGTGTTTGCCCTAAAAATAGAGGCTGCTGACCTGACAGAGTCTTGAGCAATATGCTGTATTACCCATCAGCTCTTAACTGGTTTCCAGCAATCACTGATATTGTGTATATCTTCCCACTCTGGCTGCCACTCTCTCACTTTCTCTCTCCCTATATGTATACATGTATGTATGCATGTGTGTGTGTGTGTGTGTGTGTGTGTGTGTGTGTGTGTGTTTGTCAATAGATATGGATATACCTCCCTCGTCCTGAAGAAAACAGCTGCCATGTTGCGGGTAGCTCAATGGAGAGACCCAAGCTGTGTCCAACCAACAGCCAATGAGGACCCTTGGCCTGCTAACAAGGAGCCTCCCCCAGTCCACCTTTGGGAGGACAGCAGCCCCAGCTGATTCTTCCATTTCAGCCTTGTGAGAGACTCTTAATCAGAGGTGTCTAGCTAAGCTGCACACAGATTCTCAACTCTCCACAGCTCCAGCAAAATTATGAGATTATAAATGTGCATCATTTGAAGCCACTAGATTTGGGAGGCATTTTGTTATATACCAGTAGATAACGAATAGAGACTCCTAAGATGTGTTGCAAAGAATAAGATAAGAATGTGCAGAAATTTATCCTTTAGACTAAATTAGACACTTTGCGATCCTAATAAAATTCTACAAATGCCCATCTGCAAGAGGGAAGAGTTAGGGTTAGTGTGGTCTCACTCTCCTGGGTGTCTGTCCAGGTACCCAGAGCAGCCTCTGTGCAGTGGGAATAGCCCACCTTCTACCTTCTATGAGTGTGTGTGTGTGTGTGTGTGTGTATGTGTCTCTGTGTGTTTGTGTATATGTGTGTGTACATGTGTGTCTGTGTGTATGCATCTCTATGTGTTTGTGTGTGTTCATACGTGTTCATGTATCTCTGTGAATGCATGTGTGTGTTTGTGTATATAGGTGTCTCTCTATGTGCATGCATGTGTCCATGTGTATATAAATTGTGTACATATGTGTGTCTGTGTACATATGAATTTGTGTGTATATTCATGTAGGTGTCTTTCTGTGTATATGTGTACATATCTGTGCAGGTGTGTATATGTGTGTAGGTGTCACTCTGTGTTTATATGTACTGTATGTGTACGTATGTGTCTGCATGCATGTGCAAACACATGTGTGTTTGTGTATGTGTGTGCATGTGTGTACATGTGTGCACTTGTGCAGACATACATATTTGTGTATATGTGTGCCCATGTCTCTCTGTGTATGTTTATGTGTGTATATGTGTATCTCTGTTTATGTATGTGTACATGTATGTGTTTGTGCATACACATGTTTGTGTATATGCACGTGCCCATGTCTCTCTGTTTGTGTGTGTGATTATGTGTGTACACCTGTGTATCTTATGTGTTTGCGTGTATGTGTGTGACAGTGTGTGAACATCTGTGTTTGCGTGTATGTGTGTGTTTGTGTGAGGTGCGTGGGGGTGACAGAAATGAACAATGAAATAAACAACAAAGCCATGTCTAACACTGGTCGGCACCAGGAAAGAAACAAGCAGGGTAACGGCCGACAGTAGGAGGGGTCAGCTTTGCGCCCCGCTGAGTGCTGGGTGCTGGGTGCTGTTCCTGGTACCTTCTATGGTAATCGTGACGGAATTCCAGAATCCTGTGATTTCACTAAGGCTGTAGGTAATAAAGAATCTACTCACTTACACTACTTGCCTACCAAATTCTTTTCTGAGACCAGATTTAAAATTAGCATTCAGCCCAATCCCAGCGACTGCCAGTTATTTTTAATGAAGCTTTTTACCATTTGACTCTGGCTCCAGGCAAGTGAGGGCCACCTGTGGGAAGGCATGGACAAGGAGAGTCCCCGAAAATCGCAAGGAGCCTGGACATCCCCTCGTCCCTGGAGTGGACCTCTCAGGGGATTAAACATTCTCTAAAGGAAAGAGGATGATAAAGGGTGATAAACGCTGGGGAAGAAACCTGGGGTTAGGGGTGATGTTAAACACATGGTTGGGGACACTTCTAAATCCTTTTGTGCGATCAAGAAAATGCTTCCAGCAATGAAAGAAGAAATGTAGGAGAAAAGCTCAGAGGGAGCACAGGCCCACCACATTGCAAGTATACAAACAGATACGTTTATTGAATGATTGAATTGCTATAGCACAGACGAACAATTGATTTAGGTGTGTTTTTACTTAACGCAAAGAATTTAAAGGCCAAGTCCTCAAAGCAAAAACTTATAAATGCTCCCCACCCCCACCCCTCCGTCAACCCTTCTCTTCTTTAAGAACACAATACCTGTGATCCTCTCTGGGGTCCTCATCTTGTGGAACCTCCACTTCCTCTAACATGGGAGGATGCCCAGGCTGTCCGGAGCCCCAAACTCAGCCTGAGGCTGAAGGAGGGTTTAATGGGGAGGGGGGACGGGAGGGCATGGTCCATTCTTGGTGCCTCTGAGCGGGAGGCTTGCTCAGAGACCTCCTAGCTCCTGACATGAGACCCCATGCCAGCTAAATAAATGAGATCTGACAAGACTTTAACCTGAAGTGGCATTTCCCCTCCAAAGCTCCCCTCAATCTTAAATGCAGCCACAGATAACAGGAGGAAAATAGAAGGGAATATTGTGAAACCTGGGAGACTGCTCTTGTTAACAGCTCAGAGGGAAAAAAAAATTAATTTGGAGGCATTCATCTGAAGTTACCTAAGACAGCAGACTTCAGCTCCATTGGCTGCAAGAATTGTATCCAAATCTGGGCTCACTCCATTCCTTGTCTTCTGGTTCAGTTTTTCTCCTTCTGGTTTTTATTTTTAGCAGTGCTTCAATTATTTTAAGATGATAATCATCGTCAGACTTTTTTGATTCCGAATTTATGTAGAATGAGACCAACAGTTCTCTTTTTTCAAAGTCTTCAAGAACCCAAACTTTCACAGTCCCACATTCTGCTCCCAAGACATTAACTCTAATTAAGCTAATCAAACCCATGCCCGGCCATAAGAATAAAAAGTACCGAAGAATAAGCCAACTCTATGCAAAACAGATATTATACAATGAAAATAAAATGAATTCTCCAGACTTCTTTAACTACCGTTCCATTAAATACACTGATTTTTGAATGAGCTTTGATCTTGCCTTCATTTCATAGACCAAGATGTTGTCATTAGAGGAATGAATTACTTCCTTTAGGTTGACCTCATTCATATTCCACAGCAAGAGCCAATCCTATTACGGCTGCAATTGAGCATAATCCAATTACAATTTTTATTTCAAAATATAACCTGATCCCCGGCCCTTGAGAACCAAAAGCACTCTGCGGTTGGCACAAAGAGGCAGAGATTCCCGTTGGCATGAATTTCCATTGGCTGGCTTGGAGGAACCGAGTTTGGAGAGTTAGAAAAATGGAAGCACCAACCTGTAGCATTCTTTCACCAACAGCTCCCACCCCAGGGTCAGATGTCTGCCGACTTATTTTGAAAGAGCTGGGCCACTGCTCTCTCTAGCTCTCACCGTGAAGTGCTCTAATTATCTTTTATTTTTTTCTAATAATCTATAAAAGCACCAGAACCTATAACCTCTCAAACTGGGAAATTTCAAGCACAATCTATCACTAAATATTATCACACAGGCAAGGGAAGAAAAATCACGTAAGACAAGAGATGATCAATTCTCCATCCATGAGCTTGATATTCTCAGTTCAAAGAACAGACCATCGGTCTCCGATGATATTTCTAAAGACTCAAGGCTTCTTCTATAGATCAGTATGTCTCTTCCTGGACTCCTATTTCCCAACCCCTCCCATATGTGTCAACCAGGAAGCTGCTGAAAAGTTCAAAGACAACACGTCCCCAACAAAACTTGGTCTTGAGATTTGAACTCCCCATACTCAAAAGCCACTTTGCTTCTTTTCTCTCCTTTCTCTCCTAGTCATTCAGTAGGTTTTAGTGCCTTTCTGTCATGTAGGCACTGGGTCTCAGAAGTGGACAATGCAGAGGATGTCCCTGCTCTTGTGAACGAGATGAGCAAGGGACACCAATTATGTTGTCTTTGTGAACAGGGCTGTTGGATTTAAGCAACATGGAACCTGTGCCCTTCTTGTGGGGCTTTGCTTCTGGAGGGAAAGATGGGCGATGAGTGTGTGCACCCTACAGAGAAAAACATTTTTTTCAGACAGGGAGCAGTCATATGTAGACAATAGAGTGATCTGAATAAATAAATATATGCAGGAAATAGGTGAGGTCGTGGAGTGTGGGGGCACTGGGATGCCCTGGGAGGGACACCAGGAAGACATCTTTGCAGAAGTGATATGAGTGGACATCCGGACTGCGGCAAGGAGGAAGTCATGCGACCTGGGGGCAGGGCTTTACACACGCAGAGATCAATGAGTGCAATATCTAGAAGGTGACAAGCCCGGGCATTCGAGAAATAGAATGGAGAGGCCTGTGGTTGGAAATAATGAATAAGGAGCCCGTGGCAGGAGATGAGATCTGAAAGCAGGGCCACATCAGGCTGGAACTTGCAGGCCACAGCGAGGGATGTGGCTTTGGTTGCAGGTCTGTGGGAAGCCGCTGGAGGTTTTAGGCAGGATCCCTGTCTTCGCTGGCATTCCCCCAATCATCCAGTTGCCCAACCTAAAAAACCTAGGTTCTTCTCTCTTCCTCTGGGTGGTCATGGAGCCTTGTTTACTTTCTCCCTTAAATATCTCTCAAATTGTCTCCTTTCATTTTATCCCCAAAGTGCTAGTCCTTTATGGTCTAAACTTTCCCAGGAGGCCCCTCAGGGGCCGCCCTGCCCCAGCGCCTCTCAGAAGTCTCCGCCTTTGACCTTGGCCTGGAAATCTTGGCTTGCTTCCCACTGCCCAGTGGTTGGGGTTCAAATCTGAGCATCACCCCTCACTTCTAGACACCTTCCCATCTCAAACACACCTCCCACTTTTAGGCTCACAGAACTGCTCGCTTTCCATGAAACATCCTTCCCGTGCCCATATTTATATATATACTTCCACCTCTTTGGAATGCCACTCTCCGTTTAACCCGTGCCTACCCATCCTTTAAGACCCTCAGAGCTGTGTGTTGATTCAGCATTCTGGGTACATGTCTCCGGTCACACTTGCCAAGTTGGGCTCCGAGTTTTCTGGGCACAGGGCCAATGCCCTCGCTCTTAGAAGCTCCCAAGGGCAGAGACCATAGCTTGTGTCTCTAAGAAAGCCAGTGCCAAGCAGAAGCCCAAGAAATACTGAACCTAAGAAAGGCATTCTGTGACCCACCCCCAGACCCATACAGAGGGGGGAAAAAAGGACTTGTACCATTTTCTGTGGCATCGTGGACTGTCCCGGGTACGGCAGCCAGCAGCCACCGCTCTGGGGAGGCTGGCATCCAAGCTACTCAATGCCTGTTTGGGATCTAGGCAAGGAGGAGATGCCATCCCTCTTTCCTGGCATCTCCGGAACCCATCAAGTTAAATCAGCCTGCAACAATAACATGAGAAGGACTAGATAATTTGTAACTAGTCATCAGGCCATTTGTCAAGTCAAGCTAATGATGAGGTTACATGAGCAGCACATCCCCAGGTGGACAGACCCGGGCATCCACGGCCTGACATGATTGTCTGTTCCCATGGTCGGGAAAACAAAGGGTAGTCAAGTCTATGGCCACATGTATGATCAAACCGAGGAAAGTCCCCAAATAGATATCTGAGGAGACTCTAAACAACGTAGACGGTGGAACTAAGAATATTAATCCACACTTTCAAACTTCTGTGTTTTGTTTTGTTTTTTTTTGAAGACTTTATTTATTTATTTGACAGAGAGAGAGAGCGAGAGAGAGCACAAACTGGGGGAGTAGCAGGCAAAGAGAGAGGGAGAAGCCCCGACATGAGGCTCGATCCCAGGACCCTGGAATCATGACCTGAGCTGAAGGCAGACACTTAACCAACTGAGCCACCCAGGTGCCCCATCTTTTTTTTTTTTTTTAACAGTCTGCATAAAACACCTTCTAGAACTGAGTGTGTGCTTATTGGTGAATGCTGATTACTTAGATTATGACAATAGTCAGTATTTTCTTGGTAAGAGATTTATTCCACGCAGAGTCAGGAAGATTCTACTGTGGGGAGAAAGTATGTGAACAGGGCCTTGTGGGACCCAGCCCTCTACTCTTGAACTTTGGGCAGCTGTAGATTCCCCCCACTCTACAGACTTGAAGAATGAGTCTCAGAATGGCTACATGCCTAATGCAGCACAACGGAGCACTTATCAAAGGGTCAATAACACAAATGAGAGGTGAAGAAAGGCAGGGAGGGGCAGGTACGGGGGAACCAGAGCTCCAGCCCCAGGGAGGACATAGATCAGTCTCAGAAAAGGGTCCTTTGGAACATGAACCACAGCCACATCGACCAAGGTTGTCAGGACGCCTTGGCGACTGCAGCCTCCTCTGGGGGTGCCGTCCCCCAATGGGTCAATTTCATTTCCGCTTGTTCTCTGGACATAAGACTGAATCGCCCAGCCTGCTGGTGAGCCTGTGAGCATACCACCAGCAGTCGGAGCAGGTGGAGAGCCCAGCTCACGTGCAAGTTTGTAAAACAGAGCCCTGCCCGGAGTGGGTTGTCAGCGTTGCTTACTGAGGACACAGCAAATGAGCTTGATTATGTCATGAATACCCTGCCCTTCTTCCCGCAGTCCCAGAACCCACCCCCCGCGGTAACTGTTGCATGTGTGCACGCACACAGCCTTGGCTTCCTCACCCTCTCTCTCCCGGGGTTTGATTGTGCTCACAAAGGCCCACCCCAATGACTCGAAGCGTCCCATTGGCAGTCACAAAGGCAAAGGAACTCCAGGTTACGGCCACAATTCAGGCTCCCCTCTCCTGCATTGTGCCCAGCCACAGCAGTGGTCTCAGAGCCGTCGGGGGTCTTATATATCTCATATGTGCAGCAAAGTGGGGGAACAATGTGACAAATTATGAACAAGCTCAGAGCCGAGCCTGCGGAATTCTTCCCTTTTGTGAGCCTCCGTCACGTGTCAGCTGGGCTGCGGGGCTGGGCGGGGGCACTCAGGGGCGGGGGACAGGCCAGCAGCAGGAGGCTAGGCCAGCTCTGGAACGCTGTGCACACTTGGGAACACTGCCCCTGCTCGCTTGCACGGTGCCATTCCACCTCTCTCTCTCTCTCTCTCTCTCTCTCTCTCTCTCTCGGATTGCAAGGGAAAAGCCAATTCCCGAAGAGTCTGCCTGCTCTTAACTTCCCGCTGCCTCCGTTTCCTCGTCTGTAAAGAAGGATGACAGTAAGCGGACTCCACCACAGTAAATGTCTCTAAAGGGCGCAGAGCAGTGTCTGGGTCATAGGAAATCCTCAAGGTGTATGTTGTTATTATAAGGATTATTTACAGTAGTAGGTGCAGAAATAGACACCCTCTGACCATTTCGACTACCCTCTTCCTGTCCCTTGGCCTCTTTACTTCTCCGCAGGTTCTCTCTAAGAAGATCCAGCCATGAGGATTCCTTTGGCTGTGAAAGTGCCTAGCAAGAGGCAGGGGACAGAGATTCTCAGTGACTGTTTGCTTCTGAGCTTCCACTAGATGACCTGGAAAGAAGTCTCTCCCTCGCTGATGAGGGAATAAACTTCCTCGACAGAATGCTGTATTTATGGAAAGGCTTCTCTCGAGTTAGCTTTCCAAGTTGTGTTAGGAGATTCAGACCATGTTTTCTCAGGCTAACAAGAAGAAAGTGTCCTTCATGCAACCAATCTGGGAAATGCACTGTTAATAATTTTAGGGTTCTAGGTGGAAACTCCTAAGGGTGGCCCCTTTTCTGGACACTGACCCCTAAGCTTTTTTCTCTCTCCCCTTTTTGGTCAATGGCTGTTTTTGTGAGATTCTGATCAGATTCTTGACTCTAGAGATTTCCATTCTTCTCTCCTTTGGTGAAGAAAGTGGGGGCGCCTGGGTGGCTTGGTGGGTTAAGCGTCTGCCTTCAGCTCAGGTCATGATCCTAGGGTCCTGGGATCGAGCCTGGTGTCAGGCCCCTTGCTCAGCAGGGAGTCTGCTTCTTTCCCCCCCTCTGCCTGATGTTCCCCCCCTGCTTATGCCCTCTCTCTGTCAAGTAAATAAAAATGAAATCTTAAAAAAGATTTCAATTAAAAAAGAGAGAGACATGAAGTGCTGTCATTCCTTTTGCTGATTTTGATTTGATAATAGACAATTCAGAGGCCACAACTATGATCAACATAGAACTCGTCAACGGTTTGCCAAATCTTCACAAACCTTAGGGAAATGAAAGAGGGCAAAAGAATCAAGGCTTGGCAATCCCTCTTGCCTTAGAAGTTAGAAAGCTGGAGAAGACTCCCTTTTTGCTGGTAGAATAAACAGTGAAGTGACACGTCATTCTTCAAATTAGCTGTAGACACACTAATGTGGCAGTAGAGTGGCTTCTCTATACTATCGCTGTAGAGATAACAATATAGCGCTATCTCTATGTATAGCGATACATACTGGTGGTTTTGGGCAATTAACACACCTCCTTTCTGGGTGACATCTTGAACATTTACCTGGAATGTTATGTCTTGGGCTTTTTAAACATAACCAGTAAAGGTTATCACAGGAAGCTGGGACCCTCAAGAGACAGACCTGAGAACACCCTGGGGGGACTGATAGAGGAAATACAGCTCATCAAAAAAAAAAAAAAAAATTATTTAATTAATTAATTTATTTATTTGAGAGAGAGAGAGAGACCGAGCGAGCACGTGTGTGAGTGGGGAGAAGGATAGAGGGAGAGAATCACAAGCAGATTTCCCCGAGTGCAGACGATGGGGGGGGGCTTGATCTCACAACCCTGAGGCGAAATCAAGAGTCCAATGCTTAACCCACTGAACCACCCAGGTGCCCCACCCACAGGTCATTTTACATGGAACTACAAAATTATGTGAACTCTGTAACTCACCGTGTGTTTACCGAGCAGGATCAGTGTGTCCCGGGCCAGGCTCGTTCATAAGGGAAAAGAAGGTAGGTCCCATCCTGGAGAGAGGCTCGTCTCACTGGGCAACCAAGCCAGGCGCCTGGGGAAAAGGTCAGTAGTCATTTGAGGCAACGATCTGATTCCCAGGAAAGACTGGGACCACATACGTGCTCAGCGATGAAAGAAGAGGGTGGTCACTGGTATTGAAGACTCAAGGAAGAGCGACTCTGCTTGGACGCAGGGGGACGGTAGCATTTGGAGAAAGGAAGGGGAAAGACGGGCAGCCCAGGAAGCTCAGATATTGTGACCTCGGCACAGTTGGTTGCTTCTCCCGTCCATGACAATGGCATGCGGGAGATGCATTCAGGATAAACATTTATCCTGATGCTTAGGGGAGAGGACTTTGGAATATACTTTGGCAACTTTGTGTCAGCCCCTCATTCATCTACCCCACTCCCTGATCTACAAAATCAGGAAGGATGAGTTTTCCAAGGCAGAGTCCAGTTCTGTCGGGATTCTATAACCGCTCGGTGCCCTGGGGGCTCTCCACCGCCCATCACAGCACCTGGCACAAGCTGAGGCTTGGAACCCAATGCAGAATCTCACTTGGCTTGACCACATTCGAGAATAAAACTCCTGCCGCTTCTCTTGCTTCCTTTCCCCCTCTCCATCAGCACCTCCTCATCCCCAGGCTTGATAAAACAGGACATTGTCAAGGTCACTGAGACGCCCCCCCTTTTGCCGCCACCCCCCCCACAGATGCTGATAGAAGGCATCAACCTAGCTTACGGCCAATAGAATTTTGTCAAGTCTAAAATGATCATCCGTAAGCGCAGAAGGCTCTTTCCCCATCCCAAAGCTCCCCTCGCTAAAACATGATTTTCCTTGATTTCTTGCAGTCTACCTACCCACAGATTCACCTAAGACACAAAACCGCAAGAGAAAGAATCGAGACACCCAGGGGCGTTTCTATACTGGAGTCACGGAGCTGGTCAGGAGACTTCCCTCCCACCCTCTGCATTCCAAAGGAGATTATTAATTGTCCCCAGGAGAGGAGGCCAGCTGAAAAGGAAGATCCCCAGTTGATATGCAAATCTCACAAAAGAAGCGATTGCTTCTCCTGCTGGCCAGACCGTTGGGAGCCAAGCGCCTGTGCGACGACTCAGAAGTCAGCACTTAGGGAAAACAGCCTCTGCCCCCACCACCTCTGGAGAAGGATTTTGTTTTCTTTCAGGAAGGCAAAGATGGTTTTTTTGTTTAGGTTGAAATTACGAGGTTCGTAACCTTTTCTTTCCCCCTCGCTCCCAGACGGAGGCTTTCACACCCAATTTCGTTTCCCGACGAGAGGAGGAGCGATCGCAGGTCCCCTCGTGGCACCGAGGGCACCCGGGCTCCACCCCCCCAGCTTTTGTGTTTGCTGGAGATCTTGGACGGTCGCCTGGCAAACCCCGCTCAGCAAGGTTATCGGGCTGGTCGCAGCCTTCAAGAAACAAATATCTGACACCTTGTTCCCTTTCGCGATTCAAAAGCCACTGTCACAGGGGCACGCTAGTGGCTTAAAAAAAGGCTGTAATTCATATGTAAACTAGAGGAGGATTTTCATGATTTCATAATAAAATGTTGAAACGCTTTGATCGCAAGTTGTAAGGAGGTGTGAAACAGTGCCTCCGAAATAGACAGATATTTGTGTAAGCACCCTTTATGTATTGCCAGGGAGGAATAATAACATATGAAAGCCCCAACTTACCTCATCTGCCTGGTACAGCCAAGGCATAAATAAAGGGGAACAATGGAATTACTATTACTCACCCTCCAAGAACCAGCGACATCACTGTATCCTTTATAATTGCTGGCAAGAAGATTAATGTTTTGTTAAATATCAGAGCAAGGTCACAAGGGGGCTTGCGGGCCTGTCTAAACATCTAGTCTTTAAACTCCTTCTCTCTCACTTGCTCTTTTTTGAGGAAATGAACTTGTAGCGTTTCCTCTAATTATGGTGATTTTTGCTTTTGAAAGCTGGCCGACATCATCACCTCGCTCCACACACACACACACACACACACACACACACACACACACACACATACACACACACACACACACACACACGCACGCACATACACACGTCCCTCAAATGATATTTGGGGACAGGCTTGATTTAGCTGCAGCATATGGGCAATGTTGTTATGAGGCGACCTTGCCCTTTTAACCGACGCGGATAATTCATTGCCTGCCACTGCGGCCTGAAGCAAGGGGCTCATGCTTAAGAGATCGACTTTATTGGGGTCCTCAGGGGGCTCCCTACCGAAGACTGCTATCATCGTCCGCTGCGCTTCTGTTATGCTTACACCGTACGCCCGTCCATACAGATGTTTCAAACAGCAAATAGTTCGTGACCCAGAAAGAACAAAATATTTTGGCTTTCCCCAGCTTTCAACACCTGTTCAAACCAAAAGAGCCTTCGGAGCTCTGGGTGTGCATCAGAAGGCCCAGCCGGCAACCGGAGAGAGGCCGCTTCGTGGTCAGAGCCAACCTGTGACTCAGTGCAAACCCAAGCGCCTTCCCGCGAAGACCCCTAACTCCCATATGCTAAAGAATGACCTTGCATTTTCACGCAGAATCGTCTATCCTATGTATCTGTCAGTTAGCCTCCCCTACATCAAAAGTGAACCCAGAAAGTCCACATGCATCCCTCTGTCCTTTTATTCTACATTTTTCATGGCAAGGCCATGGTCTTGGTACAACATCGGGCCGCTATCATTTGCCATTTGTATACTTTCTGGAGGCTTGTGGTTGACCGTGGAAGTTCTTCTAAATTGAATGACCGAAGACAGCACCTGAGGGGTTGGGGGGGTCTTTATATTTTCCCAAAGAGGACCAGTGACAACACTGACAGCTTGGGATCCACCAGAACGTCTTATAAATATGGCCAAGAATACAGTAGGAAGCATGAAGGGGAAACTTCCGGAAAGCAAGAGGGCTGTGGAGGCTGCAAAGGGGGTACAAGGCCACAGCTTCGGGGCCTCTTGACCTCACCTCTCCACACTTCGTGCCTGAGCAAAGGGTCTTTTAGTTGTAGCCCCAATTTTAAGATTTGCTCATGTGTTTGTTTTTCTTCCTTGCCACTGAAGGAGGAATCAAGAAGTCCAAGAGACAGCCTAGAATGAGGGTGAGCGTAGGAGGCAATTAGATGTGAAAGAGAGGATGTCTTGACTTTGGAGACTTGCGTCAGCTTCACTAATCTCAATGACAGGCAGACCTGTAGGAACAGACATGATTATTTCTTGCATCAGCATAAAACAAAAGCAATGATGCCCCATCTTTATGTCTGTGCTTCCTTTATGCTGTAGACCCTCAATGAGCATGCATTGAATCAGTAAGTGGCTAGCTGGCTGGCTAAGTGGATGGATGGATGGATGGATGGATGGAAGGATGGATAGATGGATGGATGGATGAAAGGGTGGGTGGATGGATGGAATGGTGGGTGGGTGGATGGATGGATGGATGGAAGGGTGAGTGGGTAGGTGGGTGGATGGATGGATGGATGGATGGATGGATGGATGGATGGATGGAAGGATGGATGGATGGATGGATGGATGCACAGATGGATGATTGTAGAGATTCCAAGCAAGATGGACTAGGCAAGAAATAGGTCAGCTACACCAGGGGTTGCCAAACCACGACCAGCAGTTGTGGTTTAACTGGACACCTATTTTTATAACTAAAGTTTTATTGAGATGCTGCTATAACCCTTCATTTGTGCCCTGTCTGCTATCATGATACAAGGCAAAGCTGAAGAAGCAATATGACTTAGAGTCTAAGTTATTTACTATCTGGGTCTCTACAGAATGAGTTCACCAATTCCTGAGCGACACAGTTACTAGACTCTCAGAGTTTTCATATGGTTTATCTTCTTTCTTTTCTTTTTTGTTTTTGTCTTACTGATAAAACAAAAAACAAAAGAACCCATGAACAGTAAAACCACATCATACACCAATTTTACTTATATAAGGTCTAGTAAACATTGTAGGCATAAACTAAGTTTGCTTGCTTGGCAGAAAAAGCCCAGTCAACAAAGCCAGCCTCTAGATCTGGGGCTTGATCGGAAGAAACAATGATCTTTTCCAATGCAGAACATAGAAAACTCAATGTGATGGAATTTTTGAGAGCCGGTGCACAAAACAACGTGTTCTGTACTTTCTGTGGAATTTAAGGGGATTTACTCAGGGGCTAATTTTGACTATATGACTAATTTTTCACCTTATTACATTCACTTTAAAATATAAGAAGCTATCCTCATGATACCTAGGAATTTTATATCCACAGCTCATATATACCTCATTATGCATGCTGAGTCTTTTCCTCTTATTGGTAGGAACAATATAACAGCTGCCTAGGTAAGATGAATTGAAGTTTACACTCCTTAGACACATCAGTAACAAACATAGCACAGGTTGGTAGGTTCCCATGCTGTTCAAGTCCTGATCAATACCAGCAGTCAGCAGAAGGGACACAAGAATATATGAGGTTGGCCAAGAAAGTAGAGCTAGCAGAAGCTCTCATATAGAAAGTCTAGGTTGAGGGGTACCTAGGTGGCTCAGACGTTAAGCATCTGCCTTCCGCCCAGGTCATGATCCCAGGGTTCTGGGATCGAGCCCCGCATCGGGCTCCCTGCTCTGCAGGAAGCCTGCTTCTCCCGCTACCATTCCCTCTGCTTGTGTTCCCTCTCTCGCTGTGTTTCTCTCTGTCAAATAAATAAAATCTTTAAAAAAAAAAAAAAGTCTAGGTTGAGATGTCATTGCCTTAGAGAATAATGTTACGTTACCTTGGCAAAAATGATCCTACAAACAGAAAGGGTAATGGTGGCAAGAGGCGGGAAGGCAGAAATATAGACGCATTAGGAAGACAGATGTTGTGGTGTGTTATTTTGCATTTGTAATAGTCACACCCTATTTAAGAACAATGTTGTCACTGCTTCCTGCATGTCCAGTACAAGAACATCGCTAGCCATCAATCAGGTAATGCTGCAGCCTGATTCCATTGGAAGGTCTATGTGGTAGGCAGCTTCAAAGATGGCCTCCCATAATCCCCACCTCCTGTTCGTTCATGCCCTTGTACAATCCCCTCCCTGTGAGTGTGGCCTGGACCTAGTGACTTGCTTGTAATCCATAGAATATGGAAAAAATGACAGAAAGTCCCTTCTGAGACCTGGTTACAAAGGATTGTGATTTCCATCTTGGTCTCCTTCTCTTGGCCTCTCATTTGCTTGTTCTGTTAAAGCCAACTGTCATGCTGTGAACTGCCCTGTAGAGAGGTCCACATGGCTAGGAGCCTAGAGGAATCTCCGACCAACAGCCAGTGAAGAACTGAATCCTGCCAACAGCCACAAGAGTGGCTGGGAAATAGATCCTTCCCCAGTTGAGGCTTGAGATGACCCTAGCCCCCAGCTGACACCTTAATGACAGCTTCTCAGAGACCCTGAGCCCGAGGGCCAGCTAAACTGCATCCACATGCCCGACCTCCAGAAACTGTAAGATAATAAAGATTTGTTTCATTTTGACCAATAAGTTGTAAGGTAATTTGTTATGCAGTGGTAGATAACTACTAGTACAGTTAGAATTTGCCTCCTGGGTTGGCTCTCCCCTTAATACCTTAGTCCAACTCCCTTTGTAATAATCATTATTTGGCATAATTTGTTTGGTTTGGTTTTTGAAGTTTTGAGGACTGAAAAGCAACCCTGAGCTAGGGATAGGTGACTCCTTTGCTAACTCTGTTACTTCCCTGCTGGAGAAATCAACTACCCAACACTTCGAGACTTAACACAATACCAGCTTATTATATCTCACGGACTCTTTAAGTTAGAAATTTGGGCAACATGTGGCTGAGTCATTTGTTTGGGCATCAACTGAAGTCACACCGAGGCACTCAGTGGATGACAAATCTGGTCTGGGGGGATTAAGGCAACCCCAGCACATGTCTGGTGCTTTGGCAAGAGTGACCATCAGCTGCACTGTCATGGGGTAGTGGGGTGTCATTCGGGGCACAGGTGGCCTGTCCAGCATGAGGGTCTCAGGGTAATCAACTTCTTACATGGCAATAGGCTTTCCCAAGAACAAGAACCCCAAGAGGTTTGGTTTCATATTTATCATCTAGAGAAGTATTCTTCTGATTGGTTAGAGTCATGGATGGAATGCCAGACTTGAGAAATTTATTTAAAGAAAAATTGTAAAACAATGATATGGCCCAAATAAGTTGGAAAACCTTACCTTCTCCGACTCCCTCTTTGGTGGTCAAAATGCATATTAGCATATTTAGACCTTAAAAAATCAAGAATCGAATTTAACTCGTTTTATCAAGTTTCCCAAATATATTGACTACAGAGCCCTAACCCTACTTTGGTATGTTAGGAAATTTCTCTGGCATTTGGAAATAAGGCAAAAAGGTTGAGAGTACATCCTTCCAACATCAGCAACATTACCAAAGGTCACTCAAAGATTAGCCAAGGATGTGTTGTCCAATAGAAGTTTCTGCAGTGATGGAAACGTTCTATACTGTCTATTATGGTAGCTGCCAGCGACATGAGGCTATTGAGCACTTGACATGTAGCTGATGTTACGAGAAGCTGAAATTTTAATTTATTTAATTTTAACCAATACAAATTTAAATAGCCATATGCATCTAGTGGCAACCATATTGGACAGAGCAGGTCTAGGAAAATGCACTTAGTTCAGCTCCGTGTTTACCATCGATTAAAGGCCCCACACTCAATGATGTCACTAGGCCCTTAGTGCCCTCTCATCTAATCAGCTACAGACCCATTCTCCTTGACCTGTAGGGTCAACCTATAGTCAAGCAAGTGAATAGCTTCTAGCCAATCAGGAAGCTTCTAGGACTCTACCTCAAAGCTAAGGTTGGTCTGACGAGTGGTGACAGTTAATTTTATCTGTCATCTTGACTGAGGCACAGGATGCCAAATGGTTGGTTGCATCTTATTTCTGAGCATAGAAACTCTTATTTCTGAGTATAGAAACTCTTATTTCTGAGTATAGAAACTCAAACTCTGTGTGGCTGTTTCTAGAAGATATAGCACTTGCATTGGTGAACTAGGTAAGGAAGATGGCCCTCCCCAGTGTGGGTGGGCATTACCCAGTCCACTGAGGGCCTGAATGGATCAAAAAAGTAGAGGAATGCTGAATTAGTTCTGCTCGACTGCTAGCCTATGATATTGATTTTCCCTTGCTCTTGGGACTCCTGGTTCTTAGGCCTTCAATGAACCTCACTAGAACTTCACCATCGGCTTTCCTGCTAATATCTTTGAACTATACCATTGGTTTTCCTGGGTCTCTAACTTGCAGATGGTAGATCATGGGACTTCTCAGCCTCTATAATTGTATGGGCCAATATCTTATAATGCATTTTTCTTTTTTTTTTTTTTTTAAGATTTTATTTATTTATTTAACAGAGAGAGAGAGAGGGAGAGATTACAAGTAGGCAGAGAGGCAGGCAGAGAGAAAGGAGGAAGCAGGCTCCCCGCTGAGCAGAGAGCCTGATGTGGGGTTCGATCCCAGGATTCTGAGATCATGACCTGAGCCGAAGGCAGAGGCTTTAATCCACTGAGCCACCCAGGCACCCCTGCATTTTTCGTATATAAACACACACATTGTTATTTACATACATACGTGTAAAAATGTACACATATCCACATACACATGCACCCTGGTCCCTGGAAGCCCCTGGAAGCCCCTGATGCTGCTTCTGGGATAGTTGTCTTGGTCTCCCTGTTAGACTATGATCCTGCAGTGCTGAGGGTTGATATCTCGGGAGTGGGTCATAGATCTTAAGGACATGGGAAGAGCGGATTAAGTTGGGGACCCTGAAACCAAATGTCCATGTTAAAATCTGAGTCCTACCCAATTCACTCAACATGTACATTTGGAGAAGTGACTTGACTTTTTCTGGATCTCAGCTCCTTTTACTCTACAAGAGAGATCATCTTAAGGAAATGTCATAAGGTTGCAGTGGGTGAACCCACTCCTAACATTTATGGGCTAAATAAATAGCACACAGAGGGCCCTCAGAGAGGCAATCTACCTATCTATGCTCCATGTGACTCTTCACCCCAAGGTGACCTCCATCCCAAGTTTGCTCCTGCACCCATTAGCAGTCACCTCTAGACCTAGGGGATACTCATTGGTTGCACCATCTCCCTTTAAGAGGACAGACCCAGGACAGAGACATGTGCAACCTGTAGGCAGAAAACTATGAGGTTTTGGGCATGCTGAGTGTGGTCTAGAAGAAGAGGCAATAGTTCCAGATTGGCATATCCCCTTAGCCCCAGTCTCCTCACTACAGGGAGAGGCATGGTCAACAAAGGGTCAGCATGGAGATCAAGGAACAGGCATGTACTCACACAACCACACAGGGCATAGGGCAGGGGCCCCTCTTCCTGGATCCAAGGTAGGTTCTGGGGTGAGGAGTCAGTGACAGCTTAGGATAGGGGATGACACCTGGTTAAGGTGCAGTAAGTCATTGGTATATTTCAATCCAGTTTCACTATGGTATCTAGCTGTGTACGTCCAACTGTCCTTTGAGCCTAAGTCCTACTAATTGATGACTAGAAATAAACTTTATTTGAAGTTGGAGTGAAAATAAAGCCAGTTTAGCTCTTCAAAGAGTGCAGGGATGACAGGATAAGAAGAGGCAGGCCCAGGGATGCAAAGGACCTGAAGTTCCCAGGGGCCATCATATTCTGGATTCATAAGGTCAAACTTTATAGCCTTCTTACTGCTGCTCTTGAGAATCCCTATCAAAGATACGTTGTTTCATCCTGCATTAAATGGAGGGGGGATGAGGAAGGAAAGCTTCTGTGTTTTTCTTATAAGGACACTACAAAAGAGCATTATGGGACATAGGAATTAAAAAGGGGAAAATATTTTTAAACAGAAATCACATAGACAGCGTCGTCTCCTGAAATGTGAGTTAGCAAACTGGAAAAGAGCACCAGGAAAAGAGCACTAGGAAAGGCATGTGAGGTTTCTTCCCCCAGAGAGACATCACAGGGCTGAGACTGGGTGAGGCCCGAACAGGTGGCCAGAGTGCACACTTAAGGACACACTCACTGTCGGAGTTGTATGAGTGCAGGGTGGGCCCCTGAGAAGCCCCGGGCTCCTTGTCTCACCCCTGATTCTGGCCCTGAGGCATCCTGTGTGTGAACCGAGGCTTTCCAAAAGTGCTTGGGTAGGCTTTGAAATCATAGTCGATTCTTGGACCCGTTAACGCAGATGCAATCTTTTGATTACTCGCACATGCCAGAGCTCGCTGGCAGCTCTCTCTGTGGGAAATGGAAAGGCTGGGAATAGCTAGGGCTTTTCCCCACCAGGAGCCACCCTCCCCAGATGTGCAGAAAGCACGCACATCTGGATGCTCCTCTTGCTTTCAGCTCAGCTGGGAGGCTCGCTGAGACCACGTGCCAGGCTGAGCCGGTATCTGAAGTGGGTGTAGGGAAGGGGCAGACGAGCTTCAGGGTGAGTCTCAGACCAGCCTGGTCCCCACCCAGCAGTCTCCGTGCAGAAGGAAAGCCAATAGCACACATCCTCTCCTTCCACTGGGGATATTTGTCTTTGTTTCCATAGGTATTTATTTGTGTTTTCCTCTGACTGTTTTTGCATGTCATTGAGAGTTAAAGAAGACATATTGTATGTCCTAAAGAGAGGCAGTAAAAATAATTTAGCTTATTTCTTTCATGTCGGAGTGTATTAATTCTTGCTTACATAAGGAAATACAAAAAAAAAGAAAGAAAACCAAACTGTAAACAAGGAAACATTTGGAATCAGATTATGCATGAATAATGACACATATTCTCATCTAAGATGTGGGGGGGATGGTAGTTTTACTGCCAGTAGCTTTAAAAAATGTTTTTCTTTTTCAAAGGAAATTACTCAGAATGTAATAAAAACATGTTTTCTGCTCTAAAAGGATTAATTTACCTTTTGTGTCATGAGAAAATAAATGCAATCAATACCTCAACTCTCCTCCTCTATGGAGAAAGATAATTTCCAAATGTGAATCTTAGGGAATGATCATTCAGCTTTGATTTCCTAAGACTTCTCAGATTCCATTTCTCTTATGATTTCTCTGTTACTCAGACCTTCTCAGGGCCTCAGGTGACTTCAGGGAGGGTCTCTCACAAGTGTCTGGGCTTTGGACCTTGTGCCACAGGCAAGGCGTGTTCGGATGACCTGCTCCTGCTCTTCAGACATTCTCAGGTTATGGAGGAACACGGATTTATAACACACCTCACAACACAGTTCGGCGGGGGGTGGGGAGGGGTGGGGGAATATGAGACTAGAAACAAGCACGGAATATGGAGCAGGGACAGGAGGAGGGGATCAGTCATGCGCACAAAGTTCAGAAAGACTTCCTAGAACAAGAAATTCTTCTCTTTGGGCTTAGAAGATACACAGAAGCTCAGCAGGTGCTGAGGGACATTCCAGGCGGGGAGCACAGTATATGCAAAGGTGGGAACCCTAAGACCTGTTTGGGGGATGCCCAAGAGCCTGGTTTTGTAGAAGCAGGCTTGGCAGCACTACAAGGTGGAGGGTAAGCAGCTGTGGCCGCTCCTGAGAATCCCATCTGCCTGCCAAGCAAGGAAGTTCTGACTCTAGCTTGGAGTCCATAAGGCACTATCAAGGGTTTGGGTTTTTTGGTATTTTTTGGCTTTATGATCATTTTAGACTTAAATAAATAAACAAAAGTTGCAGAAATAACACAGAAACTCCTTTAATTTCCTTACCAGCCAAACGAAGTCATCAGCTTTTACCTGCCTTACAAAGTGTAGCTGAAGACTAAATTGAGTAATTCTGATGCTCATGATTACTATACCAGCAACCTCCTTATATAGTACTTGCCGTGT
This sequence comes from Procyon lotor, assembly GCA_028646535.1. NCBI lineage: Eukaryota > Metazoa > Chordata > Mammalia > Carnivora > Procyonidae > Procyon > Procyon lotor. The sequence goes on from CM053620.1 coordinate 26,301,454, forward strand.
TCCAGGGATGGTTCTAAGGATTTCATATATGTCAACTCATTTAATCCTCACATACTTCTGATATGCCATTTTACAGGTAAGAAAACTGAGGCATTCCTAAGATGCATGCTTAGTGAAGTGTAGATGCATAGCCCAGACCTGCATCTCCCCAATTCTAGAGTCTAAATGCACTTTAAAAAATACCCCACCAAAGTCTCATAAATACATCAAGCCCCTACAATGGAGGTATGGCAGGTGCTATTACCTCATTGCAAAGGTGATGGTAAATCAAAGTTTTTGAAAAGACTAAATGGCTTATCCAAATCAAAACCTACAACTTCACCCTCTTCCATGGATTTACCTGTCCTCCACCTATTTGTCCTACCTGGGCTCTCAGAGTCTGGTTGATGTCCACCCTCCAAGTGGAAGGCCATCTACCTTAACCTGCTGGCCAATTCAAAAGTCAATCTCTTCCTGAAACATCCTCCCAGACACCCCCAGAAATAATCAGCTATCTGGGCATCCCCTGGCCCCATCAAGTGGACATAAAATTAGTCATCATACCTATCTTGTCACCTGAGGTACTGCCCATTTATTTCACTGAACATAGATTATTGAGCCACCCAATTAAGCATTGGGCCCCAGAAATGTGTCGACAAAGACAGATTGACAAGACAAACCATTAGTTGCTTCTTTCATTAAAGCATTTCATCAAGGATAGACGTTTTCAACATGGGATTCCTAGGAGCCACAACTACCAGTACTTTCTCAAAGGGCTTCATGACCCCAAAGAGCTCATAAATGCAGTGAGTCTGCCTGAGTTCCAATCCCAGCTGTCACACCTTGCAGTGATGTAACTTTGAGCAACTGGTCAACCTTCCTGTGCCTCCATTTCCTCATGGGAATGATGACAACGGCAACATCACAGGAAGTCAATGTGCAGGAAGCATTGGACATCGTGCATGGCCTACACATGTAAGCACTACACGAGTGTTCATGTAATTTTTAAAGGAACTTTATGGAAGTATAATTTACGTGCATAAAATTGCATGCATTGAAGTGGTGTGCTTGGAAGGGCTTTGACAGTTGCATTCACAGGAGGGAGTTCTGCTACGTCAAGAACAAGCTCTTGGTTTATCTTTGGTGTGATTCTATTTACTTCATGGCCTTGTGGTGGGGATGCGTGGCCTTCAGAGCAGGGCGAGGCATGTCATCACTACTCAATAAATGTGAGCTATTTTTTACCACTACCATTGACCGCAAAAAGTCGCCTGTTGGGGAGAGTTACCTAGAAACTCTGAGCAAAAAGAGAAGCTCCCATATGGAGAAACAAAGCAGCTAAAGACACCTTTGAAAAATGACTAGCGTGGTCCAGCCAGGTGGGAGAAAGTGGGTGCTACTAACGGTCCACTCATTCTGCCCCCTATTTTGAGCCCCAAAGTTCTCTGAACTTGACCCTTTCCTAGCAGCAAGCTGTACACTTGAAGGGTGACCACCAGGATTGGCAGCATTGTCCTGTTCCTTGGGCAGTCAAGGGTCTCTGAGCGGGGAAAGCGGCTGCCTGGGACAGGGCCAGAGAGGTCACTAGCGAGAGACAGACCCCGGTCATTCATCTGCTTTGATGGAGTTGCCAGACCTCTGCTCCCATCTGTAATCCCAAGTTTCATGTTTTAAAAAGGTCTTGCCAAAGAAGCCACCAGCATAGGCTCCCAGGAAAACAAACACTAGAAGTATTTTTGTCGCGGCAGGAGCCCTGCCGTGGCGGGCTGCTCTTACGCATATCTGCTCACCTTTCATAAATGTCAGACTTGAAATAAAAAAGACAGGATAATGAGGTCTCATTTCCACAGAAGCAAGCAGGGACCTACTCATTAACCCACAGACCACTAACAAACACGCTGTTTAGATGCGTTGACTGCAATTGGCAGATGTGCAAATAGCTCGGGCTCATATGATCTGATCCTTTTACCCTCCTCTGCTATTTTACAAATATTTTAAATGGCCCCAATGATTCAACATCTGTTCATTCACTCTGCACACATTTGCATAATACCCACCGTGTGCGTGGCACTCAATCAGGGAGGCAGGGGACCCTACGAGGCCGTGCTTTGTGAGGACCGGAGGCTCTGTGGCACCCCAGAAATTGGGATGTGAATTTTGGCCTCATGACTCGGCACGCAGGGGCAAATGTCGCACACGGGGTTGACTCATGCATCACGGAGAAGGGCGCTAATGCCACTGTGTGTCCTAAGTGTTGGACTTAAATAACAAAAGTCAAATGTCTAACAGGAGCTGGTCAAAGAGATGGAGGAGGGAAGGTTTAGAAGAGAGAGGGAGAAGGAGACAGGAGAGGAGGAGAAGAGCAGATGATGGGGGGTGGTTTACAAAGTTGGGAAAAAAGAGGAGGGGACAGGACAAGGAAAAGAGGAGATTTCCATGTCACCGGCCTCCGGAGATGGTGTGCAAGACTGACACACATACCAATTACAAGGGAATCGTCAGTGGTTAAAGAGGGGTAGAAAAGTCTGAGACACTTTGAAGAAAACAATTATTTCTCATGGTAGATTTGAGAGGCCATGGTGGGGGGCGAGGAGAACGTGTTTGGAGTCCTTGATGGGCGGATACACTAAGAGGGGAAAGAGATGGGCTGGGAACAGCACTCTAGATGGGGCAACGGCCTGAGCAAAAGCCAGGAGGCTGGACTACAGAGGCACGGAGAGGAGTCACAGCTGGCTCGGCAGCTGGGGTGCCGCGGGAGACAAGGCTGCAGAGATAGGGATCCCCTGGACTGTGGAGACCTCAAAAGTTTTGTCTTGAAGGTGGTTGCAAGTTCTCAATGAGAAGATTCCCAAGGTGCAACTCCAAAGCCAGAGAAAGAATTCCAAATTATTTCTCACGGGATACTACAAGTAAGTACGCTAGAAAGGTGGGTCCATTTCTTTACTACGGAAACAATGGTGGTCCCTTAGCTCTACAATGCATTTAATTTCTTTGAAAACAATGCTTCACGAGCTATCGTATTGAATTCTAGACCTGTGACAGCTTGAATGGTGCCCCCTCCCACTCCGCCAAATGATAGGTCTACATCCTAATACCAGGAATCCATAAATGTGAACTTATAGGGGATAAAAGGGTCTTTGCAGATATAATTAAATTAAGGGTCATGCGATAGATCATTTTGGATTACACAGGCAGGCACTAAACCCCGTAAGAAGTATCTTCATTTTGTTTGTTTTAAAGATTTTATTTATTTATTCATTTGAGAATTTGAGAGAGAAGAGGGGAAGGGGCAGAGGGAGAGGGAAAAGCAGACGCCCCGCTGAGCAGGGGGCTTGACAGGGGGCTCCATCTATCCAGGACCCTGGGATCACCACCCCAGCCGAAGGCAGACGCTTCATCAGCTGAACCACCCAGGTGCCCCAACAATGTCTCTGTAAGAGACACAGAGGAGAGACGAACAGGAGGAAGAGGAGGCAGGTAAAGAGGGAGGGATGCAACCACAAGCCAAGGAACTCTAGAACCAGCAGAGGCTGGAAGAGACAAGGATTGATTCTCCCCGAGAGCCTTCCAAGGCAGTGGGTCCCGGCCCACACCTAGGTGTCAGACTTTCTGTCTTCGAAACAATGAGATAATACATTTCTGTTGTGATTAAAGCCCCCGAGTTTGTAGCAGTTGTTTATAGAAGCTCTAACAAACTCTAAATTACAAGGCAAACACTTTGAGAAGAGCAGAGAAGGGGCTCTAATTCCTCTGGGACCAATGAGGGAAGAAAGGTGCTGCCTTCCAATAAGTTCTCCACAAAGCACGGGATCCACCTGGTCACAGGCGCTGCTCTCGGCCCCTGTGTGTCTGGGCATGTATGCACGCATATGTGTGTGTCTGTCCCTATGCGTGTGTGTACACGTGCGTACGGGTCCCTACCCTCATAGAGCTTGAATTCAGATAGGGGAGGACGGGCAATAGAACTGGGTTTCAGAAAGTGCTCAGTTCTAAGGAGAAAACTAAAGCAGGAATAGAGGATGAGAATTGCAATGCAGAGAGAGGAAGGCACAGCGATATTCATACTTATTGTGGGGAAATTGCCCTGTGGCCGCACGGACTTGAGAAGTGTTCGGTGAATCAAAGCTAAAAAGACTCCATCATGCCCAGAACATCTACAAGTCTCCTGTTTGCCAGTGTTTATGAAGAGCTTCCAAGAAGAGAATGGAACGTGCAGCATTTCCTAAATGTATTTGGCTTCCAAGACTTCTTCTCAGAGAACCTCTCTTTAAGGAGCGTGTCGTCCTTGGGAATGTGTTTAAGGAAAACCCCTGTGGTGTGGTCAAAGGACGTCCACCCCCTGATGGGCAATCGGTTTCAAGAAAAAAGCAGGGCGGGAGGTGTTGGCGTGATGACCCAAGGCTCGGGCTGGCATGCGACCCAGGTGTTCAGGAGCCGCACAGCTATCAGAGAGGGAGGGAGAGGAGAGGGCGGGTGTGGGGATGGGGGACAGGCCTTGAGCTTCTTCCCAACCACTCTGCCACACTGTAGGACCATTTTACCCCAGACATGAGGACGCTTGTCTCAATTTTTTTCTGTTTTTCTTTCTGTTCCTGTCCCAGACTTGGGTTTAATGTTTGTTGAATGAATGAAGAAGGCTAATGGGTTAGAGAAGGAAATTTACATGTCCCTGAGCCTTCACCAGGGGAGGGCACGGTTCAGGGTAACTTTACTCCCGAGAGGCTTGTCTGACCTTCTGCAAGCTGGGAGGGAACAAAGAGAAGAAGAAAAAGGTCTAGTTTTATGCGGCTGGACTCAAGCCTTCCCTGCCTGAAAACGTCCATTTCCGGCACACCTTAGATGTTTACTTGCCTCAATCTGGTTAATGAAACTACTCTTCGTCAGGCCTCTGGGGGACCGTGTTCTGGCTTCCAGGCTCGCCAGCCTGGTGACTGTCTCCCCATGTCCTGGTTCTCCTGGTGCCCAGGCTTCCGCTAGGAAGGGCTCCTTCCACGGGCTCCTTGAATCAACATTTTGTTCCAAGATTTTTCTTTTCTTTTTTTTTAAGCTTGTCATAAAAACGTGGAATTATTTTTTTTATTTGAAATTCATTTTCAGTCTTCTTTTATAGATCTGTCATTTATACAATGGCTGGAAAACTTTCTAAAATCAGATATAATTTATGAACCCCTTCTTTTCGGCATAATGTCATTTTGTACATTAAAATGATAATGACTGGGGGGAATCAGGTGTCTCTCCCACCGGGGGGTGAGGGTAGCGAGGGGGAGACAGTGGGTGGAGGGCTGTCCTGGATCTTCTGAAATAAGTCCCCGTGTGCCTGGGCTCAGCCCCCACCAGCGGCTTTCAAGAAAGGAAGTCGAAATAAAAAAATGTATTTTTCCCATCTGTGAAGTGAGAAGAACAGGGAAAAACAAATTAGGCCCCTTACAAGAGAAGAAGATCTTGACAACTAGTTATTGATAACATTTATACATAAAGATTTCAAACTATAGTCTCAAAAAAATCCCCTGAAGTGGTTGAGGACAACACAGTTTCGTGGTTCTCAGTCCTAGCTGTGTACTAGACTGCTTGGTGGTGGGCTTTCTGAAAAAATACAGATTTTCAAGCCCTCGTCCTCATTCCTATTTAATTGATGCGACATGAGGTCCAGATACAATATTTTTCTTCATATTGAACTCTTTTTCTTTTTTCTTTTTTAATTTAATTTTTTCAGTGTTCCAAGATTCATTGTTCATGCACCACACCCAGTGCTCCATGCAATACATGCCCTCCTCAATAGCCACCACCAGACTCGCCCAACCTTCCACCCCCTCCCCTCCAAAACCCTCAGTTTGTTGCTAAGAGTCCACAGTCTCTCATGGTTCAGCTTCCCCTCGGATTTCTCCCAGTTCACCCTTCCTTTCCTTCTCACAATGTCCTCCATGTTTTTCCTTACGCTCCACACATAAGTAAAACCATGTGATAACTGACTTTCTCTGCTTGACTTATTTCACTCAGCATAATCTCTTCCAGTCCCATCCATGTTGATACAAAAGTTGGGTGTTCATCCTTTCTGATGGAGGCATAATATTCCATTGTATATATGGACTGTATCTTCTTTATCCATTCATCTGTTGAAGGACATCTTGGCTCTTGAAGGACAAACTTGGCCCACAGTTTGGCGATTGTGGCCATTGCTGCTATGAACATTGGGGTACATGTGGCCCTTCTTTTCACTACATCTGTATCTTTGGGATAAATAAATCTTGCAATTGCAAAATAATAGGGTAGCTCTATTTTTAATTCTTAAGGAATCTCCACACTGTTTTCCAAAGTGGCTGCACCAACTTTGGTGGTTGCATTTGGTGGGTTGCATTCCCACCAATAGTAGAAGAGGGTTCCCCTTTCTCCACATCCTCTCCAACACTTGCTTATGGTCTTGTTAATTTTTGGCCATTCTAACTGGTGTTATCCTAATGTGGTTTTGATTTGAATCTTCCTGATGGCTAATGATGATGAACATTTTTTTCATGTGTCTATTAGCCATTTGTCTCTCTTCTTTGGAGAAGTGTCTCTTCATGTCTTCTGCCCATTTTTTGATGTGATTATCTGTCTTTTGAGTGTTGAGTTTGAGGAGTTCTTTATAGATCTTAGATATCAGACCTTCGTCTATAGTGTCATTTGCGAATATCTTCTCCCATTCCATGGTTTTCCTGTTTTGTTGACTGTTTCCTTTGCTGTGCAGAAGCTTTTTATCTTGATGAAGTCCCAAAAGTTCATTTTAGCTTTTGTTTCCTTTGCCTTTGGAGACATGTCTTGAAAGAAGCTGCTGTGGCCGATGTCGAAGAGGTTACTGCCTATGTTCTCCTCTAAGATTCTGATAGATTCCTGCCTCACGTTGAGGTCTTTTATCCATTTCAAGTTTATCTTTGCAGACGCAGTATTTTTTTAAAAAGTGTTTCAGAAGAATCTAATAGGCAGTCCTGGCTACACACATGGGAATGTAGCCCCCAGAAGATGGGGTTCTAATTTCAGTCAATATAGTTGGCATGAGCTTGGGTCAATGATGAAAGCTAATGCTTACTTACTCCTTACCATGGGCCAGGTGCTGTTCCAAGCTCTTTCCCCATATCAACTCTTCTTAGTCGATGTGGTAGGTCCTATCATTGCTATCCTATTTCTTCGATGAAGAAGCCAAGGCTCAGAGAGATAAAATAGCTTTGCCAGGAATTGACTGAAGTGGGATTTGAACCCAGGCAGTCCAAGCTGGGGGACCAGGCTCTACCTGCTTTGCCTACTGACTCCCTAAAGGATCTAAGTATCTGTTTCCAAGTCGTCTGAATATGAATTAATGTAGAAAATGAGGAAAACTGAGCTAGGTGATTTTTAAAGTTCTATGGGTCTCCATTCTAAAGATGGTGGAAATGAGGCCAAGAGAAATTAGGTATCTTGCTGCCATCACCCAGTGACGATTTCAGGCAGAGCCAGTTCTCCAACCCAGGTCTCCTAAAAGACAGGGCACAATTCTTCCCAACCTCACAGCAAAACATGCTAAAGGAGGAGTTAGCCTCTCAAACATCCCATGGGAAATTAAACCACTTCACGAAGAGAACTCAAGTCCCAGGCTTAAAATTGTGACATGAATCTTAAACCCATGTGCTTCCTTCGATCTTCCAAGAGACAGGCTCAGAGCGATATTCAATATAACCAAATTTCAATTTGGCTCCTCTTGTTTTTGGAACCCTGATCTACCTACTGTGAGAGGTAGAAGCAAAGCAAAAAGTATGATCTTGTCTTCACTGGAAAAAATCACCCCAGAATGTTAAACACAAGGGAGATGAGAGCTCTCCCTACAGCCTTTGCCAGAATTGTGGGCATCTTCCAGCCCAGTTCTCTGACTCTCCCTTCCCAGCTGCTCTCCAATGGAGGGAAGAGAAGTGGCTTTGTGAGGCAATAGAAGGAGGACATCTGTTGGAGACCATGGTTGCCATGTTGAAAAAGCATTGGACCTTGCCCAGCCTTTACTTCCACTCCCTGCATTGGACAGGGGGCAATCGCCCCCTCTCTCCCTCATATACATTCTGGGGGGCTCTGCTTATTTTGCAGATGTCCATGCCAGGTAGAGGTCCAGAAGACAACCAGATGTGCTGATCTGGATTCAAAGTTGAAGGCTATGATATCAGTAGGAGATCCTTCAGGACCTCAAGAGTTGGAACACATGGACTCTAGCCCCAGATTTCCAGAAACTTTATGTTAAAGAGCATTCTTCCAGCCACCTGCTCTACCCCCACCCTCGTGTGAGTCACCAAGAAGACTCATATTATACTGTGTTAAATGGCATCATCCTAAGAGTACCCTGTGGTAGTATTAAAAATCAAAATAGAAATCCCACTACAGACTTTGTCCTGGGAGAAATCAACACGTATTCAGATCAATGGATGCTATTGGACGTCCAAGCAGATGCAGACATTTGGTCCTTGGTATTCAGGTAAATAAAAGGGGGGAATGAGTCATTTCTTTTCCTAAGAAAGAAGGTTCCTAAGGAAGAGGAAGAGGAAGAAGAAGGAGAATGAAGAAAAAAAGTGGTTCTTGGCCAACTACCACCTCTTTAGAAATGGCATTTTTATGAGCTAAATGCAAAATGAATAAAAGTGAATAAAAAACATGTGGATTAAATTCCCTTGAAAACACTTGGCTTAAAATTTTAAGAATAAAACAGACCCAGGGCCAAATGCATTGTGGTTTTGGCCAAACCCAGAGGGAAGGACTCAGGCCTGTGTGCATAATAGGACTGAGTCCCTGTGTCCCCACTCATCTGACACACTGCCCACCTGCTCTTTGCACCCTGCTTTCTTGGGAAATCTGCACCCAGTTTTGGTGGTGTGGTTGGTCCTGGGAGCCATGGGACCCCACGGTGGCTCCTGCACCTTGCTATGAGTTTTCATAGCAATGTCAGAGTGCAGAAAGGGGCAATCTGGGCGGGACAGATTCTTGGTTCTCCAGTGTAGATAAAAATCAAAAACAATAGCTTGGTCACTTCCCAGAGCTTACCAAAGATGGATTCTGAGCCAGGAAGACCTCAAACTTGGGTTCAGCAATAGATTTACTACCTGGAGACAGGTGGTATGAGGCTGGGGCTCTGGACCTCCAGTCTGTCCATCTAACAGATTTTGAAGAGAAAAACTCTCATGCACACATGCTAATGAATGTCTTGACATTTTATAACCATCTTTTGCCAAGTACCATCATAGTACCTACTATGAAGAAGGGCTTGACTTTGACCCACATCAGCTACCACATCGAAGTGGTTATCATTAGAGGTGATTGCTGATTTCTCCAAGGTTGTTTGTCTGATTTCTGATGGGGGAAGAGTCAAGGGAGTGGAAGCCAATTTGTCATGTTATAATGACCCAGCTCGGTATCTTTAACCACTTCATTAGAGTATTATTTAAAATGTAAATTTAAAATGTGTGCAACAGCCCTTAGTAACTCCAAATGGTTCATTTACAGAAAATAATCACGGGGGACGGCACCCCATCATCTCTTAGAGAGCACTTCTAGATCATCTCTTTTCTGCGTTGTGTATTTGGACAATGGGCTACCATTCCAGTACTAATCTAAGAAAAGCATAATTAAGCATGTAAATGTGTTAGAGGAAAAAAAAATAGAAATAATGTAATTATTTCACCAACCCTCTCTCAAAGCAGTGTAGATAATCGAGACATTGCTTTTTCTCCTGTGTTAGCTCTCTTCCCTTTTCATGTCAATAGCATTGGTTCTTGTCACTTTGTTGTAATTAATCTCTTAATGATCTGTCTTTTTCACTTGACTCTGAAAACAGAGGCCCTATCTGATGCATCTCGTGCCCCTGGTTTGGGTTAGGCACCTTTGAGACCCCTTGCCCAAGGATGACAAATGTGTGGCATGCATTCCATTGTTCCACCTTCCCCTACCGTGAAAGACATTACAAATCAATCACTGTCCTGAGTTGCTTGCTGGTCATAGAATTCTTCAAGGCTGACCTGAGGGTAGCCACTTGCAACTGATCAGAGATGACCTGAAAAATGAAACCATTTTCACACCTCTGTTCTAAGGCCTTAATATGCAGGCTTCCTCCAGTGGGAAGGGCTCTGCAAACACAAGAACATGAGACAATGTGAGGGAACTGTAGACATTCCCTAACCACCATCTCCCCCCTGCTGAAGGTTGGTCCAAAGAAGGGCTCATCAAAGGAGAGACATAGGGAAGTGACCCAGGTCAGGTGACCACATCTGAGTGTTTTTTTTTTTTTTTCCCCATCTGCTAAGGGTGGAAATCCAAGTTTTCTTCTGGAATGAAACCCTGAGTTGTGAGATTGAAGGGGTCAAAGACTATGGGAAAACTACTCTGATGAAATAAAATCATCAAGAGGAGGGGCTTGAAATCTTCCCAGCCTATGTGATTTCTGGCATCCAGTCCTCTCTGAGGCTCCAATGGGCCTCTCACCTTTATCTTGGAGTGGGTAGATGTGCCAACAAAATCTCCTTTTCGGGGAAACTAGTTTGAGCTCAAACTAATTTGCATTGTAATTAAAGCCATAGAAAATTGATAAAATGATTTTACTCAGTGCCTCTGACATTTATATCACTCTAAAACTATACTTGTCTGACTAACAAAAACGTGATACCGCAAAGCTCTGGGCTGCCTCTATAGCGAAATGTCTGAAAGGGGGTTAGAAGAAAAAATGATTTGATGGCTTTGGGGTTCCTGGGGCAGTTGCTCCACACCTCAATGCTTAAAAATGATTCAACCAAGAGGGATTCATTCTTTTTCTGGATTCTTAATCCAGAGATTCGTCCTTCTCAGATCTAAAGCAAAAACTCATTTTCAGTAAGAAGCATCTTGTAGGGTTCTAGCCCCGGCCTCGTGTGGATGTGTACATGGCTTTGGAGGTGTCCCTTTCCTTCTCTGTGTTTCAATCAAAGGAAGGAGTTGAGACAGTGGCTTCTAAAGGCCCTTATAGCAGTGAAGTTTCTTGACTGGCTTTGCATAGAGCTGGATACAGTTGAGGTTCCTGGTTGACCTCTTCCTTCTGGCTTGGCACTTCTCCAGTCTGAGGAAGCTGGTCTTTCTCTAATAGCAGGAGGAGTTTGCAAACCACGGAATGCTTCCCTGCTCAACCTTCCATGAACTTCAGCCTCCCCACGGAGACCTGTTGCTCTTTTGTCTTCTGAAGAGGAAATCCATTTCTCTGTTCTGAGTTCTATGGTTCCCACACTGTCTTCACTCACCACTATCATTAGGCTTAAACTCCTTCTAGAATAAGCCAGCTAAGGCACCCACCCCCATCTCTTAGGGATGCTCAAGTGATTTTTCCTTTCATCAACCTTCACTAAGTCACAGGGTGAATAAAGTCAGGACTCAGCCCAGAGCCTAGTTAACAAAGTTCTTCCAGAGTCAGGAAAGGAAAAGCCAGGCTTCTACCAAAACTCAGGAGTTGAGAGATCAAGGAGTGTCTTCTCTAGACTCTTTGTACCTTGGATTGGACCTTTGCCTCAATAAAAATGAGCAGCCTGAAGGTCAGGCCAATGGAGGAGCTACACCTTGTGGGAGGTGTGCATGTGTGTGTTTCTTTTAAAAGAATGTCTTCCACAGAAAAAAGCTTGCTTGTGTGGGTGGACACTCTTTTAAGAGCCACGAATCAGCCTCTGTCTGCTCTAATGGATGTCTCGTCTGAGACATCTCAAGTGATTGGCACTTGGTACCCGATGGGTAATCAGGTGGAAAATCTTTTTAATTTGGTAGAGTTAGGGATGTCAGATCTGCTCTCATGATGTGATGGACCAAAATGCTCATCATTACAGAAGTGCATGGAGGAAAGAGAGAGATGAAAGAGAGTAGGGACACCACCCCCCATTCCTTGCACAGAATTCTTCCAGAAGACTTAGTAACATGTTCATGGTTTAGGAAGCCCAGAAGAGTTGATTTGAGAACCCAGGTCTCCTGACTCTTTATCCAGGGCTTTTCATTCTTGACCCCATACTGCCTTTATTGAAGACGGCTCTCAGCTGTCTCTTCTGTACCCCAAGTGCTCAGACATGTTCGCAGCCATCATGTGGACCTCTCCATGCCGTCTTTATGTGTGTTCTACTTGGAGGCACATCAAAATAACTGACTCCGCGAACAGGTAATCCAGAAGGATTCTTCACTTTACTTTGCTGAAGGCTTCTTTGAAGGACACATTCTTCTGTGTTTAAGTAGAATTTTGTTTCCAGAAAGTGGGAATCAAAGTCAATCCTGCAAGTGGAGGCTGCACCCTGAAGAGCCATGTGCGAGACAAAGTGATGAGGACGTGAAGACTGAGTAAGCAGGAGGCATGAAGCTGAGCAAGGATGCACGTTTGGAGTAGCAAGCAGAGATAGTGCGGAGAGGCCAGGAAAAGCACAGACCCAGTGGGCAACACAGCTGAGGATCTGAGGAGAGATCCCCCAAATCCTTCTACTGAGTCCATAGAGCCACCTTGGGCCCAGTTCCTGCTTCCCACAGCCTCCCTTGATTGCCATCTCCCCTAGTGATGATAGTCCCCATTCCCAAGTCAGCCAAGGGAGACACTGCTCCTTTATCCCCAAGCGCCTAGTCGCATTATTTGTTTGTTTCAGGAATGGAACCATTGTGTAAACTTCAGCCCATCCAAACCTCCAGCAGCTTATGGCAAGGGACAAGTCCTCTGGTTTGGCTGAGGATCAGAGAAAGCCACAGTGGATCAGCAGGGACACTCTCTTTGGGGCTGACCCAGTGTGACTCCTCCCCACAGCAGAAGGCTGGGTAAAGAATGAGAATGGATGGACACACATCCCGCTAGGACATGAGGAAGCACAGCTAAGTGACAGGAAACTGTGGGTTCACAGACTCAGATCAGCAGCTTTGACAAATAAGTAAAGGATTCCTTGGTTATTCCTGCTGTTGGCTTTGACTCTTTGTTCTGTCCTAATCCCAGTGAATATTCTCGCACAATTCTAAGGGCTGGGTTCCTACGAAGTCTTGTACTGCTGCACCAGGGGAAAAACATTTCACGCAGACACTTGGACAGTAGAGCAATATTTTTGTAAATAGATCAGACAAGCTGAAACCGCTTTCTGTTCTCCAAAAGTGGAGCCACGGGAGTACCAAGCAGGTGACCTACTGAAGAAAAAAAGAAGCCCATCTATCTTTTTCTCTTCCACTCACACGGAACTCTATCTTGAGATAACAGGATAATTAATCTCCTTTGGATAACTAATAGAAGTCAGTGGGAACAGCTCTGATCAGAGAATGTAGAAAATCTCATTTAACACCAGGTGCTGCCCAAAGCCGCTTATTTGGCCTTGAGCAAGTCCTCAACCTTTCAGGACTTTGGTTTCTCCACCTGTAAAGTGAGATGTGGGACTTGGCCAGTCATTTTCTGACTGTTTCCTGCAGCCCTAGGGCAGTGGGAAGGAAGAGAAGCAAACAGGGGCTCTCCCTCTGCACCAAACAGGACAGCCCTGGGCTTATCTGTCTTACATATTGAACCTATGCTTTCCATTAAAAGATTTCATTGCTTACAATAGGTTTAAAAGTAAAATAAAGTTGAAAGCCACTGAACTTTAGTGGCTTCCAGAGTGAATTCTATGGAAAAAAAAAATCATTATTGGAAAGGGAAAAAATGTTTCTGAGATTTGTGCACAGACACTACACAGAATAAAAATGTTATCAACGAAGAACATCAGGGTTTATTCTGAAGTCAGATCAATCAGTCATTGAATAGACTTCAACACCAGGCTGGCTAGGGCATATTTTCATCGTACCTTATTCACCCTCATCCCTAAATACTTGACCAATGTGTAGTTGCTTAAAGTAATCAAGTGTATAATAATAAACTCTACAAATATAGTTTTGTTTAATAACCATTAATCAATATTTTATACTTAAGAAAAAAATCCAGAATTCTGTTTTAAAATGAGTAACATAAGAACTTGGAATATGTTGAACTTGGCCTATTCTTGGCCTACAGATGGCACTTGGAGAAAGTCTGCGTGCATTAGGTTAGGGCCCCCAGAGGCAGACCCTGGCATGAAGTTTGTATATAAGCATTTGATCAAGTAATTCCTCCCTTTAGAAATTGTCAAGAAAGTGGGGGGAGCAGAATAAGAAAGGGAAAAAAACAAATACGAGGGTAGGGCTTCAGGTAAAGTCCCAAATTTTGACTGATCCTACAGAGGGATGCCTGAGTGTGTGTTCTTACAAGAGTCGGAGGGTCTAGGCTCCCACACACTTGTCCCAGTCCACTATGGGCTGACCCACAGGGAAGGCAAACACCCAGGTGCCTCCAGCTTTCTGCGTTGTGGTGAAAAACAGTTCCACAACCTGAAGGGGGTTCTCATGAGAGTGAATCCGGGTGAAGAAGGGCAGGGGAGGGGAAGAGGACAGGTGATGTGCGTTGCAAACTACAAGCTACCGGGTGGGTCAGGCTTACAGGGTCACAGTTTAACGACACTTTTGGCCCAAGAAGCTCCATCACTGAAAAAACAGTGCCAGCAAATGCTTTGTAAAGTCAAAGGTCCGTTAAATATGGCAGTGTAATTCCAAAAGAATATTCTCTATTCTGTTGGCGTTAAATTTCTTGTTGACATCTTAGAGGGCAGCTTCATGGGATAACTTCCAATTTCACTGCCACTTTCTACTTCAAATGTTCGGCTGTTACACCAACCAGCCCACTCCATCAATCTCAATCCTTACCCTTCAAGGCACTTTTATATTTCTACATTTCTGATGATTATGCATATCCTTCTTGTCTCTAATACTGAACATAAACTCCCTGAGGGTAAAGACCATGTTAATTACCAGTACATTCGAGTGCCTACAGTAAAGGTTTTCATAAACTCTGAGCAGGTTTGCAAGTTGACTTAAACTATCTATAGTCCAAAGCATTACTTTGATAGTTCCATGCAAGCAAAAGTGTTCCTAGCCCTCCATTCTATTGGATTCCTTAGGTTAATCAACCGAGGGTTCCCTTAGGTGATTAATCCTAATTCCTTAGGTAATTAATCAACCAAGTACTTATTGAGCATCTAGTCTGTATCCATCTTGACATTAGGAAGATTACAAAGTGTTATAAAACAAAGTTGAAGCACTCTGGGAACTTAAACTGTTTGGGAGAAACAGTGTTTTACCCATATGAATCAAGAAAAAGGATAATATAACAATATAACCAAGTGCTACATTATCAAATGCTACAAAAACTCAAATGGTAGTAAATATATCAAAAGTTAATTGTAAAGTACAGAACATAAAAGCAAAAGAAGCTGGAATAGGTTTTATCACCATGATCAGTTGGTAGCGGTTGCCTAGAGGATCAACTCAAGAAGTCTTAGCCCAATTCTGAGCTGTGTCAGTGTTCAAACTGATAAACAATGCCTGCCAGGCCAAGAAAAGATGAGTGGCCACATAGTGCAGCAAATTTTCCATCCCTGCCAACAGTGTTACTTACTTCATGGTCAAGAATAACTTAATAGAAGAGAACTTTGGAAACCAGCTACCAAAGGTAAATCCAATGCCAATTTTGTTTTAAAAATTACATTTCCTAGGAACAAGCTGGCTCTTCCCAGAATACAACATTCACTTAATTCATGGAGACCAGTCCCAGTGCCTGCTTCTTTCCCTTTCCAAACAAATTTGCCAAATCAGATCATCTCTTAGAGGGGAGGACACATATATCTAAATCTACCCTGGACAGAAAACTTGCAGAAAAACAAGAAAGGAGAGGGAAAGCTGGTCTGAGTTCAATGTCAGTGGACTAATGCAGGCAGAAGAATACTCCATCATCCACCAATGATAACCCCTGTGCTATTTGCATATCACTTGGTAAAGAACGGGGTAGGAAATTAATCATGTTATTCTCAGACTAGATTATCTCCAACTTGAGTGGACCCTTGGAAGATCAGATAAGAAGAGCACAGCCTAGGAAAAAGAACATTGAATTTGACAACTCAGAATTGAGGTCTAATCCCAAATAGAGCACTTCCTTGTGTGAAACCTTGAACACCAGTTATATCTCAGTTTTCCTATCTGAAAAATTAAACCAGTATTTTTGGCTTCTAGAGAGAATAGTTATTGTTTGAGGCTAACATCTTCTGCCCCCCCTTTTTTGGTAAGTGTGCCCTGAATATATTTTGAGTCACCATCTTACCTTACTTTTAGGCATATAAGTAGAGGGAGACTGACCCTCCCCCCCCACCCCCGTTTTAGAACCTAAGACCAATGAATAGGTTAAACCCATCTTTCTAGTGACTGATTAAAAGCTGGGTAAAAAAAGGAGTGTTGGTAATGTGTAACAACTGCCTCTGTAAGTAATTAAGGTGTTGATTTGTAGCTATTGCCAATTTTTATGGTGTAAATTCCCACCATGGCTGACTTTGACCTACCAACATGATGTCCCTGGAGTTGAGAAGAGATTTATACCATGTGTACTGGCCCCAGCGCACCAATGGCACAATCCAATAGAAGTAAATCTCAGGCTGGGTAAGCAAAGACATAAAGTCCTCTCCACTTGGCATGGTTCCATGAGGGCCTAAAGTTTGGGTCTAGGTGAACAATTTACTGCAAAGAGAGGAACTTGGAGATCTGGAGCCTCAGCAGAGGAAGTATGATGAATCTGAGTCATATTACCTGACTCTTGGATCATTTCATGTACAAAGCCATTTCTATCTGCAAATTCACATTTTTGCCTAAGCTACATTGAGTCAGATTTTACGTCAATTACAGCCAAATGAAAACCAAACATATCCTACATTTGTTATAGAATTGTTATAAGAAGAAAGATTTGTTCCAAAAAGTTAATAGAAGTCTTTGGAGAAACTGAGTGAACGACTGAGAATTTCAACAAAGAGATAGAAAATATTTTTAAAATACCAAAGAGAAATTACAGAGCTTAAGAATACAATAATTGAACTGAAAAACTCGATAGCAGGGTTTAACAACAAATTATATCAAGGAGAAGAAAGGATCAGCTTTCAAATAGTTTCACTCCAAAAAAAAAAAAAATAAAGTGACTTTTTAATGATATTTTATTTTTTAAAAAGTTTATTTATTTAAGTAATCTCTACACACAACATGGGGCTTGAACTCAGCACCCCAAGATGAAGAGTCACATGTTCCACCAACTGAGTCAGCTGGGTTCCCCTGTGACATTTTAATACAAGTAAATGGTTAGTAAAAAGATATTACTGAAAAAAGTTATGGCAAACATTCTATCCCTTAATTCATTCCATGTTCATTCTAAGAGTTAACAAATTATTGTATTTAACCTTTTCTAAACACAAGAAAAGAAACATTATTTTTTTCATTTTTTAAGATAAAGGTCTGGCAAACAAAGGCAGTGGAATTCATCCAATAATCAGAGGAGCAAAAGGAAAAAAAAAAAAAAAGAATGAAAATAAGAGAAGACCATATGGCTTCTACCAAACATTTAAAGAGGAAATAATACCAATCCATCTCAAACTCTTCCAAAAAATAGGAGAGGAGGAAAGACTTCTAGATGCATTTTATGAGGCCAGCATTACCCTGACACCAAAGCCAGATAAGGACATTACAAAAAAAGAAAATTACAGGCCAATACCCTTGATGAATGTAGATGTAAATATTCTCAACAAAATATTAGCAAACCAAATTCAATAATACATTAAAATGTATTGTTTAAAATATCAAGTGGGATTCATTCCAAGGGTACAAGGATGCTTCAACATCTGCAAATCAATCAATATGATACATCATATTAACAAAATGAAGGATAAAAATCATGTCATCATCTTAGATGCAGAAGAAGCATTTGACAAAATCCAACATTCTTTCATGATGAAAACACAAGAAACTGGGTATTAAGGGAGCAAAACTCAACATAATAAAGGCCATGTATGACAAGCCCACAATTAACATCATAATCAGGGAAGAAAAAGGAAATGTAAGGCATTCAAATCAGAAAGGAAGAAGCAAAATAGTTTCTATTTGCAGGAGACATGATATCATACGTAGAAACCTTAAAGACCCACCAAAAAAAAACTGTTAGAATAAACAATCTCAGTAAAGTTTCAGGATACAAAATCAATATACAAAAATCAGTTGCATTTCTATGTATCATCAACAAACTATCAGAAATAGAAATTAATAAAACAATTCCATTTATAATTGCATCAGAAAAAAAATTAAAATACTTAGGAATAAATTTTACCAAGGAGATGAAAGATCTGTACACTGAAAACTATAAGGCATTAAAGAAAGAAACTGAAGAAGTCATGAATAAATGAAAAGATGTTCCAAGTTCATGGATTGGACAAACTTGTGTTGTTAAAATGTCCCAGAGTAATCTACAGATTCAATGCAATACTTGTGAAAATTAAAATCACATTTTTTCACAGAAATAGAAAAAAAATCTTGAAACCTATATGGAACCATGAAAGATCCTGAATAGCCAAACCAATCTTGAGGAAAAGCTCAAGGCAACATAGTTTTTTATTTCAAACTATATTAAAAGCTATAGTCATAAAAATCATATGGTATTGGCATACAAAAAGAAACATAGAGGGGCACCTGAGTGGTTCAGTTGGTTGAGCAACTGCTTTCAGGGTTTCAGGATCAAGTACCTCATTGGGCTCCCAGCTCTGCGGGGAGTCTGCTTCTCCCTCTGACCTTCTCTCCTCTCATATTCTTTCTCACTTTCTCTCTCTCTTTGAAATAAATAAATAAAATCTTAAAAAAAAAAAAAGAAACATAGATAAATGGAACAGAATAGAAAATCTAGAAATAAACCCATTATATGGTCAATTAATTTACAACAAAAAAGCCAAGAATACACAATGGGAAAAAGATAGTTTCCTCAATCAAGCAAAGGAATGAAACTGACCTCTACCTTACAACACACACAAAAATCAACTCTAAATATATTAGACAGGAAGGTACAACTTGAAACCTAAAACTCTCAGAAGAAAAACATAAGGGACAGTTCTTTGACATTGATCTCGGCAGTGATTTTTTTTTTTTTTTTTTTGGATTTGACACCAAAAGCAAATGCAAAACAAAAGCAAAAATCAACAAACAGAACTACATCAAACTAAAAAGCTTCTGTAGAGCAGAGTAAACCGTTAACCAAATGAAAAGACAACCTATGAAATGGTAGAAGGTATTTTCAAACCACATATCTGATGAGGGATTAGTATCTAAACCATACAAGCAACTTTTACAACTCAATAACAAAACAATCAAGAAATGGGCAAAGGGACTGGATAGACATTTCTCCAAAGAAGATATACAAATCGCCAACAGATATATGGGAAGGGATTCAACATCACTAATCCTCAGGAAAATGTAAATCAAAACCACAATAAGTTGTCACCTTACACGTGTTAAAAGGTCTATTATCAAAAGGACAAGAGATAACAAATGCTGGCAAGGATATGGAGAAAAGAGAACCCTTGTACACTGTTGGGATTGTAAACTGGTACAGCCTTTATGGAAAACACTACAGAAGTTCCTCAAGAAACTAAAAATAAAACTACTATATGACTCAGGAATCCCATTTCTGGGTGTATAGCCAAGGGAAACAAAATCATGATCTTGAAGAGATATCGGTACTCTCATGTTTATTGTAGCATTATTTGCAACAGCCAAGGTAGAGACACAACTGAAGTGTCCATAAATAAAGGAATGTATCACGGGACTGTGAGATATATGTATTTCATATATAATGAAATGTTATTCAGCATTAATAAAAAAAAGAAGGAAATCCTGTCATTTGTGACAACATGGATGAATCTGGAAGGCATTATGCTAAGTGAAATAAACCAGACAAAGACAAATGCAGCATGGTATCACTTATAAATGGAATCTAAAAAAGAAAAAAAGTACTTATAGAAATAGTAGAAAAGTAGTTGCAAGGAGCTGGGGAGGAGGAGATTAGGGAGAGGCTGGTAAAAGGATACAATCTTTCATTCATAAAATCTTTCATTTATAAAATAAATAAGATCTCAGGATCTCATGTATAATATGGTGACTATAGTTGATACTGCTGTACTGTAAAATTGAAACTTACTGAGAGTAGAGCTGAAATATTCTCACTAATTCATAAAAGGTAAGTACATACGTCAGGTGATGTATGTGTTAGCTCAATCAAATCATCACAATGTATATTTTATACTTGGAATATTTTACATTTTGTCAATAGTACCTCAATAAAGCTTGAAAAAAACAAAAAGAACAAACAAACATAAAGAAATGGTAAAGTGAGCACCTAGATGTTGAGAATTTAAGAAACTAGTGAAGAATAGTAGGGAGTTAGATGAACATGAGACATCCTATTCCCTTTCCAAGTCTACATTTGGGTGACACTGTAGCAGCCTTCTTCACTGACTCCTGTACACATAACACTAGTCCCAAAACACTAACTTTTCTATCAGTTGAAGTTAGGGTCTCATGTGAACAACACACTCTTCACCAAATACACCTAGTCTTGGACTTTTAGGTTTCCAAGTCCTTTTTTTTCCTCACAAGAGATTCCTATCTTCCAAAGAGATTATCTATCAGTTTGGGGGCCTTATTGATTATCTACCACCACATTAATGCTGTGTAATTAAAAAACCATAAAATCTCCGTAGCATACATCAGTAAGCCTTTACTGAACAAGTCAGCAAGGTTGAATTGATCTGGACTGGGTTCAGCTGATCTTGGGTGGGCTTGCTCACGTGTCTGGTGGTGACTACCTGTGACCCATCTAAGAAAGGTCTCAGTGGAGATGAGTGAAATGCCTGCTCTATTCCAAGTCTCTGTCATCACCCGTCATGAACACGTATGTTCATGTGGCCACAGTGGAGGGCAAAAGGTAACAAGTCTAATCACATAGACTAAGCCTCAGGGTGTATCATGTTTGCTAATATCCCCTTGGCCAACGCAAGTCTCATGGCAGATTCCAGACCCAGAGCGAGAGAGTATGGCAAAGTTACATGACAAGTGGGATGGAAAACTGGGCCCCTTAATGCAACCCACCTACCATGAGGGTTATAACAATGCGTAATTAACAAGGCAGGGAAAGGACCAATAGGTACGGTCCTGCGATCCATTAGACTCCTTTTCCTTAAGCTTTTTACAAGCCTTGAACACTGATAGGAGGAGGGGTTATATTATTTTTTCAAGAGAGCTGGCTAAGCAACCAGCATTTTCCCAAGGCTGCCCTGCTCTATTCAGAAGAAAGACACGGGCAATAGGCCATGCTTGGATGCCTCAGACCATCTGCCAACAAAAACAGAAAAAAAATTAATTATGAATGGTGTCTTCCCATGCTAATCATTTATTGTAAAGGATTTCTCCAGCTTGTTTATAATAGCAGTTGCCTAAGGGTGCTTGCTGTATAAATTGTCTGATTACAGGATACAGAGTGCTTCTTAATAGGCCTCAGCTGATTAGGAGAAGGGAAAGAAATTAAAGAGGCCATTTCCCTTTAGGTATGCAAATACCTCCCAGAACAAAAGACAAAGATATGATAGACCATGATGAAACACACCCTCTTTTCTTTTTTACCTTAAATTATGTACCAGGCAAGGAGCGAGCTTCATTGCATGTGTCAGTAGAGATGTGAATGGTCTGGTAATTGAAACAATACCAAAGCCAGAAATGCATGTTAGATGTCGAGCTAAACTAGCTCCCTGGGCAGCCTTGCAGCCAAGTGTGCTGCTTGGATCTTTGGGTAAGAGGGTCACTCCTCACGTTGGGGTGAGCAAAATTTGTTTGTACCACATCAGTCTTCTCATTTCTGAAGCCAGAAATTGCATGCCAACATCTGGCAGGGAGGGAGGTTGGAAAGGCAGACTTGTGCTCAAAGAATAGTGAAAAATATAGATGTGCACAGACCCACGATCTCTTCTTCTCAGGCACACACAATTTCACAGACGTGGACACACACACACACACACACACACACACACACACATGCATGCATGCATGCACGCGCAGGACCTTCCATTTCTGCAAACATTTTCCCCTTATGATGTTCCTTAGGGCTCTGAAAGGATACACCCAACATGGTATCCCCTTGGGATTTTCCTTTCTTGTGGGCAGCAGAGATTTTACAGGTCCCTCTTTTCAACCAACTTACAAGCACTAAAATGCAGAGGTGTAGATGATAAGAGTGGCTCCCCAGGGAGGATTCCAGCTGTCTGGAAGTCAGTGCCCTGAGCCCCAGATTTCAGGCACTTGCAAACACCAGTTACAGTCCCTGATGAATGAAGAGAGATCACTCGTACAGCCTGCCTGGTTGTAGCAAATCTTGCCTGCTTCAGAGTTCAGTAAATCTCACGTGCATCTTGTTGATCCTTCTTCAGAGCTGAATTAGTTTTCTGTTGCTGTATAACAAATTACTCTAAAATGTAGTGGCTTAGGATAGCCCCATTTATTATCTCACAGCGAATCAGGAAGCTGGGTGCAGTGTAGCTGAGCCCTCGGTCTCAGGGTCTCACGAGGCTGCAATCAAGGTGTCAGGCAGGGCCAAGATCTCATCCGAAGGCTTGACAGGAGAAGGCTCCACTTCCAAGCTCATTCGTGTGGTTCTCAGCCGGATTCAGTCCCTATAGGCTGTTGACCAAAGCCCGCCCTCCTTTCCTTGCCAGATGGCCTGCTCCATCCAGGAAAGCTGACAGAAAGAGCCGGGGGTAATGCCAGGAAGATGGAAGTGATGATCTTTTATAACCTAATCTTACATCCCATTTGCTGTGTTCTCTGCATTAGAAACAAGTCTTCAGATCCAGCCTGCGCCAAGGGGGAGGGATTTACACAAGACAGGGGTCACTGAGAGTCATATTAGGAGGCTACCTACCACGAGACCTGTTTGGCATCATTTACCATAAATAAATTGTATCAGGAAACTCTCATCATGTCCTCTCTCGCTGCTGGAATCAACCCCCCATTCTGGCTCAGTCTGCCTGCCTTTGTAATTGTGGCTCCTTCCACACCCTCTCTAAGTGATTCATTTATTTTCTTATCATTGGAATATCAGTAAAGATGTCACCCTGTCGAAAAAAGTTTTTTCAACCCTTAGCAAAGCTAGTTATTTATTTCCAATCATTTACTTGTTATCCCATTAACCTGTTTAGTTTCTTCCATAGGCTTCATGAAATAAGAAATAGCTAAATAGTCACCCCTTTGTAATTGTTACTTCCTGCTCCAGGCTTGAAGCACTCCAAGGAAAGAAAAATATGGTCTGTCTGGTTCAGCATTATATTAGTACCTAGAATGGAACACATAGTAGGCGCATTATAAACATTTGATGACTTAATGAATAAATTAATGTGTCCAAGGTCATGTGACCGAAGAAAACTCAGCTCCCAAGTTCTCCTGTATTTATATAACCCTACCACTGTACAAATATTCTAGGAGTTTAAATAGACTTAGGAAAATCACTACAAATCTGAACCATTTAGAAACGTGTTGAGAGTATCTAGTCACGACAGGGAAAAAAATGTTTGTTTTTTAAAAATTACATGAATTTTTAAAATTAGTTCTGAGGTTACTTCCAAAGCAAATTATATTTGTTTTCTTTTTCATAGAAGTGAAACTTTTTATTTATTTATTTATCTACTCATCTATTTATCTAAAATTTTGTTTGTTAACATAGAGTGCAATATTGGTTTCTGGAGTAGAATTCAGTGATTCATCCCTTACCTACAACACCCAGTGCTCATCACAACAAGTGGCATCTTTAATACCTGTCACCCATTAGCCCAACCTCACCCCCTTCCCTCCACTGACCCTCAGTTTGTTCTCTATCATTAAGAATCACTTACGGCTTGTTTCTCTCTCTCCTTTTTTACTTTCTCCTTCCAAAATGTTCATCTGTTTTCTTTCTTAAATCCCACATATGAGTGAGATCATATGAAATTTGTCTTTCTCTGACTGACTTATTTCACTTAGTATAATACACTCTAGCTCTATCCACGTCATTGAGAATGACAGGATTTCATTTTTTGATCGCTGAATACTATTCCATCTTACATATATATTACATCTTCCTTATCCATTATCCATTCACCAGGCAATGTACGTTTTAGCTCTCTCCATAGTTTGGCTATTGTAGATACTGCTGCTACAAACATCGGGGTGCATGTACACCCTTGAATAGGTATTTTTGTAACCTTTGGGTAAATACCTAGTAGTGCAATTGCTGGATTGTAGGGTAGTTTTATTTTCAACTTTTTGAGGAACCCAAATTGTTCTCCAGAATGCTCAGTTTGCATTCCCACCAATAGTGCAAGAGGGTTCCCCTTCCTCCACATCCTCGCCAACACCTATTGTTTTCTGTGTTATTAATTTTAGCCATCCTGACAGGTGCAAGGTGGTATCTCATCATGGTTTCGATTTGTATTTCCCTGATGAGGAGTGATGTTGAGCATCTTTCCATGTGTCCATTAGCCATCTGGATGTCTTCTTTGGAAAATTATCTCTTCATGTCTTCTGCCCATTTCTTAACTGGATTATTTGTTTTTTGGGTGTTGACTTTGGTAAGTTCTTTACAGATTCTGGATACTAAACCTTTTTCAGATACACTGTTTGAAAATATCTTCTCCCATTCCACGGGCTGGCTTTTAGTTTTGTTGATTGTTTCCTTCACTGTGCAGAAGCTTTTTAACTTGATGAAGTCCCAGTAGTCCATTTAAAAGCAAATGGTACTTGTATGCCAATGTTCACAGCAACATGATTCATAACAGCCAAAAAAGTGGCAAAAATCCAAATGACCATCAACTGATAAAGGGATAAATAAAATGTGGTACATCCATAGAACATAATATCTGCTGGCAACAAAAAGAAATGAAATACTAAGACATGCTACAATATGATTGAATATGCTAAGTCAAAAAAGCCAGTCACAAAGAGCTACATGATTCTACTTATGGGAAATGTCCAGAATAGGCAAATCTACGGAATCAGAAAGTAGATTAGTGGCTGCCTAGGGCTGGATAGGATGAAGGTTTGGGTAGGGAATGACAGCTAAGTCTTTGTTTTTAGGGTGATGAAAATGTTCTCAAATTGATTGTGTTGAAGGTTGTACAACTCTGTGAACATACTCAAAGCCATTGAATTGTACATTTTAAATGAGTGATTTGCATGGTATGTGAATTACATCTCAATAAAGCTGTTAAAAACCAACCAACCAAACAAAAATATGACCCTGAACTTACTCATTCCTTGCTAAGCGAGGAATGAAGGAGAGCTATAGGTTTTTTTCTAAGTTCAATTATTTAACTTTGAGTTTTAAAAAACTAATTAGTCATATACTCTTCTTATGGCAAAAGTCAGTTTTGTATTTCTCATTATTTATTTTTGCTTCGAGTTGCTTTGGAGGTAATGAAATTATAGCAGAAGTTATATTTCATTATCTTTAAAAGCTGTGTAAAACTATTCTTTGTTCTGGGATGATGAGCCCTTCTTGCCGATGTGGAAAGGACTAATGTGAACGCTTGTCGGTGCCCAGAACATATGTGAGTGTCAAGCATTTTTCCAACCTAAACTAGAACTTGTATCTGTTCCCTTTCTGCATTAATTGAATACATCCACAGCAGCCCCAAAGAATCTCTCCAAGGCCTCTTTCTCGATCCCTTGCTGCTGAAACGGACCTTCTTTTCTTGTGTTGGAGTTCTGAGGATTGCAAGTGGGAGACAGAGAGCGAGGCCTGGTTGTATCTTTCAAGATGAAGGGACCGCGTGGTAGGTGCTTGTGATGCCCCACCTGATTTTCTGGTCCCACACCATTTCCTTGCACACCTGTCCGACTTTCAAGCACGAGCACCTGCCTTGTCTCCCTGAGGGCCTTATCTAGCTGCTAGGGCCACTTTCCTGTTTGTGCCACAGGCCACAAGTGCAGGGGCCACACAGTGTGGGAGCAGCCCTCAGCCAATGCTTTCATGTGGGGTTGCTCTGGGGTACAAGCAGCACCCCCAGGAGATGAAGTTCCAGATGCCCTTCCCAGGTGATCTGCTTCATACTACATCTTCCACTGGCTTCTTTTCTTTCCCTGTCTTACTTCCTGTCATGGTTAACTTCACGCACCCACTTGGCTGGGCCACAGATATTTGGCCAAACATCATTCTAGATGTTTCCATGAGAAATGCGCTTGGACGAGATTTATATTTAAGTTAGTGGGCTTTGAGTAAAGCCAGTTGCCCTCCATGATGTGGGCAGGTCACATCCAATCTGTGGAAAGCCTGAATAGAATGGGAGGCCGGCTTCCTCTGAGCAAGAAGGACTCTCCAACAGACTGCCCTTGGACTTCAGCGGCAGCATCAACCCTTCTCCCCAGCAGAAGACCTTTGCATCTTCTGGAGTCACCTCAAATCTTTCTTGCGTATAGCCAACAGCCTCCCCCATCAGACTGTGCACCCGGCAAGCTTCCACAACTGGGGAGCTAATTTCTTGAGATAAATCTCTTCTTCTGTATATGCACATTTCCTATTGGTTCTGTCTCCCTGGAGGCCTGACCAGTAGACTTGGAGGAAGTCAAACAAATTACTTGCACTTGAATCCTGGTCTCAGGATTCTATGTCTGGGGTCACCTACATAAGACAGATCCTGAGCGGCTCAGTGAAGAGACGTGTGATCCCGGGTAGGAGGCGTCTTATGTGCTAAGTGGAGCACGTTAAGAATTGGACATTTGCTACGTATTGTCACACACGGTTCTGTCTCCTGGAGAGTATATCAGCCAGTCCTCACTATAGCGGTGCGTGCAGTGGGCTCTCTCCCCTACCTCATCTCACAGGCGAGAAAATCGATCCAAAGGTTAATATGGGATTAAACCCCCAAATGGCTGACGCCCGAGTTTGCATACTAAATTGTTCTTCTCTAGTGCCTGACATTCATGTATCAAGTCAAGAAAACAGAAAATGACATCCACACGGCAGCCCCACACATTCGTCCTGGAGGCAATGCCCAGCTGGACCGCAAGGTGTAACGGGACCAGAAGCCTGACTCCACCCCCGCGTAGACTCTCCCTACCGTAGGCCAACAGATCTGCGGCGGGGGGCAAAAAAAATTCCCGTTGCTAAGAAGAGTGTGCCTTTGAAGAAACATAAAGAGAGGAAGGGAGAGAAAAGAGGGAGTGCGGGGGGGTGAGGAGGCTGAAAGTACAAGAAAAAAGGACTTCAGGAGTCTTGGAAAGCAAACGGCTTTTGCAAAGCAACATTTTGATGAGTTAAGTGCAAATGAATTAGGAATAATGAGAAACACATGGGCTAAATTTTCCTTAAAATATACGAGTTTAAAAATGAAGAGGAAAAAGTGCTTGGGGAAAAATGTGTTTTAAGTTTTAGCCAAACTGAAAGCATTCACAAAATGGATCAAGATATGTGTTGAGGCCGCAGAGTGACTCAGTTGGTCCATCCTGTGCAGATGGAGTGATAGAGAGACAGATGAAGAGTGGAGGGACACGTGCAGGGCTGGCCTGGGAGGGAGCTTTCCAGTGGAGCTCATCTGGGCTCCCTGAGAGCTTCTAATTGGGAATTTCGAGCAATATTGCTTTTCTTTCATTTAGTTCTCCAAGCAACACAAGGCGCTGCTCTCTGAGTGCAGTACTAATGAATGAATCATACAGTCACTTGAAGAGATGTTGGTTGAGAACGCAAAATGTATCTGGTGTGTTTTGTGTTTTTGGGTTTTTTTTGTTTTTTGTTTTTTTAGCCCTTCAAGATCTGTTTGAGCAAGAAACAAGGAAGATACACAGGGATTCCAGAGGCTGGCAGAATACACAGGCCAGAGGGACTCACTCAACTCAGCCGTTGCCAGTTTCTGGGTGGTAAGAATGACGTGTGTCAACAAGGAAGGACCACAGAGGCCCAAACTCCCTATTGCCAGAAGAGCAACAATCCAGCCAGAGGATTTCCTGGAAGGCAGAGGAGAACTTTCTGTGAAGAGCTCACCAGGGGCACGAGTTCTCATAAGCACCAGGGTCCACAGTATATCTCCCCATCTTATCAATTGGAGGCAGTGATTCTTTCCATTGGATTCCATTCGCACTCTCAGAAACAAAGAGCAGAGTTCCGTTTTTATTTTCGACTAAAATAATTTCCAGGGAAGAGAAAAAAATGGAAATGTTGGGAAATACTCATAAAAAAAAAAAAAGACTAACTTACTGTTGTGAATGGGGGTCTTACGGGGTTCAAAGAATATGGTTTGGGGGCTTTGAGGTTCAACTTGTCTCAGTCCCCTTTAATGTCTAGAATTTTCTTAGAAAATAAAACCCCTGATTGTAGTTGAAAAGACAGAGAGGAAAAATGGTTTTGCCCCCACATTCTCTCTGTGTTCAAAATAATCCAAGAAAATCAATGCAAACCTAAGGACTTGAGGGGAGGAAACGGGAGAAGGACTTGTGCTGTGAAAAGGAAAAGAAAGTCTTTTTTTGAGGCTTCTTTTGAAAGAAAAGTACCTCCATTTAGAGGTAACCAGCTTATGCTAGCGTCACCAGGGGAACAAGCTACTTAACTTTCCTGAGCCTCAATTTTCTCTCCTACAAAATGGGGGTAGATTTGCAGGGCATTGTAAAGATTAGAAGTGATAGCCACTTGCTATCATCATGACTGGATGGGGAACATGAAATTGACATGCAACTACACAGAAAGAACCAGGTTTCCGCAGAGCAGGATAAGTGGAAGGAAACCTCTGAACATTCTTGGAGTCTCAGCAGAGCCGTGTGGGCTTCTTGCACAGCGACAGTTCTGTGGAGGTGGAGTGACATTTCTGAAAAGCTTTGATTGACACCTTCAGCCATAAAAATAAAATAAAATAAAGTAACCTCTATCTTACTAAGAAATACAGAGAACCCTCCTCTAGATCACCCACTTGAAACACAAAAAGGATCAGCTTTGCCAGAAATGAAAATCAATCTCAAGATGCATTTCAGAAGAGCCCCTTCGTCCTTCCTTACGGGAATGGCACTGTTACAGCTGACCAAGAAGGCACACGGCTATGCGGTGCTTCCCCCAGAAAAGCAATGGGGAAAGTCAAAACCATGCATGTCTGGAAATTCGGCCAGCAACCAAGGATGGACTATTTCAGGGAAATTACTCAGTGCATCTTCTACAGCTACATTTTTTAAGATTGGTTCCTTAGGTCTTTAGAGATGTTAATAATTAATAAAAAGAAGTTCTGTAGGCAGGTTGGAGAAACACTCTGTTAAACATTATGAAACTTGTTTCTTTAGTAGTGATCATTCTAGGATGTTTTATATACTCTACAAAACCTGGGAATCTTGCAGACAGGAATGCAGCTTGGAGCTTGTCCCATACTTACTTGATCTCAGATCCCTTTTGTGGAGGAATGTGTCAAGAACCGCATGCTCCCAGAAACCCACTTCGGAGAAGACTGAGAAGCAATGTGGGTCCATCAGCCACTTGCTACTCCTCCCTGGCTCAGGAGAGGGAATTTTTTTATTGAATCATCTTCTGTTGTTTTGGTTTTGCATCTCTGCTTTTCCAACCAGCATACGAGTCCTCTAGGCATCTTTCAAAGAAAAAAACTATTTTATTTCTGAAGTGCCATCCCAGATCCCCAAAGGATCTCATGACTCTGCATTTTAAAAATTTTCCATTGGAGAGTTTGGGGGTGACCAATCTGGCGCAGCTGACCAGGGATCACACCTCTACTCTGTGTCCGTGACACCACCTTCCAGCTCCTGTCATCCCAGAGTTCCAGCTGTTGGCACGAGTCTTATCTAAAAGTGGACCTGGCGTAGAATGGCAGCAACCCAAAGGGAATTTCAAGGGCTGCAGAGAGAGGGATATTTTCTTTCCCCTCTCCAGACTCAAGTAAGAGTAATCATTGACTTTCCCTAAAACCCATTAATTCTATATTTAGGCAACTAAAAGGAAAGAGGGGGAAAAAAAAAAACCAACCACAACCTCACACACGATGGAAAAGATTGTAGATTCCCAGTGGCTATGTTGGCAAAAGGCAGAATGAGTGGTGTTCTGTGGGGTGTTACAATTCTCATATTGGATTTTTCTTTTCTAAAGTAGGTGAGTTCATTTATCTTGGACCCACATTCCTACAGACAAAGTAGAGATCTGGTATCTTCATCACCACTAGATGTAATACAATCTGGACATGCCAAGTCTCATGGATGCCTGCGAGCACTTTTAAAAGGTTTTGGTTAGCTCCAATTTTATTAGAATGAAAGCTTTTCACAAGTAAGAGGTTTTATGGGAGTTATTTTTAAAGTAATGTGTTTTTATTGGTTTCTAGTAAGATCAGTGAAATCACATGGCGTTTTTAAAGAATTTTAAACCAAAAAAAGATGTTCAAACAACTTGCCTGAAACACAAAAGCCAAGAAAGTCCAAATAAGATTTTTGACTGCAAGGGCGTTAATGCCAAGATAAAAACACTTCTGGGGAAGCAGAAGAAAAGGGTAAAGGAGGATTCCAAGCCAGGACAAAGATGAACGGAGCTCAGCATCCAAATGGTCACTCACGTATTGAGATATGAGTACTTGCTTCTCTTTCTGACTTGGTCGCCCCAACAGATACGGGGATCACCCTTTGTTGTGTATAAAAATTAAGCTCATTAGAAAAGACAACATGCTCTTAATTCCCTGGGCCTCAAAAGAGTAACTCAAAGGACACACAAAAATCCAGCCAAGGGATAGGAATATCAGCAGAAACACAAATCATGGAACACTAGACACACAAGTCACGGAAAACGCACTTTGGAATTCTACATACTCTTGCTCCACTTCCTTCTTCTTTGCCTTCTTTCATCTTTATTGCCTGTTTTTATGATTAATAAAACAATGCATGCTCAGTGCAAACAACTTGGAGATGTCTAATGCAATCTGTATAGGACAGCTTCTTAAAAAAAAAAAAAAGATAGCTTCTTCCTTCAGGTGAGACTACAGATTGAGAGAGAGAGAGAGAGAGAGGGGAGGATGACTTTGCCTCTCATCCACAGCAAGTCAGCTGGTCATCTAGGACCAGAAAGCAGATATTTTAATAACTCTTCACCACAGTCTATAATCCTAATATGAATTTATTACATATACATATGCATGGGTTTGCTACGAATTTCTGTCCTACCTCCCTGTAGATTCAGTGTCTAGCACTTACTAGGTGCTCAATAAATGCATTAGTGCCAAAATGAATTCATCTCTGTACAATGCTCTTTCTGTCAAATCATGGATAAGTGAGCAACTAGATAAATCTATCAACAAGATACAAAAGAATGTACAAAAGAATCCTTCAGAACTCTTCCCTCCAATTATAGAAAATAATTTAGGAATAAATATTTTCCTGTCCCTTGAGCAGAATGGCATTAAGGCAACTAATTAAGTCTTCTAGAAATAGAATAATAGCGGGCTTCCAGAGACCTGGATAGGTATACATTTTATCTGTGCAATTGCAATTGTGTAACTATGAACTCCTTCCCTTCTCAGACAATGGTTTTACCTGTATGTACTCCTTTTTCTTGAGTTGGTATAGTAAGGGTTAAGAGGAATGACAATTTGCAGAAGGAACAAAAGTCAGAAATGTTAGGATTTCTATCAATCAGAAGAAGCCTTCTCGATAATGTTACCCTATCTGTTTAGGTCCCATGAATTGAAGGTATATAAAAGATGTAAAAGTGCTTTCATAAATTATGGATCCATCTTACTGTGCATTCCGGTTGCTTTCATAGAGTATTAGTGTTATTATTACTTATTTAAGTGAAGTAAAATTTATTAAGTGAAGGTGAGAACAGGAAGGAAAGAAAAAAACTCTCTAGAGTGAATACGTTGCCCTTCTTTTTATTCATAGGGTATTAACATCTACGTTTTTGAAGTGAAATCTTCAAAGGGATCATCTCCTCTTATGAACTCTGAAGAAGGACTCCATCTCTTTTCCTCCAGAAGGGTATTACCTTTAACCTTGAAACACTAACCAGTTCCAAGGAGACTCAATTTATCCATAAGATGCAACATTGCTCACTACTAGGTCACTCAGCTTGGACACAAAGAAAGGGGAAAAAATTGAGCCCCTGGTTAGTGATTCTCAAAAGGATAAAAGATTAAACTGTGTTCAGCATATTGACCACAGGGGCACCTGGGTGGCTCAGTGGGTTAAAGCCTCTGCCTTCGGCTCAGGTCATGATCTCAGGGTCCTGGGATTGAGCCCCGCATTGGGCTCTCCACTCAGCGGGGAGCCTGCTTCCCCTCCTCTCTCTGCCTGCCTCTCTGCCTACTTGTGATCTCTCTCTGTCAAATAAATAAATAAAATCTTTAAAAAAAAAACCCAAAAACATATTGACCACATACCATCGAGAGTACACTGCCTCTAGCTTCTCCCATTCCTTTTGGGTAATGGAATTTCCACCATTTTCCCCCTCTTACCGGGTTGACTTGTATGTAGTCATTAATAGGGCTCACTAAATGTGTCTGGTTCTCCAGCTCTTATGCACATCATAGGACTGTACTTCTTGGCCTCCTGGGGTTGACTAAAGCCTCATGATTGGTTCCCACCAATAGGCTGTGAGGACAAATGATGGGCGTCTCTTCCAATCTAGAGAAATGAATTGCGAATAAAAGTATATTCAGAGATCTGTTTTCTCTTCTATGATGCCCAGCAATATTTGAGGTATCAGCCTACATCCCAGAGTACAAGAAAGGGAACAAAGCCCCAGGGGACGCCAAATGGACAAGTGCAAGACATTAAACTTGATGTCATAAGCCACTGAAACAATAGAATTGTGACTGCAGTATAACCTAACTTGTCAAGACTGAGGCAGTCTTGACAGAGAACGTCTACATCAATTTACCTATTGCCTATTCCACTGAAACCCTGTGGCTTACAACAACCATTTTTAAAAAGATTTATTTATGTATTTGAGAGAGGAGGGAGGGGCAGAGGAAGAGAGAGAATCCTCAAGCAGACTTCCTGCTGAGCGCAAAGCCCCACGCTGGGCTCAATCTCATGACCCTGAGATCATGACCTGAGCCAAAATCAAGAGCCAGCCGCCTAACCGACTGAGCCACTGAGACACTCCTTAAAACAGCCATTTTCACTTATGAGTTTGTGGGCCAGCAACTTGGATTGGGTTCTGCTGGGTTGTTCTTTTGCTGTATCGTACCCGAGTCATTCCTCTCAATGCACGTCCCTAGGTCAGTAGAGTGGGGGCTGACCGGTTTAGGGACCCTCAGCTGGGATGGCCCATCTCTGTTCCCCTTATTCGAAATCTTCAGTAGATTGGTGGAAGTGCCTTCATCTAAGCCTCAGCAAGAAAGCGAGAGCAGGAGCTATGACGTCTCTTGAGTCCAACGAGAAGAACTCCCACACTCTACTAATCAGAGTGAGTCACTAATTCAGACTCAAGGGGGGAGAAGAATAGATTCCACCTCTTCATTGTAGAGTGGCAAAAATCCCATTCAAAGGGGGTATGAATACAAGCAAAGGAGGAATTCAGGTTTTTTGTTTTATTTTGTTCTGTTTTGTTTGTTTGTTTTTACAATCTACCACATCCTCTCATGATCAGGGTAGTGGCTCAGGAAGTGTCAGCATTGAAAAGTTATACTATCAGCTTTTTTTTTTTCAATATCATGAAGATTTTACTGCAGAAACGTAAACTCAAAGAGCACGTGATTTCACCCGCATGCCCACAGAGATCTGTCATTGCCTGGTCTCCACTGTGCTTCTGGATTTCATGCCTCCTCCTCCGACCAGTAGTCATTCCACGTCCCCAGATACTTGGGTCACCTCTTCTGATACATTGTGGACAGTGTTTGAGGAAACTACATCTGACTCAGGAAGACGACCTGGAAAAAATCAAATAAGAGCCAAAGAATCCCTAATTTTACTTCAATAGATGGCAAAGTCCTGCGATGGCTCCCAAAACAGGCAGACAACTGAGATCTAAAGACGGTGAAGACCATCCAAATGGTCATTTGGATATGATGCTGGACAACTTGATGAAAGTTCTGAGGAATAATCATAGCATTACTTTCTGGACACTTAATTTTACTCCTGCTTATAGCAGGAAAATGCTCAAAGCAGCAAGTGCTTTCCTAAAAATGGCATTAGATCTTGACCAAAATGTGAGGGGTTTGAGTAAGTGGAGGAGGGAAGGTAGGAAGTCTATATGGATTCCTCGCTGGTGCAATTTTAAGAGATTTAAAATAAAATCTGCTGTAAAGAATGATTACCAGGAAGAAAAAAATAGGAAGTGGTTAGGAGCCATGGGGGTCCCCTATCCCCCATCTGAGATTCATCCACTCTTTACTTTCACCATTCCTCCTCATCCTCCCTGGCTCCTTGGGCCTGCAGCATTGTCTCCTTCTGGTATCCAGAGAAGGGGCTGCTGTGCAGGGCTCCCAGCCCTGATATCCCAGATCTGCCTTCTGCTGTGGCCACAGACAAGGCAATGAATAAGGGGGCACCTGAGGACAGGAAATTCTCCCTCAGCCACATCACTCCTGAAGAGACTGGCAATTGGATGGCTCCAGCTTCGAGAGTTTCCAGAATTTGAAAGGGCAGCCAGCTTCTAGGCTTGCTGTTGTGAAGGTGGTAGGAAAATTGTAGTATGGCCCTTGGAGTCACTCTCGGCGTGTCTGCTCTCTGCTGCTTGCCAAGTTCTTTTTGCTAGATGCTGACATCCTGCTTTCTGATGGCTGGGGCGTGACTCTTGAGGGAAAGGAATGAGTCCACCTCTACCAGGAAGCCCTCCTGAGCTAGCCAAGGGGGCTGCAGGGTGTCATTCACCCGAATTCATGCCTTAAGCTGATTTTACGCTGAGCCTGCCCTAGTGTTAGCCACTCCATTATCTTTTGGATACAGTTAGACCAGGGGATTTGAGCTAAGACTGGGTTCCTGAAATCTTGACAGTTGAGAACCAAGGATATAATGCTATTTTTAAGCTGCTAGCAGATTTCTAGTTCAAAGAGGTAGAGGCTGGGGAGCTTCGTGGGTGGCTCAGTTGGTTAAGCTTCTGACTCTTGATTTTGGCTCAGGTCATGATCTCAGGGTCATGAGATTGAGCCCCTTTAATGCTCAGTGCAGAATCTGCTTAAGATTCTCTCTCTCTCTCTCTCTCCCTCTGCCCCTCTGCCCCCATCCCCTGCCCCCCTCCCAAAAGCAATAGAAGGATCACATATTTTTCTCTTCCTTTTCTCACTGAACACTAATAAAATAATGCCAATAAACTCAAAGAGTGCTGAGAACAGAAGGGAATCCATCAGTAGAACAAAGGATCGGAGCAGCTTCTGGAGCAGGAAAAGTGAATGGGACACACTACTGAGCATAAATCATGGAAGTGGAAGTGGCACTCCAGAACACCCATGGAAGTCATATGCAAAGATGGAGGGCATTCCTCTTCGCAGAGCCCTAGAGACACCGTACGTGATGTGCCTGTGGGTAGGCAGAGCAGAAATGTTCCACGGGGGTGGAAATCAAGGTGATGATTTGAAGTTCTTCCAGGCTTCCCTCTCCCATTCTCTATTCTTTTCATACTGAGTAAATGATGGTTTACACCCAAGGCCTGGATTAGGGCTCCTGATACCGCCGTTAGTGCCTCTTCCAATAAGAGGGAGGAGACAGCCTGCTAGCCATTCTGTCCCTCCTAGTCTCCCATCCCATTTGTCAAGGGTCAAGCCGCTTTGCTGTACCACTCATGGAACGTGGTGTTGGGGAAGCACTACACAGCTGAAATGGAAACCCATTGACACCGGCTCTATAAATCATCCAGCTCCACGATTGACTACTCATGTGAATGAACAGCCAATGAGCAGGAGATGGTGGAGAATCCATTGAGGATTACTTGCAACCCCAAATAAAACACACAAAGAAAAAATGATCCTGGAGAAAACAGAAACTTCGGAAGATAGAAAGGATGTCAAAATAAAATTGAGAGAGACTTAAGGAAATATGACATCCATACGGGAGAACAGACCACTCAGAAAATAAAGCCATCAGGGCATAAGAAAAAGTGCTTTGAAAAGAAACATTTGGTTATCTCGTAGGTGTTTTTGCTTCCCTACTCAGCACCCATCCCTCCCTTACCCCTTCCCGAAAGAATCCCCATTTTGCTGATGTGTCCACTCATCCCAGGGAGCCTGTGTGACTCATTTTTTTTTTTTTTTTTTGGTTATTACAAGAAGAAGGTAT
Source organism: Procyon lotor (assembly GCA_028646535.1). Classification (NCBI taxonomy): domain Eukaryota; kingdom Metazoa; phylum Chordata; class Mammalia; order Carnivora; family Procyonidae; genus Procyon; species Procyon lotor. The sequence continues at coordinate 26,337,553 of CM053620.1, forward strand.
AGGGCAGAGAGTATGGAGGTGTAGACTGAGGAATGGCTCCCCAAAGGTACCAGCTTCCAAATCCTTGGAGCCTGTGAATATCTTACAGGATAAAGGGATTTTGCAGATGGGATTAAGTTAAGGATCTTGAGATGGGGAAATCATCCTGAATTATCTGGGTGAGCTAAAATAATCACAAGTCATTACAGGAGGGAGGCAGGAGGATCGGGGTAGCAGGAAGAGATGTAACAATGGAAGGAAGATGTTGGAGTTACAGGAAGAAGGGACCATAAGCCAAGGAATACAGGTGGTTTCTGGGAGCTGAGAAAGGCAAGGAAATGGAATCTTCCCTGAAGCCTGAAAAAGAAATACAGTCTTGCTGACATCTTGAGTTTAGAGTTCCAGCCTCCAGAACTATAAGAAGATAAATTTGTGTTGTTTTAAGTCATTAAGTTTGTGGTTATTTGTTATAGCAGCAATTGAAAACTAATAAAGGGGGGTTTATGGACATTTAGTAGGCAGATACCACAGATGCTAAATGTTCTGAAATGCATGAACAGTTGTTTCCAATGAAGAATTACGTTGACCAAAGGACAACTGTGTCCTAATGAGAAACTCTGGAAGCTACTCAGAAATACCTCTTCCTCTTTGCTGGTTGTTGGGTCAGAAAATGGGCATGGGACAAAATTCAGAGAGATGTAAAGTGAGTTTGTCTAGGTTTTTAGAGGTCTTCAGAGGTCTCCTTCTGTGGAAAGACATTAACAAAAAGGCATAATGAAGTGCTCAAACAGGTACATCAACCAACCTTTCATTCTATCACACCTCTTAGAGTTCTACAAATAAAAACATTTGCTGATTGCTTAAGCTATTTGAATTCGACTTTCTGTTGCAGAAAATGTATTCTAAGTAGTACAATTACAAAGACGTCAATGGAAGTATTGAAAATTGAGGCCAAAGACAACTCCCCAGAAGCTAAAGATACAAAATGAGTGAAAATTTTATACGTTTAAGCTAGCAACAAAGAAGTTCCTACACATGCGAAAATGGACACAAATGGATCTTAGAAGCATTACACTAAGTGTAATGGCACAAAAGATTATGTGCACAAAATGGCACAAAAGAGGCACAAAAGATCCATATTTGATTCTATTTCTATGAAATGTCCAGAGTAGGTAAATTTATGGGGACTTAAATTAGTCTAGTGGTTGCCTAGGGGTAGAGGTGGGGGTAGGGTAATAAGAGAAATGATGAAGTGATGAGAAATGAGAAATGATGAAAATCTTCTAAAACTGTGGCAAGGCTTGCACAACTCTGTGAATATACAAAAAAAAAAAAAAAAAGGCCCATTGGATTGTATATTTGAATATATAAAATTCAATATATGTATAGTTTTTAAAAATATATATTTATATACTATGTATTTAGTATATATAATTTTATATATTTGTATAATTTATATTTATTTATTATTTATTTATATGTTTTCTATAATTTATATAATTCTTAAATTACAAAAGAAAATTCTACACCTAAAAGTTCACTTTGAACAGAAATGCCAAATACTAAGCAGGATTGAAAAACAAAATTCATATTTCTAGTACATTTTTATAAAAATCTACAGAAAGCAAGAACAAGTCATCAATAAAGTATGAGACTGAGAACCGCGTTTAACTTGTGACAAACGATACGGGATCCTGGAAGAAAATAGACAAATGATCTAAACATAATAAAAAGAAATTACTCTGAGCCTAGAATTTTACATTCAATTAAACTATAAAAATTATGAGTGTGGGGGGGAGGGTGGGCATAAAGATATTTTCCAGACATGAAAGAATTGAAAGGTTTTCTCCCGCATTATCTTTTCCCAAAATGCACTTGACAGTATAATACAGGAAAAAGAAACAGAATGGATGGATTTTGTGGAGATTTAAGAAACCATGTATCCAAATTTGAATTAGAAGTCAAGGCTGTAAGCTTTCAAGATGAGAGGAGGCTCATTCTCACAAATAGTGTGATGAAGTAGCTGGATAACCTTAATCAGGGTGTAAAAATATTATTTTAGTCAATGAGAAAAAAACCAGAAAGGAAATATAAGAAAAAGTCTTGGTGAAAATAAAAGCAAACTAAAAGGTGACAAAAAGCAGAGTATTCATGGGAGGTATGTTATTTTCTCATGCTGCTCTCCCAAATGGCTGGACTTACTGGCTTAAGATAATAAAACTTACTCCCCTACAGTTCTGGAGATCAGAAATCCAACCCACCCTTAATGTGCTAGTTAAAGCATCATGAGAGGTGGTTTCTTCTAGAGGCTCTAGGGGAGACTCCCTTTCCCTGCCTTTCTAGCTCCTGGAGGTTCCTGCATTCCTTGGCTCATGGCCTCTTCCAGTAGCATCTTCACATCTCTCCCTGACTTTCTGACCTCTGCTTCAGAAGAGGACCCAGAATCTCCAAATAGGCCGCTTTGGCATAAAAACCATTTCGTGCTGAAGGCATTTGAATTCCTGAAATCTGCCTAAAAGAAGAGTCTCCCCGAAGGACTCAATGGTCACGAATCCCCTCCCTGGGAGCAATCCTGCTCTTCTCCTCCTGGAGAGAAATTGGCACCCACACCCAGATAGACATCTCCAACTCTTCTATCACCTATCTATCCTCTTAAGGGACTGTTTATCCTTCCAAAAAGCCTTCTGCTCTTCCTAAGTGCCCTCTCCCCGCTCCCTTCCCCCTACTCAGTTCGATATTTAGACCCCCAAATTCTAACCACCCCTTCGAGTTACCTATTTCCGGCTGTTCTCAAGCGTGAGCACCATGCATATGAGAATAAACTTCTGTTTGTTTTCCTCCTGTTAATTTGTCTTTCGTTAATTCACCACACAGATCCCCAGTTGGAGCATTGAGGAAGATGGAATGAACCAGTATCCTTCCCTCCTCAGACTTCCATAATTGCACTTCCTTCTCTGATGCTGACACTTCTCTCTCCATCTTAAAAGGACCCTTGTGATTACATTGTGTCCACCCAGATAATTGATAACCCAGGATAGTCTCCCCATCTCAAAATGGCCTCTTTTCCTTATCCATGGCGACATAGTCACAGATTAGGACATTATGATGTGGACACCTTTAGGGCGTCTCCACCATATAGGGTGAGAAGTGTGGAAGTCACGTGGCTAGTGATAAGGACATTCTCCTAAGAGCTGCACCACCATGGTTTATTAAGTTTCAACCTGAAGGGGATGGTGGGGAAACCATTGATTATTGATTATCTTACAGCACATGAGTGTCATAAACCTTGACAACTTAAAAATAATGGTATGATTGATAGAAAGGAAAGAAAGTGGAAGAGGTACATAGAAGTGTTCATTTCCTTCCATTTACGATGGGAAGAGACGAGATAAAATCTTATCAGATTAAGAAAGCCAACCATGTTATGTAGAAGTTATAAAACCCCCCAGCAGAAAAATTTTCAATAATATAACTAACAACACTGAGAGGAGGACGTGGGAAGAATGAATCCAGACCCTCATCTTTCTTATGAGGAAGTTGATGGACATTGACAGACTGAGGAGTAAAATTGTGAGTACCCTGTGTGGACATTTAAAATCAACTCAGGAGGGCGCCTGGGTGGCTCAGTGGGTTAAAGCCTCTGCCTTCGGCTCGGGTCATGATCTCAGGGTCCTAGGGTTGAGCCCCACATCCAGTTCTCTGCTCAGTGGGGAGCCTCCTTCCACCCTCTTTCTGCCTGCCCCTCTGCCTACTTGTGATCTCTCTCGGTCAAATAAATAAAATCTTTAAAAATAAATAAATAAAATAAAATAAACTCAGGAAATTAAAAATAAATAAGTGATGTTTACCTCTGTGGAGTGGGGGTGGGAATTGGGAGACAGGGGATAGGGACGTTTTGCTTTCTATTTCAGACCCAGGTGTATGGGAAATGCACTTGGAAATGAAGGAGATGGCTTCACTGGGAGCTGTTGGGGATACTGGCTACAGAGGGGTCCCCAGCTATCGATCCACTTCAGAACATGCCTCCACCTCGCCTGAGTTCCCACCTCCTACAGACGCAGCCCACAGAAAAGGGTTGGTCAGGGGCAACGAGAGAACATTCTGGATTCTTCAGTCCCACACAGGAAATTCTTTCTGGTCCCACAGGACCATCCCAGTTCCAGAGCTTCCTATGGGACCATGGGACCATTGACACAGCACGGCAGCAACCCCCTCCCTGCCCCAATCCCTTTCCTTCACAGGTATTGATCCCAAGAATCTTCCAGCATGAACTTGCCTGACTGCAGATTTCCATCTCTGACTCTGAGTCTGCTCCCTGAAGGGCCCAACCCAGGATATAATGGTTTCTACTAACTTTTTTTGACTATGCGTAAACTACTTTTTATAAATGTCAGCACAGAGCTCTGAGCATACTCTCATTTGTTTCCTCTTAGATATGAAGGTCCATTTCACATTGGAGGGAAGATGGAATTTTTATTATGAGAAAAATGCTTTGAGATCATTTGCCTATACGGAATTACAGCAACTCCCACATCTGTAATGGAGAGATTTAAAACAATGAAGAGCTAAGATGTTTTGCTTTATAATAAAAAAGATTATCTTTTTGGAGTGTAGGTGGCCTTGCCTCTTCTCAGTATAGTTGCCTGCAGTGTCTTTCAGCTGTAGGGCTGGTAAATGGGCTGGGAACTCAACTTGGAAAGTCAAAGTCAACATTTTTCTTAAAGAAACAATACTGTGTTGTTATTCTCTCGCCAAATACATGAACATATAGAAACTATTATCAGAGGCACCTAATGCTGTGGGAAACTCTGTGGTCTTGGTAATCACTTCCAATGGTTTCTCCTAACACTAAAATCAAATCAATCAGGATCCAAATCAGGTTTTACCAGGCTGTACAAGATGTCACCTCCACCTTCACCTTGATTCATGCCCTGTCACTCTCACTCTATTCATTCCTCTGGAGCCACACTGCCTCGTTGCCAACCTTGAAACTTATTAACCCGATGCCTGCCTCAGGACCTTTGTACCAGCAGTTTCTTCTATTTGAAATGTCTGAGTCATTCTTCCCTTGGATCTTGGCTCTATCTTATCATTCATGTTGGCTCAAAACCTACCTCAGCATAGAGTCTTGCCTTGTCCATCCAATATAAAGCAATGCCCTCTTTCTTCTCTATTATATCAGCCTTATTTTCTCCGGAGCACTCACCAACAACTGGAGTTGTCTTTTATTTTCATTTATTTGCTTATTATCTACTCTCCTTGTCCTCCTAGAAGGTAACCTTCCCAGACAAGACCTTTCCTCATCTTGGCCTCGATGTCTTGGCTGTTTGTAGGATGGTTCTTGGCCCTAGTAGGGCCAGGCTTAATAGATAATTATTGAATAAGCAAACAGTATAATACTACCCAAATTTGGTATGTTACAACTGTCACCCCAAATTAGTGGGAAAGTACTTTATTTTTAAAGAAATTAAGAAAGATGGAACCCACTTTCGCTCTTCCCACTGGACACTGCTCTTTAAATTTTGTAATTTAAAGAAATTACAAAAAACTGTAAGCGTTGATGACTTCACTTGGTTAACTTATGTTGAGAGAGAGAATTCACTGGCAACCCTGGACATTGAAAACTATGATACTTCTCCCCAGGGAAAACAAAAACAAAACCAACCAACCAAACAAACAAATCCCGTGTTTGTGTATACACAAAGTATGGTGCACACAATTTTAAGATTTCTTACCCTCTCCCCTGCAAGGTTGAGGAGCCCTTATTTCAAAGACGATGTGGAAAAACATTTGTAAATGCACATGGTTAGCAGGTAAGAGTGTGTTTCTGGTTTAGCTGAATGCCCTTTGCCCCCTTTGGCAGTCTACGCCATTGAAATAGGTCTAGCTAGTTGGGTGTTCGCTCATGGAACAGGAAGCAGGGCTGGGCCGGCAGGGGATTGAAGGGGTCATCCCCTCTAACCCTGGCCGGGCATGATTGCTTTTCTCAACAAGCAGGCTCCACGATCTTATCAACTGGCCCACAGCCTCAGTTAACCTCTCCAAAGAGATATTAGCTCCTTCTCAAGTAATTTGTCTTCAAGCTCATTAGTCTCTTGTATTTAACTATAAATTCAATAAGACAGGTTAACCTAAGAAACTCAAGGACAGAGTTAGTGTGCCATTTTCATGTTTATGAAGCAGGTACCAAGGAGCAGGTGTTTGGCTCAGAACTTTACATTCATAAACTATTGTAATTTTCTAACATTTCGTGCTTGCCACAATCCCGAGATAGACGTCTTACCATTAATTTATTCTTTTACCTTCTTCACTAGAAAATAGATTGCATGGGACCATCAGTTACAAGTGAATGCAGTAAATGTGGTTGAGTAAGTGAATGAATGAATGAATGTCTACGTCATGCCAGGCACAATTCTACACATGGCAAAACCGAAGATAATGAGATAAGAAAGGCCTTACTCTCTTAAGATAGACAAATGGGGAACAAAGAAAGACCATAGAAAAGTAAATAAATATTTTATTGCAGATCGTGATAAGGAATCTAAATTTTTTTCTAAAGGAAAAAAAAAAGTAAGGCTGATTAGTAAACTGGAAAGTGACTTGTGACATAAGGATATTCTTTTAAAAAGGGTAGTCAGAAAAGAAATAAATAAATAAAATAGGGAGGGAGGGGGAGCCCTCTCTGAGGAGGTGACATTTAAGCAGCAGCCGTGAATGATGACACAAATGTAGAAATGGTAGGATTCAGGGCAAGAGGACTCTAGATGGAGAGAATAGCAAGTGCAAAGGCCCTGAGGTTGGAGTTTGGCTTGGTCAAGGAGCAGAAAGAAGGCCATTTCAGGGCTAATGGGTGCCAGCAAGAGTTCAGATGAGAAGTTTGGGGACACTGGCAGGGGTTAGGTCATGTGGTGTCTGGGTGTTAATCCAGGTGCTTTTGGGGGGAAGTCACAGAATGGCTTTTGATAGGGGACTGGACTAATGTCTTTAAAAGATTACCTTGGCTTCGGTCTGGAGAATAGACTCTAGGGAACAGAGAGGCACCAGGGAATGGACAAATGGCCCAAGGACAAATGGCCCAAGGACAAATGGCCAAGGCATGACTGTCAGAGAAGAATCCTGCCTGTAAGAGCCAAGGTCTCATCCCAGCCTCACTCTGAGCACTTGGCAGGATGGGTGAACTTCTCTCCACCTAGGTTTCTCTTTCCTCCATCATAAAACAAGAGGACTGATGGGGTCCCCCTTCAAGACTGTGACATTCTATCAACACATGCGTCTCAGCCTTGTTCTTGTCAGTCGGGCTCAGAGACTGACCTAAAGAGGGCAGGAGGCCCTTGCAGGTCCAAGCAGCCCGACACAGCCCACCTCACACGCATGTGACAGCTCAGGCGAGGACACCCCACATCGAGGTCGGGCTGATGGAACCCACTTCTGCTCTTTCCACTGGATGCTGCTCCTTAGTCGAAAGCCAGACGGCACCCAGCTCTTAAAACAGCACCACATCGGGGAGCCTTTGATCAGGTTCGATGTCTTCTTTTGCTCCCCGCTCCCCTCCAAGGACCCCAGGGATGCCCCTCAAGGTTCACGCCAGTGTTTCCTCTGGGAGGGGAGCCCTGCTTCTCCGGGGCCAGCATTCCCAGCGCCCCTTGCTCAGTGGTCTCACCAAAGGGAAGAGGGGTTTGACCTGGTTGGATATTGGAGCTGGCCTCCTCCCTCTCTCCTTCCCTTTCATCTCCCAAAGTGGTCCTCCCCTGGCTGATGGGAGAGGGCCTGCTCTGTGCTGGGGGTCACACCTCCCCCCCTCCCCACTTCCTCCGCTCCCCCGCTCCTGGGCCACTTGCTTGTGCAGCTGCTTGATATAAATTCCTCACATACATCCCGGGCCAGCCGGTTTATTTTTATAAACAATAAATAGGACGACATTCCTATGGTGTCCCTCTCGGGCCGGCCTCGTTTACAGAACTGGGGGACAGTGATGGAAGATCCGTGGGGTTTATACAGATGGCCGCCCGCCTGTCATAAATCTCATACACACGAAGCCACGGGCCTCTTCTTTTTTTTTTCTTTTTAAGAACCACCACCACCAACAACGCACCCCTCCCCACCCCGTTTTCTCTCTCTCCCCAAGATCACAAGGCATTATCGAGCCCTACAAATCACGACCAGATGATATTAAGTTGCTTTGCTAACACTCGGGATCCCTTCCGGTGTGTTATTTTTCTTCATTAGAAACGATAGCCCAAGTGCACCAAATCCTCTTTGCCTCTCCTCAAAATTTATAGATCACAGCCTCTAAACTAATTGTTAGTTGCACACCAGGCCGCGAGCTCTTTGTCCACAGAGCAATTACCTTCGAGGCCTTGATTAAAGGCGCGGGGAAAGCAGGAGGGAAAATGAAAGCCCGGCGGGGTGGGCACGCGGTCCTGACATCCGTCTACGGATAAAAGCGAGTTGAAGGGCCCCCTTATCCATCAGAGCCCCTCGTTCAAAGCCCGGCGTGTGACAAAGCGGGGCGCGGGCTGCCCGCGTCTTTTATGACATCATGAACCAAAGCAGCTTCCGGGCCACCCTGAGCCGCGCCCAGGAGTGCGGGGGGCAAGGGGAGCATTTCTTGGCATTGCGTGTGTCACCCACCCAAGGTATGGTCCTTCCCGCGGCCCACCAATTCATTTCCTTCCCGGTAGATAAATCACTTGGGTTCCACACCCTGCCACCTCCAGCAGGTTCTCAGCATCTGGGGGTGAAGCGGGGCACGCCCCCACCTACTGGCCTCTAGGTGCGGTCCTGGCATGGACCCACCCCACCTTCCTTTCCCCTCCCCTCTGCAGAGCAGAATCCGCCTCCCTGGAGGCCAAATCAAAGAGGCTGCCTCCCTGCGGCTTTTTATAGGCAGAGAAAGTGGGGCTCAGAGACCGATGGAACTTGCCCGGCGTCACGCAGCAAACGGGTACCCGCGGGAAGCCTCCAGCTCCTGCTTGGATCGGCTACTCTCTAGAAACGTGGATGCCGAATGTCAGAGGAGGAGTGGCTCCAAACGATGTCCCCAACAATGACCACTTCTCGTTGTCAGCTAGAAACACTAGGAAATAGAGCGCATCCTTAAAGGGATTCTCGGTGCACCTGGATGGCTCAGTCAGTTAAGCCCCGGACTCTGGGTTTGGGCTCAGGTAGTGATCTGGTGGGTTGGGGAATCCAGGTCCGCGTGGGCTCCAGGCTCAGTGGTGAGTCTGCTTGAAGATTCTCTCCCTCTGCCCTTCCCCCTGTTCTCTCTCTCGAATAAATAAATCTTTAAAAAATAATAATAAAGGGATTCTCAAGGTGATAGTCTTTCTCTAAGAGCCTCAGGGGGAGAAATGTTATCATTTTGGTGTAGGGTCTTGGTCAATCAGGCTTCTGATCGAAGTCCCTGATAGAAGGACGCTGGTGCCGCCCTGCCCAGAGCCCCTCAGCACCCACTACTCCTGCCCACACAGAGGGCTGCCTGCCGCCCCCCCAAAACCCCAGCACCTGGGACTGCGCCCAAGGGCACGTGCAGACAGAAGGAGGGAGGGTGTTCAACTCATGTGTGAAGCCAAACAGAAATGCCAGCCCAAGAAATCATGGGGTGCAGCTCTCTGGCAAGGAAGGACAAGGGGGAAGGGGGATAAATGCCCCAGGCTCATCTCCCTTCAAAGGTGAGGACTGAGAGACCCGGTCTGAGGGTCTCCCAGAGGCCCCCAACAGGATTGAGCCCCATGTGCACTGCGCTACCCTGCTTCTTGACTGGTGCTTTTGGGGCTGCCTTCCCCGCCCCCCACATCATTCCCCAGGGCCCTGCCAGTAATTCCTGAGATCACCCACCCAACAAATTCCCCGTGTTCAAGCTCCCCCTGAGCTTCTGCTCGGGAGGAGAATCAAACTCAAGGCACTTCCTCACCATCTTCCCCCTTGTCAATGACATTGATGCCAGTTTGGTGGCCTGGCGTTTTGCTTATTACATTTTTTCAAAACCAGACTATTAAATTCAGGATATTTTAAATAAAGACAATTCTCATTTCTTTTAAAAACCAGAAAGGTTGGCATCCATCACTGGCAGCCCTGAGCAGGTGCTGGGGGCAGCCGACCCCTTTAGATGGGCCGGTTGTCTCCAATTCCTTCTGGGCCCACAAGATCTTCCTTGTGCTTTCATGTCAGCTTCCTGGTCCTCGTAGGCAGGTGAGTGTTTGAGTCCTAGACTTTGATACTATTGCTGGCAAACAACCAAGCAAGCCTTATCCTTGTATTCGGTTTTATTCCTGGAAAAAAGGAGACTAAAAAAAAAATGGAGCTGAAAAAGGGGGCTTTCCATGATTGGAGCAAGTCTGTCTCTTTATGCCCTCTTCAATTTCAGGTTTTTATAATGATGGTTCTCAACTTGAGCAGCACAAGAGATCCTCCCCCATCTTGGGTTAGACTTTCGACCCATTAATATCAGCTCCGTGACCCTCAATTCGGATTCAACAGGAACCCAAACCAGTGAATTTCCTTCTGACTTCAGTTCGTGGTGGGTTGCAGGTAGCCGCCTTGAACAGTTTTGATTTTGCCTTTGAATAGACGAACCTCCAAAAGTAATTCCTATCCTTCCTAACCTCATGCCCTACCACTATGAACACTCATGGACTGTTTTCTCTTTGGGTGGCTTCCCAATTTACTCTTATATCAAAGTACTGCGTGGTGTCATTGTTAACCTGGTAATATATCCAAGTATGATAAGAAAGCACGTTCAAATAAGTATTTAAACATAGATTAGATATCTAATCTAATCTAATAGATCTAATATATCTAATCTAATCTAATCTAATCTAATCTAACCATATTAGATTAGATCTAATCTAATAGTTAGGTTTGATATCCAAGCTCTGTCAACTTGAAAAATAGGTGTTTCCCTGAAAAATGAAACACTCACTTCTCATCCAGGGAACTGAACCTTTGCCAGGTTCCTTTTGCAACAACCGTGAAAGGGACAAAATCTGGAATAAGAAGGAAGAGATCTATTCCTTTGACCACGTAACGTGTCTACACATCTCTAAATGGCTGCACATTGGCAAATCACGATTTCCTCTTGTGCTGATTTTCCCTGCTGACAAAGGACAGACTGTTGGTTGTGTGTGGAGCTGAGTTGATGAATTAAGTCACAGTTGCTCCCCTCCTTACTCCCCCGCCCTGAGCATCCTTGTTCCTCCTCTGGCTTTGGCCACGTTAGCTGCAACCATAAATGAACACGACTTCCAAAATCACCCCTTTCCCAAATTGGCTCTGCAGCAGATGCTTTGAAGTGAGAAAGGCACACCACAGAATCGCAGAGAAGTCAATGGCATCCTAGCATGAGATCAAGAGCAACCTGGCTACCTCCAGCCAGCAAGAAGTAATCCAGTAAAACACAGGGTCAGAGGGCAGAGGCACTCTCTGCCAGAAGGCACTCTCTTCTTCTTAGGGTGAAGAGTCTATAAATAGAAGGAGTCCAGATGCCACAGCAGGGGGTCCCAGGCTGGGGTATAAAGCATAGGTGTGACCCAGAGATCCAAGAGCCTGCTGGCACTTGGGTAAGAAGCCGCACACTCCGCAGCCCCACTGGGGTCAAGTGGAGGGATTGGCAGGTCCTAAGGAGAAAACTCAGAATGTCAGAGACAGAACCAAGAGTAGGGCTCAGGGATGAGTCTTCCTCTCCAGAGCAAAGCAGAAGCTCATGTCAGCATGCCAGAAAGTTCCTGCCTCCCTGCTGCTTCAACCCCTCAATGGCTCTCCCCTTTGTTCTCTGAAAGGGTTCAAAGCTCTAAATAGAGGGAAGGGGAGAAGCATGGGTTCTCTTTTCCATGTCTCTAATTCCTTTCCTTGAAGAGGATCTTGGACTGGGCTAAGCCAGGCAGTGGAGGAAAGTAGCTAGATGATTGATGTTTTTCTGGCTTCTCTACTGATTTTGAGTCCTCTGGGCTCCATTCAGGTATAACTATCCCCTCTGTGGAGCAGCAAGCAAAACCCAGAGGGAATGGTGAGTTTTGATGGGGATGGGGACACGAAGAGAGCCAATTTCAGGTCTTCCTGCAAAGCCAGACTGGAAGGGACCTTCTGGTACCCGGGACTCACCCGAGAGATGGGGACATCCCCTGGTGTACAAGGAGTGAGGATGTAGAATATCATCACTTCCTTCATTCACTTCTGAATAAATCAGAAGGGCCACCTCTGCACCTGCCCCAAGATTGGTCTTCTCCCTCACCCATACTCTTTTGGTTTCTCATCACATTTTTAAGCTCTTTTGGTTAATGACTTTTAACTACCCAATTCCAACCTCAAATTCCCTCAAAATATTTCTCATTGCCTCCATGAATTGAAAGCAATATGGAGGCGATATGGCAATATGGAGGTCATTACTCTGGCCATATTAGTCCCTGAGAACCAAATCAAGAACAGGGTACCATATATTGGAGAAGATGCTGTTCAACTTCTCACTACACACAACTTACTCTTCCAACTCATTTGCTCTGCGTGTAGCCTTAGGAAACCCCTGCTTACCTGTGTGATGCCATATTCCTAGGCCACAGCCAGTTACATTGGGGGTATTCACCTGACACTGGGGAACCAAACTATTGGTGGCCAGTGTTCACTTAGATTTTTATTTGCCCAACTACTTAAACAGTCAAGGGATTTGTGAACTGAGTCAGCTAGTGTGGGACCCAGAGAGATGTTCTAAGATCTCTTGCCGTGAGATCCCCATAGTTGCCCTATTTCCATCCTATGTCCCATTTGTTTAGGTCTATAAACTTAAAGCAGAATGCAAATCAGACTTTAGATTGCCCAGAGAGACACAATTTTCTTTGTCCGACGTTCCAAGTTGGGAGTTTGGTGAAGTTTATGACTATCTAACTGATTCCACGGAGGCTTTTAAAAACCAAGGACAAGATAGCCAAGGTCATGGGATCCATCTTGCGGCCAGCTTCTGGCTAGGACCACTCTGCCCAAGCAAGCCTTTAGACATATATAAAACCCAGTTATAGGGGTTTGCCTGTATTATAAAATAATAAACATTTTCAGCTGATGGCCTGGAGGAGAACCCTGTAGTCAGTGGGGACAAAGACAAGAAGGCAGGAAGGAAGTGGATGTGATTTGGAGCAATAGCTTGGTTTAGTCAAAGAACTTAGGCTCTGAAGTCAAATTAAACCAAATGCAAAGCTCCAACACTTCCCAGCTGTGAAACTGGAAGGCAGTCCACTGGGGACCTTCTGAGAGACTGTGTAGCACCACCTCAGAAGTGACCCCCTGGGAAACAGGAGGCTGAGACACTTATCTGCTGACAACCAACCTCCACGGATTGGAAATTGTCTCAGAGTTCGTAACTCCCCTGTATGTCTGGTTGCCCCTGCTTGTAGAGCTGAGCAAAGGCCAAAGAAAGCCCTTGGACAGTGAAGAAAAAAGATCCACGTGGTTGAGTGCACATGGCAGGGGACACAGTTGGAGGACATGAGCGTCGGGGAGCAGGCATCAGAATGTCTGCCCCCTGGAGGTGTGGGAAAGCAATAGTGTCTGCCGCTAGTCCAAAGTCCAAGCAAGATTGTACTGAGGCTGGGCTGGGACCACCAAGGTTAAGTGCCTGGCCTAGGCCCCATCGGGGGCCACCGGCTGAGGAAAGGCACTCCCAATCTGGGCAGTAGGATGACTCTGTGGGAACTACAACCTGCTCTTTGGGTTCAACAACCTCTGCAGTGAAGACAATACAGAGCCCAGCCCCACGGGGTGCCCTTCAGGGTTGTGCCTGGACTCCCTCAAACCAAAGCTTTCCAGAAGGTCTCAGAACTTGGTGACGAATCTGGGACTTCCCAGTGGACCCTGGGCATTATCAAGACCCAGAACACCATAGAAAGGAGCCAATCATTTCCCAGGATGGCTCAAGTACACGGTCACGCTACTCTAATCTCCTCAGGGATGAGCACCTCACTTCATCTGGGTTCCTCAGATGGGGAAGAGGAAAATCACGTGGCAGGGGCCCCCCACCCCTGGGCTCAAGAGAATAAGAGTCCAAGTGGTACGATTCCTAGTGGCAAACCTATGACCTGCTGCCCCTGAAGGAAATTGGCAATCTCTTGACTTTTTAACCTAAACTCAAAGTCCAAAAAAAAGAAAAAGGTACATGTCAATATGTCAATTCGGTACACACCTATGTATAAAATTTTTAAAAAATATTTTATCTTAAATTTGTGGAAATTAAGGAAGAAAACAAATGAACAGAGAAAAAAGAGCCAACCAGGGGCGCCTGGGTGGCTCAGTGGGTTAAAGCCTCTGCCTTCGGCTCAGGTCATGATCTCAGGGTCCTGAGATTGAGACCCATATCGGGCTCTCTGCTCAGCAGGGAGCCTGCTTCCTCCTCTCTCTCTGCCTGCCTCTCTTCCTACATGTGATCTCTCTCTGTCAAATAAATAAATAAAATCTTTTTAAAAAAAAAGAAAAAAGAGCCAAACAAAAAGACGGACTCTCTTTATTTTCAAAAGATTTTATTTATTTGTTTGTTTGCTTGTTTATTTATTTATTTAACAGAGAGAGAGCACAAGCAAGGGCGAGAGGCAGAAGGAAAAGGAGAAGCAGGCTCCCCACTGAACAGAGAGCCTGATGTGGGGCTGGATCCCAGGACACTAAGATCACTGAGCCTAAGGCAGCCACTTAACTGACTGAACCAGCGAGGCAACCCCCAAAAACTCTAGAGAACAAACTGATGGTTACCAGAGGGGCAGTGGGCAGGGTGGGAGGGTGGGGTGGGGGGAAATCAGACAGGGATGAAGGAGGGCACTTGCATTGAGCACCGGATGTTGTATGGAATCACTATGTTGTAGACCTGAAACTAATATTACATGCGTGTTAACCTTGCTGGAATTAAAAAAAAAAAAAACAAAAAAAACTCATGTCATCACATTATCTTTACCCTTACTACCTGTTTTCCAGTCTGATATCACTGTTATTTTATGTCATATGATGGTACATTTTGTCTTTTAAAATGCTGGTCAAGACTCCCTAGTCATTTTTACTACCCACTTTCTACTTACAAATTGGTGGCACTCCTCCATTTAATGCTGAGCTAGCAGATAAGGGCTTGGCTACTGAAATAGGAGCTCTGGATGAAAATAACAAAGCCTGCCCCAGTCCAACCCCACTGCATCTCTGGTGGGCTGGGCAGGAATATAAGGCTCAAGGACATCTGAAGGTCATTGCCTTTTTTTTTTTTCCAGGTAAGCTTTTTATTTAAGTACGACATATACCGAAAGGGGGCAGAGCACATGGGGAATGCCCCAGTGAAGCCAGCACCCAGAAGCCCCTTTGCACCCCCTCCCACCAGCCCAGAGCAAAATGATCTTGACTTCTAACTCCGGATGTTAGTTTTCACCTGTTTTTGAACTCTGGAAGCCTCAAAAGGGGCAGGATTCACTTTTTTCTATCTGATTTCTGCTCCGTCAGCCTAATGAGTGTGAGACTCTTCCCCATCCCTGGGTGCAGCTAGATCTGTCCCTTCTCATTGCTGCGTACTCGTGCAACTGTGTGACCAGACCGTCATTTCTCTTGGAAGCCCTCGGCTTTCGCTTTGCCCTCAGTTTGGGGCCGTAAGTCCTGCTCTGAAAGTTCTTCTGGGATGAACACATGTGCTCATTTCTATTCAGTATTTACCCAGGAGTGAAATTGTCAGGTTATAGAAGAGGCATATGCTCAGCTTTCGAAAATATTAACCTGATGTTTTTCAGGCCACTCCCGACAAAAAAATTGAAAACGGTTAGAGGCTCCACTTTTGTCGTCCTCACCATGAAAATAGTTTGTAAAGAGTCCCATGGGGGGGGGGGGGTGAAAAATAAATATTCTTACAGCTGAAGTTACTTACTCTATGGAGGAGAAGAATGCCAAAGAGAAAACTGGCCCTCTTGTCAGCCAATGCGCAGGCATTTGGGGAAGCCTGAGGAAGTGTCTTCCTAGTTTGTCACTTTAAAATTCAAAACCTGCCACGTGGCTCCATCCGGAGGACAGTCTCAAAAGTCAGCCATCTCCAATACCCACCCCCCCACCCCCCGCCACAAGGGCATCTCTCACTAGAAGCCTCAAGATCTGGGGAGACCCTCTTTAAGGACATAAATCCTCGAGCTGGACACAGATTTGGAAGCTGGAGTCCTAATGGGTGACGTTATTTCCCCCTTGGGTCCTGGTTCCTCTATCTGCAAGATGGGTATAGGAATGAGATCTCACAGGCTGCTGGGCTGGGGAAGAGGGGAGTCTGGGGTGCATGAATCCCAGTTAGCACTCTGCTGCCGGCTTGATCCTCAGTAAAATACTAACTGCAATCAGCAGCCTCACTTTGATTCTTCTCGCTTGCTTGCTGTCAGAATGGGGGTCCTCTGAGCCGGGTGGTAGACAAGCTGCACACTGAAGGTGGGCTCCCCCTCCTCTAACACCGCCCCTCCACCCCCTCCCCCGCCCCCGCGCCTCCATTCACCGGCCATCAGAGCCTTCACTCTCCCGCCCTTCAGCTCTCCACAGTAGCAGGAGTGTCTGCTACAACTGCCAGCATCCCATCACACTGAGCCTGCTAATCCTCCTTGCTCTCAGATGTGGTTAGCCGGGGATGGGGACGGCAAGCGGAGGGGAGAGCGGGCCCCGGGGCGGGCGGTGACCATGTTGCAAACACAGGGCAGCAAAGCTGAGCTGCCTGAAGTTTGCAGCCAGGAGCAAACGGGAAACAAATTAGTTCAATCCCAGAATGTAAACCAGCACTGACAGAGATGCATGGAAGAGCCATGCAAGGAAAACGCGCTGCAATTTCTCATCCAGTTAGCGGGGCGGGGGGTGGGGGGTGGGGGGTGGGCGTTGGGGGGGGGGATCGATGCCACGGGACGGGACATAGGCCACATAGAAGACGCTGTACAGCAGCAGCAGCAGGCCCAAAGGATCTGGGACTGCCTTTGAGACTTCCAGTGGCAGCCGGTGCCCACACATGGATCTGGTCCGTGTGTTTTGGTGCCAAGAGTCCCGCATTAAAGCTCAATTCAGGGACTCAGAATTTTAGGACTCGGAGGTCATTTCATCCGGAGATTTCTACAGGAGGATTTTGTGAATGTGTGTGCGGGAGAGGGGTGTTGTAGGGATGGAAAAACACTGGAGGGCTGGGGGCCCAGCTTCCAACAGAGCTCTCCTCTCTTTCCTATGAGGTTGAAATGTATGAACTTGCCCTTTTGGCCACTCAGAAGCAGGACTCTGAGAATTTCAAGTGGCTCCATAGATTATATTGGCATTTCATGTAAGTTACTGTTTAAACAAAGCATTCTGGGGTTAAATGTATTGATGTATCCAAACTCCTGGTTCAGATGGGGTTTGGGGGGGTGCGGGTTGGACAAGATCCTGCTCCAGGAGGACAGGGTAGTGGGGTGCCTCCAACTTCTCCATCCGTGGCCCTGACCCAAGGCCTGGCATACACTGGGAGCTGGACTAGCGCTCAATAAAGCAGGTGTAAATTGCATCATGGCTTCTTTCCTTATTCATTCCTTTATTCATGAAGGAGCATTCATTGTACCTAGTGTGTATTAGGTACTTGACTAAGTGCTGGGTTATAGCAATTAAGCAGACACACACCCTCCCCAAAGCCATTTATAGTCTAGTGGGTGAAATAGACATTAAATAGGCAATGCCTGAGTATTTCTCACAATTGTGATAAATAGGCAGGGAGGAAAGAGTGCAAGAGATCCCTGAGCACTGGCTAGGTCCAAAGCGCTGGGCCTGCCCTGTATGGAGGGTAGGGCAGATAGTGCCCTGCTCACAAGGATTTGGCATCCCTCCCTTGGAAGGGTTGTCTTTTCCTCTTCTACTGAGCTCAGGCGTGGCCATGCGGCTTGTTCAGCCAATGAAACATCAGCACGGGGACCAGTCACTTCCAGGTAGAAAACTCCAGAGTCAATGTCATGCTTTTCCTTCGGCCACATAGTTGTATCCTTAGCCAGATTCCTAGACCCCTCGCCGTGGATGGGAAATGTGAGCAAGAAATGAACACGCCAGGTTGTAACCCCCTAAAATTTTTGGACTGTTTGCTTCAGATTATTTCAGCATAAGCTTGATTAACATGGTGATACAAACACTTATACTTGAATCTAATATGCAATCATGTCACAACTTTCTAGAGTCTTCCATCCCGCAAGCGCTCAGCAAGTGAGGTGTGGTCATTGCAATCCAGGAAGGGCAAGCATGCTTTCCTGGAAGGTTGGAGAAGGGATCGCCCATTTGTAAGTCAAGAGTGAGGGCATCTTGAGCAGAGGCCGACCTCTAAATGTTGAATAAGTGAAAATTACTATACTGTGTTGTGATTCTTGTCCAACTCACATTTGAGGAATGGCCAGCGGGCAGTTTGGACTTGAGACCATCAAACTGCCCAGGACCTTTCTTTGAACCCTGCACTCCAGGGGCCAGGGCCTCACGTTCTTAGAGCCTCATGACCACAGAAGGGAATGCATTGTTCCCTGCTCTAATTTTTGAAATCCCAGAGAAGACTTCTTATTGGCCCAGTTGGGGGGGGGGTGCGGTCACATGTCTGCCCTTGAACCAATCACTGCCATCTCTGGGTAAGGGGCTGCTGAATGGATGTGCCCAAACTTGTTCTTCTCCTTCTGTTCCAATCTGCTGTGGGAAGAGCAGACGTCAAAATAATGATGACAGGCAGGCTCTCCGCTTTTACATCTTTATGCAGTCATGCACAGAAGGCTGTATTTGGCACGGAGGAGGGAAATAGAAAACATACATACAGGGATCCTAGGGTTTGAGGAAGTAGAAACGAGACCAAGGAACCGTCTAGATCTTGTCTAGTTCCACTGCAGGGACACTTCCCTCTGAGACCCTGCCCCTGAAATATAGCCTACCTCCCAGAAAGTTCTAGTTCTCCCAAAGCGGCTGAACTGTCCCCTCTTCCACCCCCGAGGAGTTGGGAGGCAGTGCCTTCAGCATTAGGCAGTGCGCCTGCCTGAGGGCGAGGTGATGGGGGGCCAGGGGGGCGAGCGGACAAGGCTGGCCTGTCTCTTTTATTAGAACACCAAACCTTTTCCAGAAGGACCAAAGTCGGTGGGTGCTCCTAACTCAAGAAAGGCTGGTGGGACAGGCGTTTTGCTCCTGGGGTCCTCATAGTGGGAGGCAGCAAAGGGCTGGGAAAGCCTGTAGGTCGGGCAATTAGACATATTTGTTCCAGAGAGTTCCCTCTGGAAGCCCCATGTATTCGTTTGCTTGGGCCGCTATGATAAAATACCACAAACAGAGGGGCTGAAACCACGGACATGTATTTCTCACCGTTCTGGATACTAGAAAGCCCAGCGCATCATTTTGATTCCTCCCTTTGTCCTCATGTGATGTGCATTCTGTGTGTGTGTGTGTGTGTGTGTGTGTGTGTGTGTGTCTCCAGATTTCCCAGAACACCAGTCCTGATGGGTTGGGATCCAACCTCCTGACTTCATTTTAAACGAATGACTTCTATAAATACCCTCCCTCGAAATGAGGTCACCTTTGGGGGTACCGGGGGCCAGGGCTTTGATGTAGGAATTGGCAGGGAACACAATTCAGCCCATAACATCCAGTTTCCTGCTCTATAAAGGGATCATAGCCGGTGTGAGGCATGAATGGGGTAATCCCCAGCGGGAGGTGCCGTGATTCCTGGCCTAGGGTGAGCAGAGTGTCCCAGCTCCTGGCTTCCATAGCCGCACTATGGCTGAGGCCGCGCCTTATAAAAGGAAGGTGCAGCCAAAGAGGAGAGGGACCCATTGATATCCAGCCACCTTGAGTTTGCCAGCAACCCCAAAATGATAGCCCAGATTTCCAGCCAATAGCCTCCGGGCCGCCCTGGCTCCAGAACCCCCCTAGCCCGCATTCCTACCCTGGGATTGCCCCTCCCATTGGCAGTCTGGGACTACTGGTCACCTGAGTCAGTGGGGCTTTTGTGTACAGTTCAGAGAGGCCCCCTCATACTTGGCGGCCCCACTGAGCACACATTTCCCGGGAAACAACTTTAAGCAGTTCTAAGCGAAAGGTGGAATTTGTGGGGGTGGCGAGGAAAGGGGTGGTCCTGAGCCCTTGTCTGGCAACCCTTTCTCCTCTGTGCAGTGATGGAGCCCACCTCTCCTGGGGGTCCGTTCTTATCCCTGTAAGTACAGGACACGCTGAGATCTCGAAGGTTCCATGGGGCTGTTCCATCTCCGTGCCATAGTGTTTTGAGCAAATTACAAGGCTCCTCTCAGTGGTGGGGGCTTTATTGTTCCGCTAGGACATCTCCCTTTGTCAAAAAAACAATAACTTGTTGTAAGTAGTACTTTTTTAGGTTTACCATGCAGACAGACTAATTGTATCTTTTAATCTGGGTCAAACTGCTCTTGCTTATTACAAATTGGCTCTGAATCCTAAAAAGGGGGGGGGGGATGTGAGGAACATTTGCAAATAATTTAGAGGCAGACTTACCTTCAGACAACCATTATGTCACGTGGGGTCTAAATGCTTACCGGGTCTCTCTGGTTGACCCCTAGGGAGGCTAGGGGACAGAAAAGGCTCTCCATTACGGATTCTGGCTGCAAACATGGGTCAGGAACCCGGGCAACCGTCCCTCCTACAACAGGACACAGAATCACATGTGCCAGGCTGAATGATGGTCTCCAGAGGCACTAGGTCCTAATTCCTGGGAATTACAACTGTTACCTTATTTGGAAAAAAAAGTCTTATAGATGTAACAAAGCTGAGGATCTTATCCTGGATCATGCAGGGAGGCCCCAAATAAAATCACGGGTGCCCTTTTAAGGGAGAGGCAGAAGGAGAGTCTAAAAGACAGAAGGGAAGGCAGAGATCCGGGAGACGAGGCCACAAGTCAAGGAATGCTGGCAGCTTCCAGAAGCTGATAGAAGCAAGGAATGGGCCCTCCCCTAGAGCTTCTGGAAGGACCATGGCCTCATTGACATCTTGATTTTGGTCCAGTAAGAGCCAGTTTGTGGCTCTGGCCTCCGGAAGTGCGAGACTGCATTTCCATTATTTCAAGCCACCAGGTTTATGGAAATTTGTTATAGCTGCCCTAGGAAATGAATACACCAGGGCACTCCTGTCAGTGGCTCCCCTGTGCCCAGAGAGGACCTTCCAAGGCTGAAGAGGCCCCCACGGGACACGGAGAGTGTCATGGAAAGCGTGGCCTTGAGGGTGGGGCTGTCTAGGTTCTAGACCCTGTATTGCCACTTCTCAGTTATGTGACTGCAGACAACCTAATCTCTGGAAAACTTGGCTTCATCCTCAGCAAAGCAAGGACGAGCATGGAGCCCCTGGCGATGTGGCTTGTGGATTAAGAGACAGAGCACGAAAGCACCACAGCCTGGTGGGTCACAGTCTGACAGCCAGCGAAAGTGATCCTGTCGCAAGCAAGGTTGGCTGATTTTCATTCTTAAACTTGTGACAACTTTCTGGAGCTCCAGCCAAGGTGTTCCAGAAGCACCCTGGGCACCATAAGCTGCACCCATAGCCGCTATGAACCCAATAACCTGCCAGGCAGTGCCACTAACTTCAATGTATGGGCTCAGGTCACTGAAGACTGATTTCTCCTCAGCTCGAAACGTTTACAGAAGGGGTTGATGACAATGAAAAAAATGGAGCCCAAATCAGGCGGGTAACCCCTGTCTCAAGGGGGGCAAGAGAGGCATATTCCACCTAATTGACTGAAAGAAAGAAATCTTTTTTTTTTTTTTTTAAGATTTCATTTACTTATTTGAGAGAGAGAGACAGAGACAGAGATAGCAAGAGAGAGCATGAGTGGGGAGGAGAGGGAAAAGCAGACTCCCACCAAGCAGAGAGCCCGACGCAGGACTCCATCCCAAGCCCCTGAGATCATGCCCTGAACCAAAAGCAGATGCTTAACTGACTGTGACATCCGGAAGTCCCAGGAAAGAAAGTTCTTTTTGATGAAAGTGAGAGAAAAAAGTATCAACCATATGTAAGCATCTCTGATAATTCATAGAGGATTAAGGTGAGGCTGACATTTACCATATCTAAGGTGTGTTTTCAGGGGTACTTCCGGATTGTGCACTCCTAAATGCCTTCTCAGATAATAAATTCCACCATTAGAGATCCATTCCTTTGGTGAGTTCAAGCATTTACCTACTGAGGGCCAAATATCACCAAAAAGTCAACTCTGTCCATTAATATCTTAGTGCAATTTGTAATTTAAAGTTTTTTAGTGGCTTCCTGAAGCTGTAAGAAAAATCAGAATGTCTTTTCTATGGCCTCCAACACTTGCATGATCTGACTTCTCCTCCTTGCTCCTATGTGTTTCTTCCAATTGTCCCAATGTTTGAAGGTCCCTCCTGCCTGGGGCCTTTGAGAAAGCTGCTCTCTCTGGTTAATTCACCCTTTCTCCCAGTCACCCCTGAACCCCTGAAGACAGAGGCAAGGGCTCTGCTGCTCATTTCTGGGTTTTCAGAATCAAAGCCAGTGCCTGGTATATATCTTATTTATTAAGTACATATTTGTTGAATGAATAAATGAATGAAATAAATTCCAAAATGATGGCACTGAAAATGTAATAGAGTTTTATTTTCTTGATGTAAGGAAAAGTAGAAAATAAACAACAAGGTTAGAAAAAAGAGAATGCTGATAGAGAGGCTGTTTAGTAAAGATTATGTTTGGCTGCATATTATAGAAAAAAGCAATTGCTTCAGATAGATAGGAAGTCCTGAGTGGACTGTCCCAAACCAGCAGAGTGTTGTACAGTTATCAGAAACCAATTTCCTGGATTTGTGTACCATCAGTTTTATGAAATGGCTTCTATTCTCAAGTTTGCCTCAGGGTCCAAAAAGGTTGTCAAAGCCCCAGCTATCACATCCAGATTCCAGACAAGAAAAGGGAGCAGAGGGGGTAAATTGTATATCATTTAGATGAGTAAGACATTTTTAAGGAGCTGTCCCCAAAACTCCACCCAACAACCTGTATTTGCTTCCCACTAGCCATGCCTACAGGGAAAGGTAATGCTTTAGTTAGACGAATTGCCAGCCAAATAAAATTATAGTTCTGTGGGCAAGGAAGAAGGGGAGAATGCATATTGGAGAGGCAGCCAGCGGTCTTAGCCAGAGGGGGTAAGGCTTTGGAGGAAGGATCCAAGGCAGGATACTCCATTGATTCATTCCACTCATTTATGGAGACACATTGCCTTCCTGAGGCTGGATACAAACAGGGAAGGTAGGAGACATAAAGATAATGGGGCATGGTCCTCACACCCAGGATGTTCACATTCAAGTAGGAGACACAGGCTGAGAAGTTGAAGCCAGAGCCGGAGTTGGCAAACAGCCAAAATGAGGGACTGCTAAATGCTACAGGTGTGGAGAGAGACTCTTTTTTCCTAGAGGAGGTGGGAGGTGGGAGTGGAGGGTGGAGAGGGTGGGGGGGAACATATTTTATTATGGAAGTTGGACGGGTTGCTTTTAGTGTGAACATTTGAAAAAATTTAGTCTTAAATGTTTTCTGATTTAAAAAGTTTTAAAGCTTCTTTAACAAAATTTTTATATTTCAAGATACTCTTTCCCTTCATTGTAGACCTTGTTCATAAATATTCATTCCTTGAAAAATTTTGATCCTTTCTAATATTAACCATGGCATTTGCACCATATTGCTTTTTAATATATTGAAAACATTTTTTTAAGATTTTATTTATTTATTTGAGAGAGAGAGATCACAAGTAGGCAGAGAGGCAGGCAGAGAGAGAGGGGGAAGCAAGCTCCCTGCTGAGCAGAGAGCCTGATGCGAGGCTTGATCCCAGGCCCCTGAGATCATGACCTGAGCTGAAGGCAGAGGCTTTAACCCACTGAGCCACCCAGGCGCCCTGAAAACATATTTCTAAAAAAGTTCATTCGTCTGGGTAATACACAATTTCCCTCTTGATCCCTTTTCTTATCTGGAATCTAGATGTGATAGCTGGAACCTCAGCAACTTTTTTGGAAAATATTGGAGAGAAGTCACATGACCTTCTCTATCCCTAATGAGTCTATCACTCCTCACATCAGGGCCTCGGCTCATTCCTTCCTTTTGTCTGGAGGATCTTCTCCACTCTTACCTGGTTGAACTCTTCTCATCCTTCCCTTTTCAGACCAGACATCACTCCCCATAGAGGCATTCCCCACTTTCCTCCCAAAACATGTCCACTGTGTTATTCTCACTCAGTGCACTTTACTCTGTACTCTGTGACATTTATTACAGTTTGAGATATTTTTACTTGTGAGTTTATCTGATTAATGTTTGTCTCACCCATTAGATCATGACCTCTGAGTGGCTGGGACTGGCTCTTTTTATCTGCCACTTGGTGAAACTTAAAATAGAATGGGCATCCAGTGGACATTCATTGGATTAAATGGTGTGTGCATGCGCTTGTGTGTGTGTTACAGCTAAAGACTGGTGGGGGTTGATGACAAGATAAAAAGTAGAAAATTAATTAATTGTGCTCTTGTATACTTTAATTCTGAGACTTGATTGGTTATTTGATGAAATCCTCCTGCCTCTGTCAGAGACATTAGCACAGGGAAAGACTGGATCAACAGTGATTTCCCACCTTGAAATGAAAGGCATGGAATTCAAGCACATTTATGAAATGCAAACATCACCTAGCAAGGGTCTGGAACCGAGTACAACTTCTTTCTTAGATGATTAGCTTTGGGCATAGCCCAGGACAGAGTTATGGAAATACCTACTACTCAGTTATCAATAGAGCCTTTCCTGAAGGCAGTCTGCTGTCCTTCGTTCACAGTGAACCCAGGTGAGGGACAGTGGGGACAACCTAGCTTGAAGGATTTGCTCATTTGGAATTCATGATTACTCAACTCAGCCAGGCTGCAATACACTCTAGGTCCCCTCAAAGGAAAGTTTTCTGAGCAAATGAACCAAAATCGTGACATTTCAAGGAGGCAGTTCAGTTATCTGGGAAACAAAGGCTCCTTGTAGCAACACAGAGGAATCTATTTGCATACAATTAATATATTAATTACAAAATGTTAGCCATTATTTATTGAAGTAAGGGACTCCTAAGGGTATCCATGCTAAGCAAGGCTGGCAGCCTTACTGGAATTTCTGTCCGCATTTCAAGGTAAGGCAAATACCTTTTCAGTAGATTAGTGCAAAAGGAGGGAAGGAAGGGAGGGAGACAAGGAGAGGGATTTTCAGGTGACATTTGCTCAGGGATTAGTGTCCAATCACACAATGCTCTACATACCACCCCCCCATTCTCTAGTCACTCTGAGATAGAGAGCGTTATGTTGGCCATTTTGCAGATGAGCAAAATTGAGGTTCAAAAAGGTAAAGTCACCTAACCAAAGTTGCAAGACCTAATTATTTGCAGGGTGTCAAATCCAGATCTTGTTTGCCTGGAAAAACCCATCCTGCCCCAGCACCATCAGAGGTACCATCTCCAAATTCTAAAGTTTCCTGCACACAGAGGGACCTTCCACTTACGAACGCAAGTGCGAGAGGTTTAAATGCTTCTGTGTATGTCGGGGGATGGAGGAGGAGAGAGAGTTATGTAAACCATAATGAGGCACTTCATTTCCAATGAGAGCAGTTGGGAAGCATTTTAAAAGTCTGGCAAATCCATGCCTGTGAGGTAGTGGAACACCGGGAACTTTCTTAACTCTCTGGTGCAATCGTAAATTGGCAAAATCCTTTAGAGACGCAATTCGCTGACATCTAGGAGAACCGAAAATTCGGATACCCCATAACCCGGCATTTCCTCACCCACGTGTAAATGCCAGAAAAATTTTTGCACATTTTCATAAGGAGACGTGGACAGGAATACCCACTGCCATACAGCTCGAAATGCAAGAAAAAATAAATTTAAAAATGACCAACTTAGGATTGCCCGGGTGGCATGGTCAGTTGACTGTCTGATTCTTGGTTTCAGCTCAGGTCACCATCTCATGGTCTGTTGATGGAGCCTGGAATCAGGCTCTGCACTCTGCACAGAGTCTGCTTGGGATTCTCTCTCCCTCTCCCTTTGCCCTCTGCCCCCTGCACGCATGCTCTCTCTCTCTCTTTCTCTCTTTTGCTCTAAAAGATAAATAAGTCTTTTAAAAAATGACCAACTTAAAATAATCAATATGCCAAGGATGCATGTTTTGGAATGGTATATTTTGCTCACGTTAAACATATCAGGCTTAGATCGCATGGCAGTGGTGGGGCGCATCATTCTTTGCCGCTCATTCCCCAGAAGCCAGAAAGTAGGAGAGGCTGGAGCATGAGGGGGTCCTCAAGGCTGCAAGTCTAGGGGTTCTCTCTGTGTGAACAGGTTAGGTCTTTCTAGGCTTCTTCTTTCTTATAACAGACTCATCTGTAAAGATTCATCAGGTTGTGAAGAGCTTTTTGTGTTCTGCAGAAAGTTGTGTCCATCCCCAAGGTTCCTGTTTTTGGGTCTTGCCTGGTCAGAGACAGCTATCTTAGGTCCGTCCCTGAGAGGGCTGTTCCAGAAATACAAGGAGGCAGTGGAACCCTCAACCCCTCACCTGTGGAGTGATGCCTGGGTGGGGCTATGTTTGACAAGTCAATGGCGCTAGAAAGGAGATGGCCCAATAGTGGGAGTCCACTTCGGGAGACCTTGGGTTGGTTACTTATCTCCCCTTGTCTCAGTTTCCTCTGCTGTAACATGGGGACACTAAGCGTGCTTTTGTCGTCAAGACGTTGCCAAGGGTAAGTGACAAATGTGGATGAAACTCTTAAGAGCATTCCTGTCTCAGAGCGAGCATTTGATATTGATGACACTGATGACCGGGATGACCATGATGGTGATGACAATGGCTATAGTATTGATCGGGCTTTTTTTTTTTTAAAGAATTCTAAGGGATATATTCATCATGTCTTGCCACTGACCCCAGTACACAAACCTTTAAGATTACCCTCTCTTCTTGGCGGTTTTCCTAGCCCAGGAGCAAGGCCCCCTGTGGCTGCTAAGCTCCTCTCCTGGAGGGGCTGGACCGGGGGCGGGGGGTGGTGGGGAGTGGGAACAGAGAGGAGGATGTAAGGCCCACCTTCCCCACGACTCTGATGATGGATAGAACATCTGGCGAGCTGCAGGTGCCCCCTCAGTCTATCTTTTGTCTACTTGATAACAGATGATCTAATCGCTCTCTCTCCGGCACTTCCTTCTCTGTGCAGGTGACAGAGATGGAGCGATCCCATCCCTCACCTGGGGAAACATGACTTGCTGGGGAGCGCACGCCACATTGCAGCAGGTTGCAGGGGCGGGTGGGGGTGGGGGTGGGCTCCTGGGAGGTTTACATCACCTACTGCTTACAGGCATCGCGCCACGTGTGGCTGAGCGGCCAGCAGGACCGCCCACCAATCGCAGGGCACATCCGGCCAAGCAATGGGAAATAAGCCCTTCCTGGGTTCACATAGAGCAGTCTGGCCACCTCTCGCCTCTCACCCGCTGGCATTTCTTACAGGAAATCAATTCCTCTCCCCCTCCTCCTTTTAAAATGATATTATGCCGCGATACCTCAGGCATGCCAAGAAAAGCCACGGAGAATATTTTCATAAACATTGGGGTACCCAGCCCTCCGTTTAAGGCAGACGCCGTGCAAATACAGTCAAAGTCTCTCTCCCGTGCTATTTCCCTCCTTTCTCCCAGTGCTCACCACTGTTTTAAATTTTCCCATACGTGTTTTGATAATATCACTTCATTTGTATGGGTCCATCTGCTCTCAAACTTAAAAAAATATTATAACTCTGTTGGTAGTCTGCCGCAGCAGGAGACTCTTTAGTCCCCAATGTTGTTTTGATAGTTTTCCATGTTGTGCCCTGGGGCTCAGGACTTCTGGTTCAGCTCCGGGGACCCCCCGCCCCCCAAACTTTCATGGCGGGAGGGCCACACTTTTCCTTTCTCCATTGCCTTGTTAATGGATACTGAGTTTGATTTGGAAACAAACAAACAAACAAAAAACAGCAGATACAAGTGAAACTCTGAAACCATGCAGAAGTTACCCTTTTGTAAGAGATATTTACATTTGTAAGAGATGTAAATCTCCTTTGCTGCACCAGGAACAGGAGGATGATTCAATCTCTAGAAACTCTTACCAGTGGAGAAGGCTAGAACCTTACCCTATGGACTGCACTTTTCCTGTCAGCCTCTGGTGACTCTGCAACCACCTCCAACATCTTCCATTATCATTAGCTAAAGACAGTATTTAAGGTGATGGCTTGGGCTATTTCAGAGAGTTACTCAGTTTTTCTGGGTCTCTCCCATGTATACAGAAGATATATAAACATGCTATTAAATTTTGGGTGTTTTTTTTTTCCTTCTGTTAATCTATCTTATATCAATTCAATTATTAGATTATTATTAAACCAGCCTAAGAACCTAGAAGGGAGGAAGGAAATATTTTCCACCCCTATACCTACCAGATCCACAGCACATCAACATCTGATCTGGAAACTTCTTTTTATACCCACAACTGTTCTGTTTCAATGAGTCTGAGGGAGCACCCAGATATGAACATTTATAAAACACCCATAGGTCACTTCATGCACCTACAGATTTGGCATACACAGCCTTTGGCTATGGATGTTTCTGTTAAAAAGGAGACTTTAAGGCCCAAAATGGAGTCACTTGGGCTAAACAGTGCATTAAGTAAAAGATAGTTCTTAATTGCTCACTTCTTAGTTTTCACTAGAAATTAAGGGTTTCTATGGGTTAAAAATTCTAATAGTAGTAATTAAAACTACTAGGTAAGGAAAAGAAACTTTACATGTGTTCGGACTGGCTAAGAGGAGAATGAATTTAATGACGTAAATGAATTTTAATATGAAAAGTAAGCTGGTACAAAATTAAGATTTGGTTTTCTTTTTGTTGAAAGGACAAACTTTTCTTAGATTATTGGTCTGCTCTTAATAAGAAATTTTGATAAAGTTTCTTTTTTCTTTACCTTTTAAGTAATTTGCCTAGAAAGGAAAGGTTTTGTGTCTTGTCAAAATAATTTTCTGTTGTTGTTTTTATCAAGTCTTTGATTACTTAATAAAACTGAGTCTTCTACATTAAGAGTTGTTTTACTTATTTAACTTTCTGTCTTTGCCTGCAAAATCTTTAATTGTCACCATTTAAGTGAATAACTATCGTTTCACAGTGAACTGTGATCCTATATGACAAGTGTTTTAAATCATTTTCATATTTTCTACCAAACTTCCCCAAAATCAAACTCTAAATGAAGTCTTCAAATTAGCTTTGAGAAATTCCAGATAGTCCCTGGAACATCTCAAAAGACTTGTTCTCTTCTTAAAAAATGGAGATTTGAAATTAATTAGGCTTATTTGATATGTTAAAATACATGGGAAGTATTGTCAAATAAGAATATTGAGCTTTCTTTACCTTGTATTTGTATATGAAATTCTAAAAATTATATGAAATACCTAAAGTCTGGTATGTACCGGTATAATGTTTTCAGCCATAAATCAGTTATTATCTTAAAATGCTATATGTTACAGAAATAACCAAATTTCCTTATCAATTTCATTGCAATAAAATCTCCTCAGATCTTTAACAATGGTTGTTGTTGTTGTTGTTGTTTTTAATTTATTTGACAGCACAAGTAGGCAGAGTGACAGGCAGAGAGAGAGGGAGGAACAGGCTCTTGGATGAGCAGGAAGCCCGATGTGGGGCTCAATCCCAGGACTCTGGGATCATGACTTGAGCTAAAGGCAGCCGCTTAACCAACTTAGCCACCCAGGTGCCCCACAATGGGCATTTAAAAAACCTTTTGTCATTTACAGGTAATTACTGTTTTACTCTGATATTTTACAAAAGTCTTCCTGCAAAAGTACTTCATCTTCAAGGAGATTCAAAGAAAGGATTTCACACAAGTACAAGTTTTCTGATAACTGTAAGATCACGAAACTAAACTGGGTAAGAATTTCAAAACTAATGAAAATTTAGGTTCAAGCAGAACCAGAAATAAAAACATGGGGCTAAATAAACTTAGCAGGATGATTATAAACTTTTTATGACTTCTTGTTCGAAACATTACTGGTTTTCTCATGTTTTTCTTTTCCAGATTTAAGGAAATTTTTTCTTATGCTATTTATGACTTATAACAATTTGGTAAAGTATACCTTTGTAAGTAAAGGTACTACCTTTACTTTTCCCCTTACCTGATCCTTCCAGATTCCAGAAATTCTTTTGAGTATTTTTTTTTTCATGGCAATACAGTTAGTTATTTGCATAAGTTTAGCAAGAATCTGTCCTCCTTGTAAAGGGACACAGCTGAAAATATTGGCCATGTTGTCAAGGCTTTGGCTGGGAGGTCATATTTGAGAGAGATGTGCCTACACTCAGATATGACCAGGCAGTTTTAAATCACTAAGGTTGATTTTACAGAGCCAATAAAGGTTGATTTTGTAGAGCCAACCCTTAAAAAATTTGGGTGGTACTTTGCTTCCAAAGTTCCAGCAAAGCTGTCTTAAAAAGAGCTTGTATGGTCAATCACTATTCTTGGTGTACTTATGTAAGTAATCAGTCAACTCGAATGCAAGCAAATTTGTTTTACCATGATTATCCTTGGGGAAAATAAATGGGGATGATTGTAGAGAGAAAAATTATGTTTGCACTTTTGTCTATAATAGATTTCAACCCCGTTAATTATCTCAGAGACTTTGTTTTATACCTAGAACCTGAACATGATCCTGAATCCTTCTGGTTTCCTCAAGCATCTGGTTATGAGTCTCCAAACTAATGCTTGCAGTTTTCTCCCATGCTCTGATTTGCAATCAACGAGACTGACCTTGAATCTCCTTGAAAGGGACTCCATCAGGTCCTCCTCATTACCCAGATGGTGGCCAAATATCAGGGACTAAACCCTGGATTTATATCTCAGAGCTGAAGAAGGCTCCATCTGACATCTGGTCCTGTGTAAATGGTGGAGACCTCCAAGTCAAACTGACTAGGAAGAGAAGTAGTCAACATCAAGGTAGACAGCTTCCTCCCAAGATGGCAGGTCAAAACTTCCTACTTTAACTAAACGTGAAACTCTCTCTTCTTCTCTTTCTTTCCTTTGCTCTGGTGCTGGCCTGGAAGGATTATACCATCATCTGTATGTGTCAGGTCACTGCGAAGGAATTTAGAGCAACATTTTATTTTAGGCTCAGAGAAAACCTAACTGAGCCCTAGTCTGAACAGGCAAATCCCTGCAAATGAGCCCATTAATAGCACCTGAGTAGGAAATAGTCTGTGCTCTTATGGCA
This sequence comes from Procyon lotor, assembly GCA_028646535.1. Lineage (NCBI taxonomy): Eukaryota > Metazoa > Chordata > Mammalia > Carnivora > Procyonidae > Procyon > Procyon lotor. The sequence continues at coordinate 26,368,768 of CM053620.1, forward strand.
TCTATCTTTGCTGGGATTGTTCTCACTCTCCTTGGACCTTCTGATGAACTTCTAGGTGGCTGGAACATCTAGATAGCTGGGCAGTTTCTCTTAGGTTATCCAACTGTGTCCCAACTTTCCACAAATGAACTAAGACACCTCTCTGGTTGAGTCCCCTGGATTCCCATCATCAAGAAATTACCAGAAGTCATTCATGACTGAGGATTTGCTTCCTTTGGCAGGGCCCGAATTCCCTGGTTAGGAATAAATGTAAATGGGAATACGATCAGAATCCTCTTCTTAACTCAAAGATATTAAGGAATGCATTGCTGAGATGAAAGCTGCTCCCAAAGTCCTTAGATTTTGAGGCCAAAGTTGTTCTCAATAATAGGATAGTCCTTGATTATCTTCTGGCTGAGTAAGGAGGCTGAGTCTGTGCTGTGACCAACATCACCTGCTGGATCTGGATTAACCCTTCTGGGGAACTTGACCTTCAGTTACATGAAGTCACTGACCAAGCCACTGGGCCTAACACAGGGTCTTTCTTTGCCTTATTTGATTTTGATTGATTTGGATCTTGAGGACCAGGGTTTCAAAGTTCACTGCAAACACTGGAAATCATCCTGCTTTGTGGTCATAATAATCTCCCTGGTTTGTTGTGTTTTCCCTAAAGCTTCGCATATTTACAGCCACTAACCACCAGGCAAATGATTTTCCTAAGCTTGTGACATCACAAAGGGAACAAAGAAAACAGTCAACTTAAAATTTATGAAGTTGAAGTCTTGGCTTGTGAATATCAGAGATTAAACAAAAGACGTCATGACCTGTAAATGCCACCTAAGGGATCAACAAAAACGGTCAGAGCGGTAGCTCAGAGTGGCACTAATGCCTTAAATTTTTATCTGGTCTCTCAGTTAAGCTGAGAGTTAAGCCGAGAGAGACCTGATCAAATGGGGGAATCGTTAAAAAGGAGACAGTAGGTCCAAAATGGAGTCACTTATGCTAAACTCCACATCAGCTAACCAAGACTTAATATCTAAGCTAATTGCAATTTCAACCCCACAGGAATGCGACCTTCAACCAGTCAACACAGAATTACCTGGTCAGCACTAGTGAGATAACCCACCCAGTAGGCCCTTTCAATCCTCTTAGAAGGACAACCATCCCTGAAATCATGTATCCTTCCCTAGTAATTTCCTTTTTATGCCCACTTTCTGCCCTAAAAACCTTTCCTTTTCTATGACTTGGTGGGCTCTGACTCTCCACTTGGTGGATGAGATGCTGTTTAATCCACAAATTGTTCAATAAACCAATTAGCTCTTTACATTTATTCAGTTGGATTTTTTAAGCAGTTCTGGTGGTGGAATTGGAAGCAACCAGCTCACAGGAGAAGAAAGAGATGGTTATATCTGATGATCCTTTGGTCCGATGGGATCATCCACCTCGGTTTACATTCCCTTCCATTCTTCTCCCTGTTCCCCCACACTCTCTAAATCTTGACATATTAGAGGCTTTCACTCATTCATCATATTATATTTTTGCTTTAAAGCCAGAATTAGAGCAAACTGAAAGCATCTCTCTAAGTGCGGGAGATGAGCCCCGAAAAACATTGTTATCCGGTATTGGTACACATTGTCTTCTGAACTGGGCTCAACTGTACTAATTAATTAACTCATGAATAGCAGCCATTAGTCACTGGTGGGCTCTTCTCAGAAACTCTTTATTTAATTTTTTGCAATAATCGCCCAAGATAGGGTCAACAGGGATGCACAAAATATTCTGGAATTCCAAATGGCTAGCTAGAGGAGGCTTGGCCCAGTATTGCTCCCTGTCAAACCAGACAAAATGGAATTTATGAAACCTGGTATTAGGGCTGGAGTGGATAAGGAGAAGCGAGGACAGAACAGAGATGAGGGAACCCTGCCGATCACAACTGGATAGAAAAGAGCAGCCTGCCCCTCACCCCTCACTGACCCCCAGATCCTTGCTCAGCTCCCAGGAGAGGCCGCCTGGAGGTGGTCTCCCCCACAACCCCGGAGAAGAATGAGCCAAGAACACCCCCTGACTGACACAGAGATTTCAGCTAACAAGATGGCATTAAGAAGTAGAATCAGGGAATTGTTGGCATGACAGAAGTCATTTTAAGAAGCATTTTCCATATTCCTGTGGACAATGCCCAAGATGTATTTTTACGAGTGCCCTCTTAACTTGGATCGAAGCTTCTACATGTGCTACGGACAGAGCCTACTAACCTGTAGTTGCCTTTGGGTTCAATAGCAAGGCCCCACTCTGGGAAAGCATGGTCTCCACCCCACCCCCATGACCACTTGACCAGTGGTCAACACTTCCATGCAGAGAAAATGGCGTCCTATCCATCTGCTGAGGGAAGCCGCCCCAAACAAGCATCCCTAGGACAGAGTCTGATGGCTAGAAAGCAGTGCACATTACCTATTACTGTTATTCACTGTAAGCTCCATGAGAGTGGGGATTGTACCTCCCCAGTTCACCATTGTCTAATGCAGACTGACACAGCACCAGAGCAGTGAAGGAAAACAGTGGGTCCCAGGCAGACCAAACGGTGGTATTAGCAGCAAAGAGGAACCAGGATTTTTGCCTTCTAAGGTATAGAATAAAAGAGCTACTTATCTACGTATCTCATAAAATGTGACCTCATTTTATACTTTATGACCTTAGAACAAGGCTATGTGTAAAAAGCCAATCTCAAAAGGCTACATCCTATACTAGTCCATTTGCATAGCGTTCTAGAAATGACAAAATTATAGAGATAGTTTCATGTACTTTTATACGCAGAACTTCATGTTTGTCACAATTCCCTTCCCACTGTGCAAATGGCAGTGTCTAATTCATCTCTTCCCACGCCATGGCTTACTCCAGGGCCTGGCCCTCTAGGAGGTGCCAAATATCAGCTTGTTAGAGGAATGAATGAATGAGCAGATGGAGTCCAGGGAGGGAAAGCAGGTGGACCTCTAGGAATTATAGGGAACTGGAGGAGAGACTTAGGAGAAGCCCAATAGTTCATAAGGTGAAGCCAAAAGAGAGGCCTGCCAACATCCCCGTGTAGACTTCTGGCCAGGAATGGTGTGGTTTTAGAGGCCCGGGTATTTCCAGGTGCTGTTAAAACAGGTGAGCGGCTGCACCTGGCCAGAAGGCTAGAGGTAAACCTTCAACTTGGAATCCAGAAATAGGCACAATTGCCCAGCAGCCCTGTTCTTTGCAAAATGGGCCCTCCAGGCGGGGGAGATTTTGGTAGTCTGGACTCCCTCCTGGTGTCAGTCCCCAGTCTTCTCCCATTCTTCCAGCCCCTTCCACCCACCATCGGTGCTTCCTGCCTTAGGAGTCTGTCTAAAATGTTAATGGTTCACATGGTACACACTGTAGCTTCTGGGAGCTGAAGATGGGTGGGTTCTGTTTGGAGGCAGTTTGGAAGTGGCTGAGCTGAGTGAGACCAGCCTGCCGAGCTCACCCAGGAGCGAGCAGGAGGTCTCACTAAGCCGATCTCCCCCTCCCTCTCTCCCTAGAGCCTGTTGTTCAGGGACCAGCAGTCGATAACTTGGTGGGGAGAATGAAATCTATGTTTTGAAGAGAATGGAGCTGACAGCATTTGAGTTCAAATCATAAACAGGAGCAATAAATTAGAGAGAGGCCAGGGAACAGGAAATCATAAGGGAAGAGGCCCAGTCCCAGCGAAGAGGACATGACAGTGGACAACCCTTCACGAAGAGGTTGGTAACTGCGGCCAGGCTGGCCTGGCTGCTTGAGCCACTGAGGAAGAGTCTGGCCCAGTGGGGATGTTCCAAAGCTGCCCTTCACTGACTTCTCCATCCAGTTATCCCAAAACCCAATCCTAAGGAAGGTACCTTTTAGGACAGAGGAAGGGATAAACATCTCAGTAGGAAATGAGCATCCTTTGGGCATCCAACAAGGAGTGAGTAATGTAGGCTCTTGGGATTTTCCAAGAAGGGATATATTTTGGGCACTTCTCCAACTACTAACTTGATTAGTAGCCATTGGGCCATTTGCATAAACTCCTGGGCAATGCAAGTCAACAGCTGCCTTGAGGGCTTACTCTGGGGCCAGCGAGGCAGAGATGAATGAGATATGGCTCTAGATTTCCAGAGCTGCCCAATGTCATGGGAGAGAAAGAAACATCACTCAGCCTAATATCAGGGAAGGCAGTTGGTGAAAAGGGGGCGCACGTCAATATGATGAAAAATAAGTCAGACCCGGGTGGCAAACTCAGCTTTATCACATCCTACTTGATGGACCTGAGGCAAGTTATTTCACCTCCTGGAGCCCCGGTTTCTTAGATCTAAGAAGCAGGGACCTCACCTCTAGGAAGATCTGTTCATCAGGGACAAGGGGAAGAGTGTGAATCACAGGGAAAGAAAGGTTCAGGACATTATCCCAATGCTACCTATGTGTGGCCCAACTCCTGCCCCCCTCCTCTGTTTTGAGTCAAGGTGCTCCTCATCAAGCCCCCTCACTATTACTACAAGCCCTCTCTGAGTGTGGGCCCAACTCTGTCAAGTGTCTTCGAGTCTATGTCAACTTTTCTCTCCAGGTCCTCCCAGAAAAAAATCCCTAACCAGCTCCTCTCCAGGGCCTCAAGCAAGAATGGCAAATGGATCTGTCCTTGTGCAAGTGTGGCTGAGCAGTAGTGGTTACCCACAACACTAAGTGGGAAGGTTCTTGGGTCACATCTGGACTCACCAGGAAAGATACCCTGGTCACTGATGTCCCCATGGGTGTAGGACACAGGGTTTCTGTCACTGGTCTAACATCTCCCTCAATCCCATGGCTGAGGCCCACGGTCTTTTGCCTTCTTGACCAACTGGGCTGAACACCTTCCTCTGGTCATCTACAGGCTGAGAAGTCATGACGTCCACTAGGACTCTTCTGGTGGTAAGTAACAGAAACCAAGCTCTATGTGAACAAACACAAAAGAGGAAAGAACTGGTTCACATCACTGAACCCAGTCTTCCATGGAAGACTTCTCACCCTCTCTATCTCTCTGTTTCCTTCTGTAGTAACTCATCCTCATGTAGGTTCTCCTGCTCAAGCGAGAAAGAACAACAACAAAATGGTGGTCAGTGTCCCCACATGTATTCAGCAAAAGTTCCAGAATTGAGTCTCATTGGCTTGAGTTGGGTCACATGGCTACCCTTCAGCCAATCACTCTGTTCGGGGGATGGTCCAGAAGGCCATACCTGGGTCACATGACTTTCTCTGAAATGGGATGGGGTTGGGATTGGAGGTCAATTCTACTAACATTCTATGACTCTTAAGTAGAAGAGGGTTGGTTCCCCCAAAAGAAATGTGAGGTGATTTCTCCCCAAAGAAGTGGGAATGGGTTCTGGGCTAGCAGACATCAGATGTCCACCACGACTCCCAAGTATTTGCTGTCATTCAATGGATATCTTTAGTTCTTAGATCTCCTTCCTATTTTGGCCTAGTCTCTGGTGTGGCCTGTTTCTAGTAGAACTGTTCTAAAGGTCAATGTCATCCTGTAGGAGAAGGAAAAAGTCGCCTGTGTTTTCAAGGGGGACTAGATCCTGGTCATCGGTATGCCTTTCCTCCTTCCTTCTGTGGGGATGCCAAATAGCTATGCTAGAAAACTGCCTTCTTCCCAGCACTTACCAAGGGAAGAGAGGCCATAGGTCAAAGTCTGTGCCACTAGAATTGAATGTCCTACACAAGGGGGAAAGAACATGGGGGAAGGAAAGTCCCAGAACTGGTCTTGGGGCCACTCCTATGTCTACTTCTCCACCATCACTGCCCCCTGACTCTCTTGCCAGGCTCCAGTGGGGCAAAGAAGGTGAAGGAATGAGACTGTAAAACAAGGCCCTATTATGGCAGGTCGTGAATACCACGAGAAGGAATTTAGGCTGGTGTGGCTGAGCCAAGAAGCCTTTTTGGGCTCCCAAGTATGGATGTGATAAAACAGTACTTAAGCAGGTCTTTCTGAGAGAAGTGTTTACGAGATGAATTAGAGCAGGGAGTCCCACAGTCTCCGCAAACTAGTCAATCCTGGCTTCTACTCTCTGGGTTTTTCCCCCCATAGAACTCTGCTGGGAAGAGGGGTTCTCTGTTGGCGTGGTAGGTCACGCACATCAGAAAGGAGTGTCGTTCCTTAAGATTTTTTTTTTTTTTTTAATTATGGAAAAATTTCAGATACAATCAGAAGTGCAGAGACTAGTCTGATAACCACCCCCCTACCATGCCCATTCCTGGGCTTCAGCAATTATTAACTTTGGGCTACTTTTGTTTCATGTGTAGTCCCACTCATCTCCGCTTCACCCCGGATTACTTTGAAGCTAATCCAAACATCATATATCTTTAAGATGCTCTGATTGCAAGTGCCCCAAAAGATCTGGAGATTCCATTCTTCTTGAGAAGAAAGGAATCCGGTCTGTTATTACTACGTCATTTAGCGAAGAGAGTTTCGCCCTCCCTCCTCCACGAACATGGCCCAACTCTCCTTTCCTGATACTGTGCATCTTTATGGGAGGAAAATTGCACTCCAGTTGTTCTTGTCTGGACATAGTCGGCTGGGGTGATTGCAGTGTAATGTCCCGGGCCACCCCCATTGATTGCCTTCATCCCGCCATCTTGCCCACCCCCGGCTCTGCCCACTTCCTGGCTCGAGAGCCCTGTTTTCTGGCATGTTCCCCACTCCCTCCTTCCTCGGGATTCCAAGATGCACAGATGGTCCGGGGAACCACGATCGCCTGAGAAACCTATTTCCCATTTCATAATCCCAACACAGAGCCATCTTGCTCCCATGCCCTTTACCAGCCTACACGCCGGCTCGGATGCAAGAATCAAAGAGAGATTGACCTTCTAACATAAACACTGGCTGACCTTGGGCCTTCAAATTCTATGATATCCCTGCCCCAGCCATACTCCTGGCATAACTAATAAATGCAAAAGAAATTTGGGAGGGGGAGGAAAAAAAACCCACAAAAATTATTATTATTACTTAAAGAGCTGGAGAAAGATAGCGAGGTCCTTCTAAAGTTACAACACCATCTTTAGCAGCTGCAGGGTACATTAAAGCGAGGGGCCGGGGGAGGGAAGATAGGGCATATTTCAAAGCTGACTGCTGCAGTTACAAAAAGCAAGGGGGGCGTTGTGCGGAATACGCCAAGTGTTTGAAGTGGACAAGATTTCTAGCATGTTGCCTTGATTCCTGTACATACTTAATAACAGATGTTTGGTCTCTCTCGACAGATAATTGTCCTGCTGTAAGGTTGACCTGACCTGCCTGAGCCATCCAGCTCCGAGCGCTGCAACAGTAGCAAACGATGCCAGCTTCCCTCTGTTTTACTAGGGGAATGCTCAGCCACGCTTCCTTTTAAGCACATAATTACTCGGCGGCGACCGAAGCCCATACATCCCGCTCTCCTAATGGCCACGGAGCCATTCGGCCATAATTTATGGGGACAGGGTTCAAAGTTTTAATAATATTTGGATAATATCATGGCCCACACGTCGGTGGCGTCGTGATGAATAGAAGAAGAGCGGGCTTATTTCGATTCCACGCATGACGGCGCGAGCGTTAACGACTGGGTGCCCGCCGTGGCCTTTATGGAAACTGCCACGAGGGCCATCAGCTCATGAATTATAGATCCGGGCATGAAGGATTATAAACAGCCGTGGGGATCACACGGGGATGCTTGTTCATGAGGAACTGTCCTGTTAGCACCCCTTCCTTATGCAGATAAATGAATTGCAGGGAATACGAAAATGGCGTAAATAAACCCTTAGTGGCTAACATATTAGTACATCAACATAAAAAAACCCAGTGCCGGGCCCTGCTCGGGGATATTTATGTTTATACTCTCTGCTCAAGTGGCTTCTTGGTTTTTTGGCTGCTTCCTGCTCACCTCATAATTCCCACATCCTAATGGCACCTCTGGGCACGTTTCTCGGACACTCTGCAGATCCTGGGGGGTGTCTGTCTACCAGTTGGCTCGGAGAAGCCCTTTTGAGCAGTGGGTAAAGGACGCTGGTCCATGTTCAGACAGACTGAGGATCGCCTTGGTGAACTCATGAAACACCCTCAAACCAGAAGCCACATTCAGGCAAATGCTGGTGGATTAAGAGCAGGCATCTCTGTCCCCAAGAGCGGAGAGAAGAGACACCATCTCATCCATCAGGCAGAGAGGGGAGGAGCCTTAAAGATGAGTGAGTTCAGCTCCCGCCCGTTGCCAAAGAGCAGGTGGCCAGAGCGAGAATCAGAGAGGAGAAGGAACTCCCCCCTAAACTGTACAACTTTGTTGCCAAGCCAAGATTCCTGAGTCTGGAGTGTTGCCCCAGGCCTCCTTATCTGGCCCCACCTTTTCTCTCCCCAAAATGTAAACATTCAACACCAGTCCCAAATGATAGGGTTAAGACTGAAACAACGTTTGCCAACTTCCTCCTGCTGATCTAGACTGACTCACCCTGAACTTTGACAAGATTCGCGTGCCCTGAGCAATCATTGAACTTACACACTCGATATCCATTTAATCTGAAGGATTTATTTGGAAAGAACAGCAATTACAGCTGCACCTCAGAATAACTGGGAAACAGCACATTGAAATCTCTTTAAATAGCTTACTGGAGTTCTAAATAGCTCCCCTACGCCCAGGTTCCGATCTGGAGCTCTTGCAGAGACCGGGGGCAGTCAGGGGCACGGTTCAAGCATCCCGGCTTCCTTCTCCTCCGTGAGGTGCTGTGCACAATGCTTTCTACCTGCCGGTCGCCTGAAGACGTGTCATCTTCTTGTTTATCTCGCCAGGGAAGAGGAAGTACCTGAAAGACAGCAACATTGATCCAGCCTCAACATTTTCTGAAATGATCGCTCAAAAATTCACGTTTGCTTGGTTCCAATTTTATGAATTTGTGAACACGTGTGTAAAGCCCTACAGCCAGCCCTACAATCAAGAGGCAGAGACACTTGGGGCGCCCGGGTGGCTCAGTCAGTTAAGCTGCTGCCTTCAGGCTCAGGTCATGATCCCGGGTCCTGA